>CM041726.1:26340439-26595439 GCA_023373845.1 Nibea coibor
ATTGATCCTACTGAGTCGACTGGGCTCTACTGCATTTTTTCTTCTTTGTTGGAGTCTGGAGCTGCAGACTCATCACAGCTTTCTGCTGCCCCAAGTGGAAGAAACCAAAACATCACACAGACTCAACATCAGTGATGATGTTTGATTAACATTTTATGTGTTTTATCTGTCTGTCTCTCTCCTATCTGTCTCTCCATCAGGCTGTGAAGTCTCGGACCGGTCCCGGTGAGTTCTTGAGGAACGCTCTGTGGCACACAGGGGACACAGCTGGAGAAGTGAAGCTTCTCTGGAAGGATCCACGCAACGTCGGCTGGAAGGACAAGACGTCGTACCGCTGGCAGCTCAGCCACCGGCCACAGGTGGGCTACATCAGGTGAGTCCACAACCAGAACCAGAACCGAAACCACAACCTGAACCACCACCTGCAGTTCTCTGTGTACTCTGCAGTACTCTGGTCTCTCCCTCTCTTGTTCTACTGCATTCTTTCCCCTCTCAAACTTCTTTGTGGTTTCGGGGCCCCAGTGCGCTATTGTTCTCGTCTCCATGACGACCAAAGCCTTGGAAAGAATCTGCCTCGGCAGCCGTTGATATGCAGATCAGAGAGACAGACAGAGAGACAGACAGAGAGACAGACAGTAAAGTTTTCTCATGAAGCTTCACATCTCTGATGTGACTCAAACATTCAAACAACGGGTGGAGTTAAAGAGTTTCAATGCTTGTTTATCAAGTCTGAACTCACAACCCGCTGTGGACAAATCAACTCCACCACTGGCCACAAATGAACCAACCCACACGGTGTGGGGGCGTTTGAATTGTGACCCGGTGTGGGAGCGTTTGGTTTGTGACCCGGTGTGGGAGCGTTTGGTTTGTGACCCGGCTCGTTCCTGTGTTTGTGTGTTTCAGGGTGAAGCTGTTTGAGGGGACCGACATGGTGGCGGACTCTGGTGTTGTGATCGACACCACCATGAGGGGAGGCCGGCTCGGCGTCTTCTGCTTCTCCCAGGAAAACATCATCTGGTCTAACCTGCGCTACAGGTGTAACGGTACGAGCTCTGACCAGCACCAGCCAATCAGGCGAGCTGCAGTGAATCACATGTTAAATATTTAAATTTGTTTGTTTCAGACACGGTACCTGAAGACTTCCAGTCCCATCGTAAACAAGTCCTGATGCACATCCATGTCTGAGGTGTGTGTGTGCATGTGTGTGCGTGTGTGTGTGCGTGTGTGTGTGTGTGTGTGTGTGTGTGTGTGTGTTGAGGTGGACGTCAGGCGTCAGAGGAAACACGGAGCACCTGAACACACCTGTAAAGGCCCCGCCCCCCCCAAGGTGTACCTGTTCAGACGTGTTCCTGCAGACAAACATGAACGCTTCAGTGACACTCCATGTGACCACGTGAACACGCAAACACAGACACGGGAACACGTGAACACGTGGAGAGCGTGACCGTCTGTCAGTTTGTTTGACGTGATGTTTGTGTGTTTGAAAGTACATAACTGAAATAAAGTCTCCGTCCAGGACGTTTCCTGACACGCTCGATTGTTTCATTTGTGACGCTAGCTAGCATCGTTACCATGGTTACCAGCTTAGTTTAGCCTGAGTAACATGAGTAGTTATTAGAATAGTAATGAAGCTCGTTAACGTTTCATGATAAGCTGATTAAAAAATGATCACATGATGTTTGTTTACAAGCAGAGCTCGACCTCTCCAACATGGCTCTAACCCTAACCCGAGTGTCATGAGGTCCACTTGAATTTCAGACTTCTTAAGCACTTTGTTCAAAGATTTTCAAGGTTTTCCAGGACTTGATTTTCAGGAACCAGAACCAGTAGCTAACTTGATCACACATGACGTGTTTACAGCAGACTGCTCACATGACTGAAACTACGCTGGTTCTGGTTCTCTGGTTGTCACAGTAACGCCTCAGGACGTCCACCATCTATGTTGTACCTTGTGTCTCTCGTTGAGCTCGTGTTCCTCTCCTGCCGTCCGGAGGCCGACGGGTCGTGACCCCTCGGGCCAGGGAGGCCGGGACGAGTGCAATATTGGAGGAGGGGACATGACAACAGTGCACCCTATCCCGGGCCTGCCCGACCCGGGGAGGGAACTCAGCGGCGAGCACTGAGCCTAGAATACAGGAAGTGGGGTTGAATTAGACTTATCGTGGACACCGATTGGTGTTTACAGCAACCAATTGCACTACGAACTAGCATCAGCATCTACCTTCCCGTGACCGTGACCTGTTCATGCTCGATATGAGGCTAGCTACTTAGCGTTAGCTCTGTTCTCGATGCGTCCAACAGACGGCGCCTTTATCAGTTTCCTGTCACGTGATCTGCATCTCTGTGTCGATGGACTGTGAAGAACATCTGCAGGAGAACACACAGACATAAAAAGGTCATAACATCAACGTGAATGAGCTACACACTTCAAGAGAACGTTTCTTAAACGTCGTCTTCCATCAGACAGAAAAACAAACTGATTAAATCTGATGAAAACTGAACAAACACTTTACATCACATCAGTTTTTTCCTCTCCAGGTCGTCCGAGCGGAGCTGAGCGTTTGAATGTTGAGTGATGAAGAGGACCGTGCTCTTTCTCGTGGCGTGTTCCTGTTTTCAAGTTGAATTCAGTCTGAACAGTGAGGTCAGGAACAGTAACTCAGTCCCCGGCTGCAGCCTCACTCAGTGTCGTCCTCGGATCTGTGGAGGGTCTCAGCCTGTTGGTCCTGGTTTTGGTCTGGACCACCCCTCCCTCCTCTGAACAGTAACAAAGGCTGTGAGCTGCTCAGTGAGGCGTGGAGGGGCCCAGCTTAAAGGGCCAACAAGTTAACCTGCTAAACTCTGCTCAACCAATCACAGAGCTTCATTTGAAACCAAGAACAGTTCAGGTGGAAGCGGGTCAGATGGAAGTGGGTCAGGTGGACCAGGTGAACATGAAGAGTGTCTGAGAACAGCTGATGATGAGGTTGTAATGTTTTCATGTGTCTCTGCTGCCCCCTGCTGTCAGACTGAAACTACTACATCTCAGTAACATAAATCAGCTGATCATCAGCTGACTGCAGTCAACCAATCAATTCATCTTCTTCATGGTTGCGTTTGGACTCTGTCAGGTGTGGTCCGTTTAAATCCTGTTGGTCCACACTGACCTGAGATCACAATGTGTCCTGATTCTGGTCCAAACTGGTTCTGTTGCCTGAACACGGACACAGAAGAACCCTTCTGCTGTCAGGTGACAGAACAAACCACTGCACCGCCCGATCATGGAGGTCTTTGCAGGTCTCTCCTGATCTCTGCTGGTCTCTGTGTGGCTCTGCTGGGCTCTACAAGTCTCTATAGGTCTCTCCTGGTCTCCATTGGTCTCTACAGGTCTTTGTTGGTTTCTGTTGATCTCTACAGGTCCCTGCTGGTCCCTATAGGTCTCTGCTGGTCTCTATAGGTCTCTCCTGGCCTCTGTTGGTCTCTAGAGGTCCCTGTTGGTCTCTATAGGTCTCTCTTGGCCTGTGTTGGTCTCTAGAGGTCCCTGGTGGTCTCTAGAGGTCTCTCCTGGTCCTTGCTGGTCTCTACAGGTCCCCGCTGGTGTCTGTTGGTCTCTAGAGGTTCCTTACAGGTCTCTGCTGGGCTCTGCCGGTACTCAGATCCTTCAACACATTACTGCAGCCAATGCATGAAAACTAACCCTGAACAGCTGATCTGTGTGTGTGTGTGTGTGTGTGTGTGTGTGTGTTGCAGCTGCTCTTTGGTGTTGTATTTAGAAACAGCTCAGTGTGTCACAGACTCAGATTGTGGACAGACCTGAACACTCGTGGACAGAGACTGAAGAGTCCTGGACCTGGATCAGTGTGAGGTGAGACCGTCTGTCTGCCTGTCTGTCTGCCTGTCTGTCCTGGTCCTTCAGGTCCTGAACTTCGTAAATCCAGACTGGATCTTAAATTGGGTTCTTCAGACTTTCTGTTTCCACGACAACGGCTGTCTGACATCATAAATTGACCTGTGAGTAGAATCAGCTGATTGGCTTCATCCTCGAGTTGATCGATCGATCGCGTCAGAGGACACAGATCAAACTGTAGATGAATCTGGTCGATCGACAATCAAACGGATTTAATAATAATTTAATCAAATCTGGTCATAGATCAGTGTGATCAACATGAAGCTCTTTAAACTGAAAATCTGACATGATGTGAGAGCGCAGAGGACAACTGGAGTTTAAATTTAGACATCATACCCCAACACACACACAGACACACACAAACACACACAGCCCTCCCACCTGTTAAACGGGGTAAAGGTCAGCTGACTGCAGCAGCATTCATTTTAAAGGAATAGTAACTTGTTAGCTTAGCTTAGCTCAGCACAAAGCCTGGAAACAGGTGGAAACTGTGAGACTTCTGTCCAATCAGCATCCACCTCCCAAACAATGATAACGATGTAAAGCTCATCACTGCATTAACCAAGACTCATTAACCAATGAACGAACAGAGGCACAGTAAGCCACGCCCCCTGCTCACTGCTGTTTGTTCTGCAGAAAAAAACAGACAAGAGTTCACGACCGATCCGAGTCAACAGAGCCGAGCTGCAGGTCAGTCCGAAGGCCGAGCGACCAGCAACAAGAAACTTAGCGAGAATCACCGTAATTAACGTAATTAACCCAGGAAATGATTTGAGAGAAATGAACCACAGGACGTGTTTAACTCATCCTGATACAAGATTCTATTGTTATCATTGTTTTGATTTTTCTGATATTTTTGGCCTCTGCAAGCTTTATTTTTGACAGACATGCAGCACAGAGCCGCAGGTCGGATTTGAATCCTTCATGCGTGGGGCGGATGCTGAGCTAATCAAGGCCCTCCTGGTTTATTTTTTATTGTTTTGTTTTTTTATTTCATGTCGACAGGAAATCAAAGATCTGATTCAGTGGAAGCTTCATGACAGGTGTGTCATGTCATGTGATTTTGCTAACTGATGACATGTAATCAGATTACAAATAGTATAACTGTAATCAATAATAATGGAATAACAATGGAGTTACTTTGTCGACAATCAGTTGATGAGTCATGTGACATTTGTGTGTGCAGGTCGTCTGATGGGTCCTGAACAGGTAGAAGGTGTCAGGTGAGCTGGACCTTCATCATCATCATCGTCATCATCATCATCATCATCAAGTGATGAAGCACGGACTCTTCAGATGGTTAACGGACTTCACAGGCATTGTCTGACAGGTAACAGCACCTGTAAAGAGGGCAGGAAGTCATGATCAAATACAAACACACAGGTAACACACAGGTGACAGACAGGTAACACACAGGTAACACACAGGTGACAGACAGGTAACACACAGGTGACACACAGGTGACACACAGGTGACACACAGGTAACACACAGGTGACAGACAGGTAACACACAGGTGACACACAGGTGACACACAGGTAACACACAGGTGACACACAGGTGACAGACAGGTAACACACAGGTAACACACAGGTAACACACAGGTGACAGACAGGTAACACACAGGTGACACACAGGTGACACACAGGTAACACACAGGTGACACACAGGTGACAGACAGGTAACACACAGGTAACACACAGGTGACACACAGGTGACACACAGGTGACAGACAGGTAATACACAGGTGACACACAGGTGACAGACAGGTAACACACAGGTAACACACAGGTGACACACAGGTGACACACAGGTAACACACAGGTGACACACAGGTGACAGACAGGTAATACACAGGTGACACACAGGTGACAGACAGGTAACACACAGGTAACACACAGGTGACAGACAGGTAACACACAGGTGACACACAGGTAACACACAGCTGACACACAGGTGACACACAGGTGACACACAGGTAACACACAGGTGACACACAGGTGACAGACAGGTAACACACAGGTAACACACAGGTGACAGACAGGTAACACACAGGTGACACACAGGTAACACACAGCTGACACACAGGTGACACACAGGTGACACACAGGTAACACACAGGTGACACACAGGTGACAGACAGGTAACACACAGGTAACACACAGGTGACACACAGCTGACACACAGGTAACACACAGGTGACACACAGCTGACACACAGGTGACACACAGGTAACACACAGGTAACACACAGCTGACACATAGGGAATGTGACATCATCTCTCTATGTCCGTCTCACAGAGTTGAGGTCATCTCTGTGAGTCCATCTGCTGATGGAGCCTCAAGACGCCATTGCACAGCAACCAGCGTTACCATGGATACACTGCATCCACCTGACTCTGCTGCTGGTCCAGCTGAGTCTACCTGAAGGTGAGTTTACCTGAGTCCACCTGAAGGTGAGGGATGATAGTATGACATCATCAGACTTTTCTTCTCTGTAGTTGGAGCTTCCTGTCGTATCCTGAGGTGTAACTCTGACTTTGTGGCTGCAACGTTGGACCTGGGCAGCAGCAGCAGTGGAGGAGGACCAGGAGTACCAGGAGGAGGTCCAGTTGGTGGGCCAGCTTTCAGCAGGGAGGCGGTGAATGCTGGTTACTGCAGTGCCCTGCGCTCTTATGCCATGTGTACTAAGCGAATGGCACGGGCATGTCGCGGTGACCTGGCGTATCACTCGGCAGTTCAGGGCATTGAGGACCTGCTGATCCAGCACCGCTGCCCCCGAGCGGGGCCTACCGCCCAGCCCAGGCCCTTGCCTCAGGGCACACTGCTGGGGGACACCTGCCTCTATGAGAGGAGCTTCTCCAGCAGAGAGGATCGAACACCGGAGTACCTGCACTGCAGCGTGTTTGGAGACCCGCACGTTCGAACCTTCAACAACGACTTCCAGACGTGTGCTGTGCAGGGAGCGTGGCCTCTCATAGACAACGAGTACCTGTACATACAAGCCACCAGCTCCCCGACAAGAGGCGGGACGCACGCCACAGTGCTCACAAAGGTGAGTCACAGTTACATATTCGACCTGAACCTGGGTCATGGTCATGGTCTGGTTCTGTGGTCATGGTCTGGTTCTATGGTCATGGTCTGGTTCTGTGGTCATGTCTGGTTCTGTGGTCACAGTCTGATGGTGTCCGTTCCTCCACAGATCACCGTCATCTTTAAGAACTGGCGTCAGTGCGTCGACCAGCAGCTGTACCAGGCGGAGCTCAATAACGTCCCGGCCGCCTTTGCAGACGGCTCAGTGTCAAGCGGGGAGCGGCAAGGCCATCACAGTCTGACGGTCCGGACTCAGAGTCCCGGCCGACACGTGGAGATCCGAGCGGCTCACATCGGCACGCTGCTGGTGGTGCGACAGAGCGGCCGTTCACTCAGCCTGTCAGTCCGCTCCCCGCGCAGCATCGTGGAGGCCTTTGGACCCGAGCAGGACCTTCAGCTGTGTGTGTGGGGCTGCCCCCCCTCCCAGAGACTCAACACACTCCGCCCCCCACCACTAGGCTCCTCCCCTTCCTCTGCCAGCGCCCAGGCTCATTGTGCCGCACTGCTTCCTACTCGAGACGTCTACTACCAGGCCTGTGTGTTCGACCTGATTGCCAGTGGAGATCTGAACTCTAGCACAGCCGCCGTCAGCGCGCTGCAGGACGCCCGTCACATGATCTCTGACTCGCAGAGAGTCCACCTGCTGCCGGTTGCCTCAGCTGAGCTACGTCGAGCACGACTGGACATGACACTGCTGCTGCTGGGCATGCTGGGAACTCTAAGTGGAGCCTGAGGACCACAGACGATGACCTCACTCCACACACACCTGTGACTGCTGCAGATCCAAAATGGCGTCCTTATGAGAGCTCATGTGATGAAACACCAACGTCGCGATCCTTGATCAGTTTGATCACTCTGTTGTGATTTGAGTGTGTTGGGGTGTCTAACAGCAGCTAACAAACTGAGCTAACATGAGCTAACAGCAGCTAACAAACTGAGCTAACATGAGCTAACAGCAGCTAACAAACTGAGCTAACATGAGCTAACATTAGCACAAATAACAAAAGGTTCAGCTGGCTGAAACCAGAACAGGAAGTGGTGAAATTTACCATCAAAGTAAAACTTTTTTTTTATGAAACAAAATGTCAAGTTGTGTTTTCAGAACTTCAACAGGACGTCTCACTGACATCAACAAGTCACATGACAGCTAACGGTACTGCATCAGACTGAGCCAATAAGAACAGGAAGTGATGAAGGTTCTGATGTAAATATGATCTGATCATACGTGAACACGTATTACTGACAGATTTAAATAAAACATTTCACATCATCGTGTCTTCTCAGGACTTCACATGTGACCCAGTCTGTCCCGGTTCGTCCCAGTTCAGGACTCCTTTAAGGTGACATCACAGCACATTACTCACTTCACTGGCTGTGTGCCTGGCTGCACTGAGGCGTTCTGGGTATTGGTGTAGTTCCTGGGATGAGCTGATCAGACACGTTTCACGGACACGTTACAGATTCACAGGAATCAGTTCATTTACAGTAAAACATGAGCTGTGCTTAGTCACCTCCGTGCCTGGAAATAGACTGAGCCGGGAGATGCAGGTAAATGATGATGACACAGCAGAATGACAGGAAGCAGGGGGCGGGGCCACAGCTCTGACTCCTCTACAGGTGTGTGGAAGAATTCTGATGATGCAACAGCTCCAAAGTTTGGTTCTGTACAGACGACAGGACGTTTTGATTGGCTGGTCCAGCTCGACCAGAGTTAAGCAGCTAATGGCAGTTAGCATGAGTTCTGACGTGTGATTGGACAATGAGAGAAAAATGAATCAAAGCTCCAAGTTCAGCTGCAGGAAGAAGATCATGTCCACACATGTGGCTGAACACAGTGTGTGTGTGTGTGTGTGTGTTATACAACAAACTTCCAGTGAAGTGTGTATTTATAGAAAGTGACGACACAGCTTCTTTAGGATATAGATATATAGATATTTCATCATCACACAAACACACTGTGATGAAGATGATCCGTTTTACTATTTAACTGCCTGGTTCTGACCTGGTTCTGACCCGTGTTCAAATATCCAAATGTCCAACTTCACAGCAGAAATAAACATGTTTACAACCTGGTATGAAAAACAGTTTTGGTCTCTATAGCTAATGGACTGAGGGAGAATTTTTATAGAACTCCATCCATCTGTTCTCTTCCTCTTATCTGGGCCGGGTCGTGGTGGCAGTAGGTTCAGCAGCTCCAGGGTTTCTTCTCCATAACATTTCGGCTCCTCCTGGAGGATCTCGAGGTGTTCCCAGGCTAGATGAGCTATATAGTCCCTCCAGCAGGTTCTGGGTCTGTCTCCTGGTCTTCTTCCAGATGGACATGGAACACGTCCTAATTCTAGATACCTGAATCACCTCAGGTGACTCCTTTCAACATGAAGGACCAGTGGTTCTACTCTGAGCTCTTATCCAAACACCTCACTCTCTGTGAGGTTCCCAAACGGGACACCCTCCTCACCCTGACTGCACCTTGAGATCCGTCCATGAAAATCACAAACAGGATCAGTAACAAGGGACAGCCCTGGAGGACTCCAACACCCACTGAGCAACTATGTCCAGGTTTTAGACAGTCTGCGGCGATGTCACGGAGACTACGTCCAGGTTTTAGACAGTCTGCGGGGACGTCTCAGAGACTACGTCCAGGTTTTAGACAGTCTGCGGGGACGTCTCAGAGACTACGTCCAGGTTTTAGACAGTCTGCGAGGACGTCTCAGAGACTACGTCCAGGTTTTAGACAGTCTGCGGGGACGTCTCAGAGACTACGTCCAGGTTTTAGACAGTCTGCGGGGACGTCACAGAGACTACGTCCAGGTTTTAGACAGTCTGCGGGGACGTCACAGAGACTACGTCCAGGTTTTAGACAGTCTGCGGGGACATCTCAGAGACTACGTCCAGGTTTTAGACAGTCTGCGGGGACGTCTCAGAGACTACGTCCAGGTTTTAGACAGTCTGCGGGGACGTCACAGAGACTACGTCCAGGTTTTAGACAGTCTGCGGGGACGTCACAGAGACTACGTCCAGGTTTTAGACAGTCTGTGGGGACGTCTCAGAGACTACGTCCAGGTTTTAGACAGTCTGTGAGGACGGTGTCAGGTTCGTCCGATGGATCACAGAGTTCTAATGTGTGGACTGGTGTTGAAGGTTAATGGAGACTCTCTGTCTGACTGTGTCAGAGCTCGGCAGTGAATCATGAAACATTTCACCAGAAATCAGAACGATGAAGATGAAGATGAAGATCCATGTTGTTTCTGATCAGCTGATTGCAACAACTCAAACAACAACAAATAGCTCCATCACTGCTACCTGCCACACATTATGTGTGTATACACATATATGATTTATATGTGTGTGTGTTTACACATGTTGCACAGAGGGGGTGTGATTTTGAAAGTGAGACTTCCTGTCATGTGATGTAACCTGTATGGAGGTAGAGGACACACCTTGTGGCTGACTGAGTCAGTGCTGACTGAACATCTCTGTGCAGAAACACACTGTGTCTAACCTTCTAAGAACACCAGCCACACTTTCTCAGAACACTCTTTGATTCATGGTGGACAGAAGATAAATATCTGCAGCATGGAGCTGCTCACCAGAACCTCAGCAGGACAGAGCCGAGCCTCATCAGAACCAGAGACCAGAGAAAGACAAGTGAGTGTCCACCTTCTTCTTCTTCTTCACATTAACACTGTTTAAAGTCTTTGCATTGGTTGTCCGTTAGTTTGGTTTTTCCTTTGGTTCTTATTTATTGAAACATGTTGATGGTCTAATTTTACATCTGATTTGTTTTTTATTCTTTAAACTCTTTGAGCTGCATGTTTGAATGAAACATCATTTATAGATTAAATTAATGTTTAAAACTTTTATTTTTTTCTTCAGCTTTATGAATAATTCACAAAAATATACAAATGAAGTTGTTAAAATGATATAGTGTAGATTATTGTTATATATATTATTAAGTTGTGTTATATATATATGTATACATATATATGTGTGTGTGTGTCTGTGTGTATATATATATATGCGCTCACACACACGACCGTTAAAAAGTCCAAACATCAGATGGATCATATGTACACTGTAGACATTGTAAATAGTGTAAATGACTACTGTAGCTGCAAATAGCTGATCTGAATATGTACACAGGTGTACAGAGGCCCATTATCTGCAACCATCATTCTGTGTTCAGACTGCATGCTGTGTTTGTAAATCCAAGTTCATCATTTTGAAGGTGCTGCCTTCTGCAGTCATGTGCTGATTAAAGAAACTGTCAAACTGGCCTTCTTCAGACTAGCTGAGTGTCTGCAGCATCAGCAGCTGTGGTTCCATCATAGGTTCGACACATCAGAAACAAAGATGTTTCTTCTGAAATGTGTTTGTCTGTTCTTGTTCTGAGAAATGAGACTGAAGATCTCGTACAATGCTGTGAACTATTCACATCACAGAGCAGCTCAAACTGGCTCTAACCAGGACAGAAAGAGGAGTGAGAGACCTCAGTACCTAACTGAACAAGAGGGCAAGAACATGAGAGTATTTAGTCTGAGAAACAGACGCTCACAGGTCCTTAACTTCATTAAATATACCTGCAAAACACCAGAGTGAACATCAGTAGTGAAGAGGAGACGCAGGGATGCTGGCCTTCTATAGAGGGCAGAGAAAAAGCTAAATCTGAGACTGGACAAAAAAAGAAAAGCTTAAAGATTAAATTATTAAATCATATATATATATGTGATATAGTGTAGTATATATATATGTGATATAGTGTAGTATATATATATATATATATATATATATATATATATATATATATATATATATATATATATATATATATATACTGTGTGTGTGTGTGATATATATATATGTGATATAGTGTAGTATATATGTGATATAGCGTAGTGTAGTATATATGTGATATAGCGTAGTGTAGTATATATGTGATATAGTGTAGTATATATGTGATATAGTGTAGTATATATGTGATATAGCGTAGTGTAGTATATATGTGATATAGTGTAGTATATATGTGATATAGCGTAGTGTAGTATATATGTGATATAGTGTAGTATATATGTGATATAGTGTAGTATATATATGTGATATAGTGTAGTATATATGTGATATAGTGTAGTATATATATGTGATATAGTGTAGTATATATGTGATATACTGTAGTATATATATGTGATATAGTGTAGTATATATATGTGATATAGTGTAGTATATATGTGATATAGTGTAGTATATATATGTGATATAGTGTAGTATATATATGTGATATAGTGTAGTATATATATGTGATATAGTGTAGTATATATATGTGATATAGTGTAGTATATATGTGATATAGTGTAGTATATATATGTGATATAGTGTAGTATATATGTGATATAGTGTAGTATATATATGTGATATAGTGTAGTATATATATGTGATATAGTGTAGTATATATGTGATATAGTGTAGTATATATATGTGATATAGTGTAGTATATATGTGATATAGTGTAGTATATATATGTGATATAGGGTAGTATATATGTGATATAGTGTAGTATATATATGTGATATAGGGTAGTATATATATGTGATATAGGGTACATATTACCTACAGATTAATCTGTTAAAATTAAACCCCTGTCCTCTTCCTGTTGCAGTGCATTGTGGGTACCTGTTTCTGGTGTTTCTGTGGGCGTGGCTTACAGCAGGGAGGGCGTTACCGATAAACACAACTGACAAACCCGACGCTGACATGCAGAGTATCATCACTGACCTGCAGGTGGCGCTGAAGAACTACGGCAGAATCCTCAATGAGACGGTGAGACAGACGTCTGCACAGCAAACATGCTCACCTGTAACAGGTGTGATGCTAACACTTTGTCTTCTGTGCAGAACAATCTGCCAGTCCAGCCCTGCACAGAGACCGCTGCTCACCTGGAACAGGTACACCTTATCCTGCTCCTGTATATACCGTGTGCTCTTTGTCCCAGCAGGTTGAACCATGTGTGTTTCTAATGTGGTTTGTGCAGAGCTCCATGCTGGCTGAACAACTGTCCAGGTATCAGGTGTGTGCAGAGCAGCTCAGGTCCATGAATCCACACGTCGCTTTTTGTGTAGCTGTCAATCTGAACAGAGACCTGCTGCAACACCTGGTGAGTCTCTGCACTCTGATTGGTCCATTTAAATAGGTCAATGTCAGGGTTCATTGATTAATACTGACAGACACGATGGAGAGAAACCTCAGTGTTTTTTCTGTAATTCATTCTGTGTGTGTGTGTGTGTGTGTGTGTGTGTGTGTGTGTGTGTGTTCAGGGATCGGATCAGACCTCGGAGGTGTGTCAAACTTCCACCACCTCCTCTCCATCCTCCCTCACCTCCCCGTCATCCTCCCCTCCACCAGACTTCACCACTGTCTTTAAATCCATGCAGTGCGTTCTCTGCTGGAGTCAGCAGGTGGCAGCACTGCGCAGATAACACACACACACACATTCACACACACCTTCCATGTGAGAACTGCCATGTTCCCACACTGTCCTGTAAACGGACTCACGTCCTCACAAAGTTAGTTTTTCACACCGCCTTAGTCTGGCTGCTGTTTGGCCAGAAAATGTTCCTCCTCGATCATAACTGAGTGAAATGTGAACACATGACACGTGTTGATATGTTTCAGTGTGACATCGTTTCCTGTGGATATCCACTGAGAAATCAGTGTCACAGTAAAACATCACAAGCTCACTGCTACCAGGAGCCGCGAACAGCTACCTTGGCTAACAGCTAACAGCTAATTACGCCAAAATGTAAACAGACTAAAACTTGTCAAAAACTAAATAAAATTTTTCCACTTCCTGTTTGTTCAGGAAGTTCAAATGCTTTAAAGATTTTTGTTTCTTTGTAGATTTATATATATATATATATATATTCAAATATGTATATTTTTGGCTGCTTTTGTTTATTATTTTTATTTTTTATTTTTACTATTTATGATGTTTGTTTTGTTTATTTAAACTAAATTAAATTTGACTTCATCTGATGAATTTAATGTGATTTTGTACTGATGTATTTTTGTATGAACTTTGAATAAATTTCTATTTCATGTATTTGAATTGTTTTTTGCTCAGATCATTTTTGAATAAAGCTTTGAGTTAAAGTCTCACAGAAACGTTGATCAGAGTTATGAAGATTATGAGTGTGACACACTTTAAACAAACACTTGACTGTGAGATGTGAAGTCGCATGAACGTGACGGAAACTAAATGAGGACAAACAAATGAGCAGACGAGTGGAGAGTTTCCACCAAGCTGACACAAACTGAAAGCTTGTCCTCGTTTCTGAAAACTGAAACTCTGAAACACACTTCAGACTTTTATGACCAACACAAGTTCAGCTCAGCGAAATATAAAACAAATCTTTAATTACATTTGAATTAGACACACGAAGAAGAAGACACTCAGCTGACGGATCTTCTGCCTGAAGATTCAAATCTCAGAGCAGCATAATGAAGATCAGCTGACACCTGAAAAGACAACAAGACTGTCACCATCATCATCTTCATTATCACCATCATCAATGTTAATGACGTCATCATAAACATTGCTAACACTGCTGTCGTTGTCAACAACATCACTGTTAGCATCAATGTCATTGTTAAAGTCAATGTCAACGTCTTCATCATTAACGCCAACATTGCTGTCCACGTCAATGTTCACACTTGGCTGTGGCTTAGAGGTAGAATGACCGATGGTTCAATTCTTCTCTTCTCTAGTCTGCGTATCGAAGTGTCCTTGGGCAACATACTGAACCCCAAACTGCTCCTGAAGGCTGAACCATGTGTGAATGAGATATGCAAAAGAGCTTTGAGTGGTCAGAAGACGAGAAAGGAGATATGATTACAGCCTATTTACATTGACTTTGACTTTAAACAATATAGTTAATGTTACTGTCATCATCCTGGAACAGACACAGACCTCGTCTCTGCTCTCCGTCTGAACATTTGAGTTTCTCTCTATGAAGAAAAAAAAAAAAAGGTCAGTAAACTTCAAATTTCAGCATTCTTATTCAACTCATCGCAGTACTCAGTGTGTGTTGCCATGACAACAGGATGCCAAGCGTGACCGCGACAACAGACAGGACGACACAGACAGCACCCATGATGGAGGTGGGAAACACACACTCGCCTACACACACAGACACACACACAGGAAGTTGTGTTTTGTTATTGGAGGAAAAATGCTGACGTGTTCAGGTGAACTCTTCTGGAGGGTTAAGTCACCTGGCTTCAGAGCTCTCAGGTAAACTCACCTGTCCTACTGCTCACAGTCTGTCTGACCTGCAGCTCTCCATCAGTCAGCACACAGGACACCTCAGCTCCTCCCGCCCAGGTTTGTCCAGGGACGTAAACCTGTACGCCGATGACACCTGCCTCACGCTCAGGGAGGATTCTGGGACAGAGCTGGGGGGCGTCATTCCGGTCCACCTCCCAGTCCACAGTGACTCGACTTGTGTCCTCCAGCCCAGACGCCAGACAAATTAACGGGACGGGAAGGGATGAATGGACACGTCTGTCTGAAGGAACCAGGAGGTGGACCACAGGACTGAGGAGGAGCGACTCTGATAAGGTTTACAAAGTCTTCATGAGTCAAACGAACCAAAGTCACCTCTGATGATGTAACTTATTACTGCTGAACTACACATCCCATGATGCTCTGTATCAGCGAGCCAGGAAGTAAATGATGAGCTACAACCTGCGCCCAGTTATTTACCTGTTATGGTTAGCGTGGTCCCACCTGCAGTTAGCAGCATCAGTTCATTGATGAAGACACAGTAGTACCTGCCGGCGTCCCGTAGGGCGGCGCTGGAGGTCTCCAGCTGACACAGGTGGTCAGACTTCAGGGTCCAGGTCTGAGCTCCAGGTATGAAACGACTGATCACACGGAGACCGCTCACCTGTCCAAAGTGCAGCCACACCACCTGAGAGCAGCTCCCACCCATCCCAGTGATATCACAGCTGAGGCTGACCTTTGACCCCAGGGTCACAGAGACAGAGGAAGGAGTCTGAACCAGCAGGGCTGCAACTAGGAAAACACAGGCAGAGGAGAGGGTCAGTATCCAAGCCTCTACCAAACAGAACCTCTGAACCGGCAGTGTCCAGTCTAACAGTGAACACAGCGACAGAACTCACTTATTTTTAATTATAAATAGTAATATATGAATAAATGATAGGTCAGAGTGTTCAAATGTTTGGAGTGTAGTCCTCTGCTGCCATGACTGATGAACTTTACAAACACAGCATGCAGTCTGAACAGTGATGGCTGCTGATAATGGACCTCTGTACACCTGTGTACATATTCCATTGTTTGCAGCTACAATAGTCATTTACACTATTTACAATGTCTACAATGTATTTATGATGAATTTGATGTTTTGTCGACAAAAAAATGATTTTCTTTTGAAACATGGAATTTTCTAAGCAACACTAAACTTTTGAACGGTACTGTATGAATATATTGTATATAACTGTATATACTGTATATATAATACTGACTCACCACAGAGTGTGTTCAGACAGACGAGCAGTAGCTTCATGCTGACGACCTGACGTGAAGATGTGTCATCGCTGTAAGAAGGTCGCTCCAGTTTCACTGAGAGGATGTGACACTGGGACAGGAAGTGACATCACAGCGCATCAGACAGGAAAAAAATTTCTTTTCTTTTCTTCTTTTTCAAAGTGAAGATCAGCTGAGATAAACTGCAGTACTTGTACACACAGCAGTGTTACTCTGCTCTTCATGAAGTGTCAGATGACGTGATGAGTGACCTGTCCTGACCTCTGACTTCCTCCTTTACCCGCAGCAGGTGTGACAAGCGTCTGATTGAATGACTTTGTTAAAGAATTCACCTCAGGCATTGTTAAATCCTTGTTTATTTATTCGAGCATCACATCATTCATTCAACACTAAACACCTTAGGACCAACAGGTACGTTAATAGTGGCTCTGGTTGTCATGGTGATAAGCCAGGTGGGTGTGTTCCACGTGATTTTGGAAGTCATGGTAATGTTCTGGAGGGGCGGGGTCTATATAATCATCATCAGGGTCCATGTGGCCGTAGCTCAGCTCCCCGTAGTCGTGCTCAGGCCCGTGGTCCAAGTCCAGGTGGGCATGGTCAGAGTTGGACAGATGAGAAGTTCTTTTCAGAGCAGCTTTTGTTCCAAATGCTTGGTACAGGTAGACCATGACGACAAACTGAAGCACCTGAGACAGACAGACAGACAGGCAGGCAGGCAGGCAGGCAGGCAGACAGGCAGACAGACAGGCAGAGAAGCAGAAGAGGCTTTAAAGTTTCATCAAACCATTGTGAACAGTAGACATGCGGACAGACAGACAGACAGACAGGCAGGAAGGCAGACAGACAGTCCTGACAGTGCCCCCTACAGGCTGCTGAGCTCATCACAAAGAACGTGATGTCATCAAACTGAGAGGCTGAATTACCTGAATAAAAATGAGACCGATGTCCATACTGACAATCGTCAGAGCGTTCTCCTGCAGCCAATCATAGAACGTCTCATTACAGCCCTGCAGCAACATACATGACATGACATGACATGACATGACGTAACATGACATGATATGATGTAACATGACATGACGTAACATGACAGGACATGATGTAACGTGACATGACATGACATGACATGACGTAACATGACATGACATGACGTAACATGACATGATGTAACATGACATGACGTAACATGACATGACATGACGTACCATGACATGACATGATGTAACATGACATGACGTAACATGACATGACATGACGTAACATGACATGACATGACGTAACATGACATGACGTAACATGACATGATGTAACATGACATGACGTAACATGAGATGACATGATGTAACATGACATGACATGACATGATGTAACATGACATGACGTAACATGACATGACATGACGTAACATGACATAATGTAACATGACATGACATGACATGACGTAACATGACATAATGTAACATGACATGACATGACATGACATGATGTAACATGACATGACGTAACATGACATGACATGACGTAACATGACATAATGTGACATGACATGACGTAACATGACATGACATGACGTAACACGACATGACATGACGTAACATGACATAATGTAACATGACATGACGTAACATGACATGATGTAACATGACATGACATAATGTAACATGACATGACATGACGTAACATGACATGACGTGACATGACATGACATAATGTAACATGACATGACATGACATGACATGACATGACATGACGTAACATGACATGACATAACGAGACTTGTTGTGAGCGGTGTGACCTGGTCATATGAGCCGTTTCCTCGTCCGTACTGTGGGCTCGTGAAGTCCTGCAGTTCAGAGCACCAGGATGAGTTGGAGCTTTGATTAAAAGAGCTGAAACAGGAACAAGGAAGTACGTCTGGATTGGTCAGGTTCAGACTCTGGATATGAGAGTTCTGCAGCCAATCAGATGGGTCCGTAATGCCACAGCACTTCCCCTGTCAATAGTCAAGCAATCAATAATTAATCAGCTGGAATCAAACCAACAACCTGTTGTGACGGAGCAGTGACTCACCTTAGTCTGGACGTTGTCCATCAGTCTGTCCTGGCTGTCACTGCTCTGTCCATACTGAAGGATGAACTGCTTCAACGTCTGATCCAGACTCTGTTCAATCTGACCACAGGAAACATGTTACACACATGACATACTGTGACATCACGTAACATACGACAACATGACATGACATAGTGTGACATGACATAACTGATTAATTCCGCAAAAATAAAAGCCTGACCTTGTTTCTGTTGATGAGCAGCAGCAGAGTGATGAACAGCTGACCCAGGACGAGGACGATGAGGAAAGCCATGTACTGATGGGGACGAGTTCAGTCAGAGTTCAGTCAGAGTTCAGTCAGAGTTCATGTCATGAACATTAAATTACATTCAAAAGAGCAGAGGGCTACACAGGAAGTTAGCGGCTCAACTGGTGAGAGTACAAATGAACAGAACTCCTCCTCCATTGCCGTGTCCCAGAGGTGTCCATGTTTGTTTGATGACACAGAAACTCCCACATAACATGAACGCAACACCTGCCTCACTTCCT
Organism: Nibea coibor; assembly: GCA_023373845.1. Taxonomy (NCBI): domain Eukaryota; kingdom Metazoa; phylum Chordata; class Actinopteri; family Sciaenidae; genus Nibea; species Nibea coibor. Next base: position 26,359,574 of record CM041726.1, read on the forward strand.
GTTACATCACAGTGCAGTGGTGACATCAGAGGTTGTTACTCACTGTCAGCAGCAGGAATCTGTTTTCTCTGTCAGCTCCAACACATCCAATCAGACAGACCAGCACCACCAGCCCACCAATCAGCAGCAGCCCTGCCCCTACTGTACGCAGCTCCACTGCACACACACACACTAAATAAATGAAAACAGCTATGCTAGTTTCCAGTCTTTCTGCTAAGCTAGGCTAACAGTTACCTGAGGGCAGGACAGTCTGGAGGCTCCCGCGGTCAAACAGGATCCAGAATGCACAGCCGGCCACGCTGAGACCCAGAGCCTGCAGACAGAGGTCTGTTAACTACTTTAGCATCAGAATCCATCAGCTGATTCCTTCAGTCAGACAAACGTTCACATGATCATCGTGTTTTAGATACACACACATATATATTTAAACCGTGGTTCTGTTCAGTGGTTCTGGTTCTGGTCTGTGTGTTTTTCTCACCAGGAAAATGGCATTCAGAACTTGTGAGCAGAACTTGAGCAGCTGGATCTTCACCTCCAGCTTCATCTCTCTCTTCAAGCGTTTATGGGTTCCCGTTCTGGTTCTGTTCTGCAGAAGGTTCTTCTCTGGTGGGTCGAGTTCTCTCAGCTTCAGCTTCTGTCTGAGTCTCGACAACACCTGAGCTCAGAGGTCACTTCCTCATTGTCTGTAAACATTAAACTGATCAGACTAACCGTCTCCACGGAGACACTCACGCACAGTCCATCCTGCTTTGTTTACGTCATGTTGGATATTAACTACATTTCCCATGATGCCTTTGAGCAGCTGTAGGAGAAACAAGGAACAAGGAAACAGAAAATCAGCTCAGCAGAAATGTTTACAACTTCTCTGAAAGAACATTGATCAAAAATCAGTTAATCAACCAATCAGAGACTTGACGTGTCCGTGAACACAAATTAATTAATGAGGATGTGACGTCAAGCAGAAACACTTTTTTTTTTTTTTTAATTTATTTTTTTTGGCCTTTTTTTTATTGATAGTACAGCTGAAGATAGACAGGAAGCAGGGGGCAGAGAGAGCGGGAGAGACACACAGTAAATGAGCGTCCGATGCGGGAGTCGAACTGGAGCCGCTGCAGCGAGGACTGTAGCCTCTACACATGGGGCGGCTGCTTAACCCACTACGCCACCGACCGTACTGTCACCCCTCTGCTGTCGTTAATGTGAAACACAAACAGACAGTTTGACCTTCGACCCTGACTCGGAGACAAAGACGTTACACATTCAGACCCTCAGGGGTCAAAGGTCATAGCTCGGCCTCATTCCCACGTTCAGCAGCCAGGCACACGGCCAATCAGATTCTGTCGGCAGGCTTGTGGTCGTCTTTTGCCATGGTGACGCCTGTGATGTCATCACAACATCATCCATGACATCATGATCTTTATTGTTTATTTCATCCAACTTGATCCAGATCCTGGTTTTGGTTCTGATCACCCTGAATACACTTTAACCCTTTAACAACAAGTTCTACAAGAACTTTAAACAGACAATCCGAACACGAGCAACCTGCACAGAGTGTGTGTGTGACGAGGGGCAGAACAACCACAAGGCGGGAAAACCAGGCGGCTGAGACAGAGGAGGGACTGACTGTGACACACACACACACACACAGCACTCTCAGTGTCTCTCAGCAGGAAGAATTTCTGTCAGGTCGATCCATCAAACTGTCGTTGACCCGCTCCTGCCCTGAGGCATGCTGGGAACTCAGACTGTAAATCTGTCTGAGCGTTCACCGAAAATTAACCCTCAGTTTGTCCTGTCAGGCTACAGAGCTCCACTCACACCCTGCTGATCGGTGAGGAGGTTCTATTTGTTATGTAGTTTTCTATCCTCGGGTTACTCTGGGTCAGGTGTGGACCTCGAGGTCCTGCAGTAGTTACTCTGGGTCAGGTGTGGGTCCTGGTTCTGGGCGGTTAGTATTTGTGGTGTTCTCTGTAGAGGTCTAAAGTCTGACCATCAGCATGAGTTCATCAGACAGACACTTCTGCTGAACTTTGAGTCTCTGATGATCAATAAATATGACAGCATCAGACACCTGAGGCTCCTGAACACTGTCGGTGTTCTTCCCTGAGTCTCTGTCTCTCTGTCACAGGTTCCACTGCTGCTGTAATCATTCTATCATTCATTGTAATTGTACGACATGTTTGTGTTGATTGTTCTGTACATGTGACATCCATTGCACGTCTGTCCGTCCTGGGAGAGGGATCCCTCCTCTGTGGCTCTTCCTGAGGTTTCTTCCACATGTTTTCCCTGTTAAAGGTTTTTGTGGGCAAGTTTTTCCTCACTGGAACCGAGGGTCTAAGGACAGAGGGTGTCACTCCCTGTACAGACTGTGAAGCCTCTGAGGATAAATGTGTCTGTGACTTTGGGCTGTACAAATAAAATCTGATTTGACTGGAACTCCTGAACTCACCACTGACCTTTGCCTTCAGCACTTTCTCCACAACACTACTGATCTGTAGTCAGGTCTACAACAAGACTACAGGGTTAAATTTAAGAGTGAGTTCAGACATGCCCACCTCTCCCTCTCTCGGTCTCTTTCTCTTTCTCTCCTCAGTCAGTGTTTGTCTCCCGTCCAGGATGAACGTGCTGTTGTCTCTCTCTCTCTGGTTCGCTGTGGTGATGATGTCGTCCTGTGGTGAGTGACGTCTGACCTCCGATAATCGATCCATTTCTTTGATCTGCAGAAGTCTGCTCTGCTATGTGTGGCATGTGCGAGTTGTTGTTGTTGTTCCTGACCTCTGACATTGTTTGATGACACACCTGAGTGACCTGTTAGCCTAGCGTACCACAAAGACTGGAAGCACGCGGTCTTCAGTGCGCCCTGATCGTGTCACACTGTGTAACGTGCGAAACAGAAACTTTAGTTTTCTATACGGAGCGGATGAAGCGATGAGAGAGTCAGTGATAATTATATATAATAACATATAGGAAGAATTGAAATGATCCGTTTCTCTTCAAACTTTCTTATTTAAATAATATAATACATTTATTTTCCTGGAAAAGAAGCAGAAGTGAAAGTCATCTGGATGTTTGTGGTTTTTTCATTGTGATGCTGACGTGAAAATTAAAGAGGAACAAAGAAAGATATGTTCATCGGCTGAAACTGAAACTTTCATCAAAGGTTCGTTTTTAAAAAAGAGACAACGACAGTTTGTCACTTAGCCTAGCTTAGCACAAAGACTGGAAGCAGGGGGAAAGTGTTAGCCTAGCTTAGCACAAAGACTGGAAATGTTAGTATGAGCAGAGTTTGTCTTCATTAGTGTTCGATCAGATAACGAGGTGTTGTGAGAGTCTTGGAATGTTGAATCATGAAACTTTATCGGCTGGATGGGATCAGACAGGAAACACAGCTGCTCGCCTTTCACACTCTGTCACACATGATGGAGACAACACGTCTCCATGTGTCCACATCGCAGTCCATGTACAGGTTTGGACAGATTATTGATTAATTCTTGGTTTGAACGCTTTCAGCGCGCTCACATCTTGTTTTCAGCCCCTGAGTTTCGACTGCCGGCGAGTCTCGGTACGCCCGTTGATGTTTGAACAGACGAGCCAAACTTGTGTCAGACAAACTGAAACCAGGCGTTCATTCATTAACTGCAGCTTCACAGAACACCAAGAACCAGGACCCACCCGGACCTGACCTGGAGATAAGCAGGTTTTACTGTGAGGTGTGTTTTTAGACTTCACCTTGATGATGTCACAGAAGGAGGTGATGAACTCTTCATACTTCACCTGGTCAAGAGTCTCCTCAGGTGGACTCATCAGTGAGCACAACTTCCATGATGCCACGCTTCTTCACCAGAGATGACCTGTGGATCTGTGGTTCTGATGATGTTTCAGGGTCTGCAGGAAGTCATGAAGAACAGACAACCACAGAGTTCTACGACTACCCGACAGAGACAGTGACACCGGACTACGACTACACCGCCACCTTCGACTACTTCTATGGTGAGAGCAGAACAACAGACAAACAGCAGTGCAAACGTTCAGACTGTCAGTTCTGTCTGTAGTGTTACTAACTGCAGTACTTCTCTCTGCAGTGACAGGACATTACCTGGCTGAAGTGAACCAGGTGAGAATTCAGTTTGACGTTTCGAGGTCAGAATATGTGTGAATGTTCATGTTTGACCTCTGTGACCTCTCAGGCTTCAGGGATTGGTCCATTCAGTCTGGTGCTCCTGCTGGGATTGGCTGTTCATCAAATGTGGAACTGAAGGGGGCGGTGCCAAGAAGCACAGGTGAGAGCAGGTAAAGTTTTAAAATAAATGTAGAGACTGTCTAAAACCTGGACGTAGTCTCTGTGATGTCCTACAGACTGTCTAAAACCTGGACGTAGTCTCTGAGACGTCCCCGCAGACTGTCTAAAACCTGGACGTAGTCTCTGAGACGTCCCACAGACTGTCTAAAACCTGGACGTAGTCTCTGAGACGTCCTCGCAGACTGTCTAAAACCTGGACGTAGTCTCTGAGACGTCCCCACAGACTGTCTAAAACCTGGACGTAGTCCCTGAGACGTCCCCACAGACTGTCTAAAACCTGGACGTAGTCTCTGAGACGTCCCCGCAGACTGTCTAAAACCTGGACGTAGTCTCTGAGACGTTGATTGACCTCCTTCTGTCTTTTGTTCTCTTGCAGATCTCAGATCAGATGTGCTCTGGAGAACTGAACAATCAGCTGCTAACCAATAACTGATCATGACCTGCTGATAGACTGATTTGTGATTAATGTTACCATGACAACGTGTTTGTATTCTGTAATAAATAATGTCACACAGCCTGATGGATGATGTCACTCAGCTCTCAACTCTCTCTGCCCACTCAACCCTGATCAATAATCATGTGTATGATCAGCTGAGTGCAGTCAGGTGTTTCACCTGACCAGGTGAGATCGCGTCAAAACAAATGTTATCTGAAGGTTTTCTCGCAGTCAGTCATGAAACGACATGTTTGTAATAGAGCCTGCTCTGATTGGATGGTTATGATGTGTTAGTTAATCACATGATCATGTGTTTAGTCTGTCAGCTAACCACAGCGCTCTGATCAGTGACGTAACTTAAAGTACTGGAGTACGTGGAGGTGTAGGAATGTAGGAGGTAATCAGACACCTGGAGTAATTCAGCAGGTAACGTTTATTAAAACAGAACAAAGGCGGAGCCTCAGGTCAACACACAGAGAGGTCAGTGAACTACACACGGCCCCTTCAGGGGCGCCTCAACAAAAAAACGACAAACCAAACAAACTCCTCATCGACCTGCTGAAACTCACCTAAGAGACTAAACTACAGTCAGACCCCCGCCCCCTCAGTCCCAGTACAGGTGTGTCTGTCCAGCCATCGACATGTACTCATCCAGCTCGGCATCCAGCCGGCTCCTGGACATGGACATGTAGTCGTCCAGCTGCTGGTCCAGCCGCCTCTTGGACGTGGACATGTACTGGTCCAGCTGTGCGTCGAGCTGCTTCCTGGTTGGGACATCTCTGCCACTGTCAGACCACTTGGTGGTGGAGGCCCCGCCCCCCCGCAGGTGTAGGGTGAGCAGCGTTCGTCCTGCAGTACAGACACAGAGACAAACGTCTGTCTGATGTGCCATTAAATCAACACAGATGAAGAGAACGAGGTCATAGTGTGTGTGTGTGTCTTCAGGTGTGCGTTGTACTCACTCCTGCAGATGGACCTGGTGCTCCACCTGTATTTGTTCCTGAAGCTCCAGAACCCTTTGGGTCTGCAGGCCGAGCGGCACCGGGTCACCTTCTGCCAGCCAAGCCGAGCCCACACACTCCTCCTCCTCCTCCTCCTCCTCCTCCCAGATGAGCTGCCAGTCTGGTGATGACGACACATTAATGATTACATCACATGTCCAGATAATGAGCTCACGACGACATGTTTCCATGACAACTACACTAAGGAAGACCATGAAAGGCTGCCGAGAGCTCCACATCACTGACATCGTCAGCATGAGGCATTTTTATTGGCCCACAGCCGTGATTCACCTGCACGTTGGGCGGCGATGGCAGCTCTTTCTTGACCCGCAGGACGTCGCACGCCTTCCTCTGCTGCAACTGGAAGGGGTCATAGGTCACCATTCTGGACAGAGTCAGCTGGTCCACCAGCACCTGAGAGAATCTACAGCAGAGACCAGGACGAGTTCCCATCATTTGACCAACAGCACAGGAAGTGATCCTGAATACTAATGAGTGTCCCGTCTCACCGCTCGTGGAGGGAAACTGCCGAGGTGCTTCTCAGGAAGACCGAGCTCGGTTCTGATGAGTCCATCAGCCTCACTGTGCTGGAACACGAACCGTACCAAGCCTGCCAGTTCATCACACACACACACACACACACAGTTTGAACCTTGCTCTATAAACTGTTTAATTAAAGCGGGAAGACACGAGCGCCATTTTGCCTTTACAAAGCGGTTCATATTTTAAATGCCTGACTGATGGTTAGCATCTTTATTTAAAGTCAACTGTTACTGTTAGTGACGAAGAGCTCCACGGGAACTGTTTACCTTTACGGTGGAGACACCTGGAGACACCTGGTGACTACTTAAATCCACCAAGCGCGGTGCTAATCGGCTAACTGATGCTAATCGGCTAACTGCGCGCGGTGCTAATCTTTAGTTACGTCACTCCTCGCAGCTCGCACGTTTTGCCGCTTAAAGTTAGCCTCCTTACAAATGTCGTCACAGCCGCAGTTTACTTTTTAAATATCGGTAATTAAGTTACAGTAAGTTTAGTTTGCTACCGTGACATTCAGTGTGTCTGCCGCTCGCTCACCTGTCTGTCGCTTTAAATCCACAGTCACAGACTGTCCTCAGTCTCCGTGACTGTCTTCAGGTCTCGTTACCGGCAAGGTGGAAAGTAACGAGTACTTTCGAGGTACTGACGAAGTTCATTCTAGATTGTACTTCATTAAAGTAATATATTATAACATAATATAATAAAAATAATTATAAAACATAAACTGTGATTATATTTTTAATTTTAATGTTTCTTACGTGTTTCCGTCCAGCCGCAGGAAGTTCTCTGCGCCACGAGATGGCGCCAAAGTTTGTCTGTCACTCACCCAGTAACCCGGGGCAACCACACAGCGAGAGACAGAGAGAGAGAGGCGAGCTGTGATTGGCTGTCTCAACAGAAGTCACGCGCACAAACAAACTTTGTGACAGAAGTCGAGAAAGCAGCAGGAAACTTGTTTCCGGTCATGACCTTCACAATAAAAGATTGATGTCTCAGACTGCATCCTCGGATGTTTGAGCGGAAGTTTAACGTCATTAACAGAATAAAAAACACTCCTCGTCTGTCCTCAGTCCTGTTTCGTTCTCGAACTCCTCTCCGTTCTTCGCGGCCTCTGGTTCTGGTTCTGGCTGTCTGTGGACTTTAAGATGCTTTTATTTTTATAAAATGTAGAGGTCTCCTGGCTTCCTGTTATGTCTGCTGAGCATGACATCTCTCCAGACAGTCTGGGTCTGACGGAGGACACACACACACACACCGACACTCAGTCCGGCTCACCGACACAGGCAGCGGATCACAGCCGAGCGGAGAGAGCCAAGTCCCGGTGAGTGTAGCCGCGACAACCGGCTGATGGTTCACTGTCTGTCTGTCTGTCTGTCTGTAACTGTCTGTCTGTACCTGTCTGTCTATCTGTAATTGTCTGTCTGTCTGTAACTGTCTGTAAATGTCTATTTGTAACTGTCTCTCTGTCTTTAACTGTCTTATCTGTGTGCCTATCTCTGTCTGTCTGTACCTGTCTGCCTGTAACTGTCTGTCTGTCTGTACCTGTCTGCCTGTAACTGTCTGTCTGTCTGTACCTGTCTGTCTGTCTGTACCTGTCTGTCTGTCTGTACCTGTCTGCCTGTACCTGTCTGTCTGTCTGTACCTGTCTGCCTGTAACTGTCTGTCTGTCTGTACCTGTCTGTCTGCCTGTAACTGTCTGTCTGTCTGTACCTGTCTGTCTGTCTGTACCTGTCTGCCTGTAACTGTCTGTCTGTCTGTACCTGTCTGTCTGTCTGTACCTGTCTGCCTGTAATTGTCTGTACCTGTCTGCCTGTAACTGTCTGTCTGTCTGTACCTGTCTGTCTGTCTGTCTGTACCTGTCTGCCTGTAACTGTCTGTCTGTCTGTACCTGTCTGCCTGTAACTGTCTGTCTGTCTGTTTATCTGTAACTGTCTGTCTGTCTGTACCTGCCTGTCTGTAACTGTCTGTCTGTATGTACCTGTCTGTGTGTAACTGTCTGTCTGTCTGTACCTGTCCGTCTGTAACTGTCTGTCTGTACCTGTATGTGTGTAACTGTCTGCCTGTCTGAAACTGTCTGTCTGTATGTACCTGTCTGTGTGTAACTGTCTGTCTGTCTGTACCTGTCCATCTGTAACTGTCTGTCTGTACCTGTATGTGTGTAACTGTCTGCCTGTCTGTAATTGTCTGTCTGTACCTGTCTGCCTGTAACTGTCTGTCTGTATGTACCTGTCTGTGTGTAACTGTCTGTCTATCTGTAATTGTCCGTCTGTACCTGTCTGTCTGTACCTGCCTGTCTGTAACTGTCTGTCTGTATGTACCTGTCTGCGTGTAACTGTCTGTCTGTCTGTTTATCTGTAATTGTCTGTCTGTCTGTACCTGCCTGTCTGTAACTGTCTGTCTGTATGTACCTGTCTGTGTGTAACTGTCTGTCTGTATGTACCTGTCTGTGTGTAACTGTCTGTCTGTCTGTACCTGTCCGTCTGTAACTGTCTGTCTGTACCTGTATGTGTGTAACTGTCTGCCTGTCTGTAATTGTCTGTCTGTACCTGTCTGCCTGTAACTGTCTGTCTGTCTGTTTATCTGTAACTGTCTGTCTGTATGTACCTGTCTGTGTGTAACTGTCTGTCTGTATGTACCTGTCTGTGTGTAACTGTCTGTCTATCTGTAATTGTCCGTCTGTAACTGTCTGTCTGTACCTGTATGTGTGTAACTGTCTGCCTGTCTGTAACTGTCTGTCTGTATGTACCTGTCTGTGTGTAACTGTCTGTCTGTGTGTACCTGTCCGTCTGTAACTGTCTGTCTGTACCTGTATGTGTGTAACTGTCTGCCTGTCTGTAACTCTCTGTCTGTATGTACCTGTCTGTGTGTAACTGTCTGTCTGTGTGTACCTGTCCGTCTGTAACTGTCTGTCTGTACCTGTATGTGTGTAACTGTCTGCCTGTCTGTAATTGTCTGTCTGTACCTGTCTGTCTGTAACTGTCTGTCTGTCTGTCTGTCTATCTGTAATTGTCTCTCTGTACCTGTCTGTCTGTACCTGTCTGTCTGTAACTATTTAAAAAGTAAACTGCGGCTGTGACGACATTTGTAAGGAGGCTAACTTTAAGCGGCAAAACGTGCGAGCTGCGAGGAGTGACGTAACTAAAGATTAGCACCGCGCGCAGTTAGCTGATTAGCATCAGTTAGCCGATTAGCATCAGTTAGCCGATTAGCACCGCGCTTGGTGGATTTAAGTAGTCACCAGGTGTCTCCAGGTGTCTCCACCGTAAAGGTAAACAGTTCCCGTGGAGCTCTTCGTCACTAACAGTAACAGTTGACTTTAAATAAAGATGCTAACCATCAGTCAGGCATTTAAAATATGAACCGCTTTGTAAAGGCAAAATGGCGCTCGTGTCTTCCCGCTTTAATTAAACAGTTTATAGAGCAAGGTTCAAACTGTGTGTGTGTGTGTGTGTTCGTGTCTTTCATTGGAAACATGAAGAAACTCTGGTAATGGTTAAAAATCTACTTTTACCGCCGTTTCTGTGTCTGGTGCGAAAATCAGGTATATTGAAACGAGTGGTGTCCGTGCTGAAAGAGGTCTGTGAAACATGACGTCACACTGTGTGTGTGTGTGTGTGTGTGTGAACTGGTTAGACACTTGTCTCTGATTCGTCTCTGACGTGACTCAAGTCTTGACCCTTTTGACCCTGCAGGCGTGGCGACCATGTCCGTGCTGGCCCCACCCCCCAGCAGCAGTGCCGACGCGTGCCTGAGCATCGTTCACAGCCTCATGTGTCACCGTCAGGGAGCAGAGAACGAAGGCTTCGCCAAGCGAGCCATCGAGAGTCTGGTGAAGAAGCTGAAGGAGAAGAAAGATGAGCTGGACTCGCTCATCACTGCCGTCACCACCAATGGAGTCCATCCCAGCAAGTGTGTGACCATCCAAAGGACGCTGGACGGACGGCTGCAAGTACGCACACTTCAACACACTTCAGCACGTGTCAACATGTTACAACACGCTTCAGCACGTGTCAACATGTTTTAATACGCTTCAGCACATGTCAACATGTTACAACACGCGTCAGCACGTGTCAACATGTTTTAACATGTTTCAGCACGTGTCAACATGTTAAACATGCTTCAGCACGTATCAACATGTTACAACACGCGTCAGCATGTGTCAACATGTTTTAACGTGCTTCAGCACGTGTCAACATGTTACAACACGCTTCAGCACGTGTCAACATGTTACAGCACGTGTCAGCATGTTACAACATGCTTCAGCACGTGTCAACATGTTTTAACACGCGTCAGCACGTGTCAACATGTTTTAACACGCTTCAACACGTGTCAGCATGTTACAACACGTGTCAGCATGTTACAACACGTGTCAACATGTTTCAACACGCTTCATCACACTTCAGCACGTGTCAACATGTTACAACGCGCTTCAGCACGTGTCAACATGTTACAACACGCTTCAGCACGTATCAACATGTTACAACACGTGTCAGCATGTTACAACACGTGTCAGCATGTTACAACACGTGTCAACATGTTACAGCACGCTTCATCACGTATCAACATGTTATAACACGCTTCAACACGTGTCAGCATGTTACAACACGTGTCAGCATGTTACAACACGTGTCAACATGTTTCAACACGCTTCATCACACTTCAGCACGTATCAACATGTTACAACGCCCTTCAGCACGTATCAACATGTTACAACGCGCTTCAGCACGTGTCAACATGTTACAACATGCTTCAGCACGTGTCAACATGTTACAACACGCTTCTGCACGTGTCAACATGTTTCAACACGCTTCATCACGTATCAACATATTATAACACGTTTCAACACGTGTCAGCATGTTACAACACGTGTCAGCATGTTACAACACGTGTCAACATGTTTCAACACGCTTCATCACACTTCAGCACGTATCAACATGTTACAACGCGATTCAGCACGTATCAACATGTTACAACGCGCTTCAGCACGTGTCAACATGTTATAACACGCTTCAGCACGTATCAACATGTTACAACGCGATTCAGCACGTGTCAACATGTTACAACACGCTTCAGCACGTGTCAACATGTTACAACACGCTTCTGCACGTGTCAACACGCTTCATCACACTTCAGCACGTATCAACATGTTACAACGCGCTTCAGCACGTGTCAACATGTTACAACACGCTTCAGCACGTGTCAACATGTTACAACATGCTTCTGCACGTGTCAACATGTTACAACATGCTTCTGCACGTGTCAACATGTTTCAACACGCTTCATCACGTATCAACATGTTATAACACGTTTCAACACGTGTCAGCATGGTACAACACGTGTCAGCATGTTACAACACGTGTCAACATGTTTCAACACGCTTCATCACACTTCAGCACGTATCAACATGTTACAACGCGCTTCAGCACGTGTCAACATGTTATAACACGCTTCAGCACGTGTCAGCATGTTACAACACGTGTCAGCATGTTACAACACGTGTCAACATGTTACAACGCACTTCAGCACGTGTCAACATGTTACAACACGCTTCAGCACGTGTCAACATGTTTCAACACGCTTCATCACACTTCAGCACGTGTCAACATGTTATAACACGCTTCGGCACGTATCAACATGTTACAACGCGCTTCAGCACGTGTCAACATGTTACAACGCGCTTCAGCACGTGTCAACATGTTACAACACACTTCTGCACGTGTCAACATGCTTCAACACGCTTCATCACGTATCAACATGTTATAACACGCTTCAACACGTGTCAGCATGTTACAACACGTGTCAGCATGTTACAACACGTGTCAACATGTTACAACGCGCTTCATCACACTTCAGTGCATTTCAACATATTTCAACATGCTTGAACACTTCATGTCACGTGGTCTGCTGCTGATGGTTGAACCATCAGGGTGTGAATGAGATATCAATGAATACTCCTGGAACCTCTTCAGGGTCCTCTTCAAGGTCCTGAGGTAGCCTTGAGACCTTGAATGCCTCTGAAAGCTGAACCTCATCAGAACCCCATCAGAACCAGAGAAGAATTTTAATGTTTCCAACCTTCAAAGATCCAAACAGAGAAACTGAAGACGAGGAGGAGGGGGAGGAAGGGCAGGCTCACTTGTTTTGTCTGAAACACAGGAAAGGGGCTGGACTGTGTGAGTGTGTCTTTGTGTGTGTGTGTGTGTCTGCAGACAGACGGGAATGTGAACACGTCTAGAGTTTGTTCTTCAGACCACAGAGCGTCTACACTGTAAAAAATGACACGAGAGAAGACACGAGTCAGCAGATCTGAACATAATGTGTGACTCTGTTTGACCTGGTCTGAGTCGGGCTGCACTGATACTGAACAACTTCAGAACCTCAAACTGGATCAGACTTTATACACAATATATCTAATGTCCTCCACTGCTTCAACTCTCTGTGATATAGACATTTCACACACGTTGTGTGTGTGTGTTGTGTCTGCAGTCTTATCCCTGCCCTTCACCTGTGCACACAGAACACTCTCTGCTCTGATAGGCTGCCTCAGTGTGTGTGTGTGTGTGTGTGTGTGTCTATGAATAACTAGTTTGTGTTTATGAAACAAATGTCACACTTTTTACAGTGCACTGAGATCTCTCTCTCTCTCTCTCTCTCTCTCTCTCTCTCTCTCTCACACACACACACACTATACACACATACGTATGTGAGGTCAGACATGATGTCATGTTTGTGGCTTGGCGTGACCGATAACTCAGCATCACCTGGCACACACACACACACACACACAGACTGTTCACCATGACTCAGTCTGTTCTCAGAGTTTAGATTTATATGAAGAACCTGTCTGTTTGTGTATGTCTGTGTATCACCTGTCTGTCTCTCAGGTAGCAGGTAGGAAGGGTTTCCCTCATGTGATCTACGCCCGTCTGTGGCGTTGGCCCGACCTCCATAAGAACGAGCTCAAACACGTGAAGTTCTGTCAGTTTGCCTTCGACCTGAAGTACGACAGCGTGTGTGTGAACCCCTACCATTACGAGCGGGTGGTGTCCCCCGCCACAGGTAAACATTCACCTGAGTGACAGTAAGCATCACAGCAGGGTAGCTTAGCTTTGTTAGCTTCACGGTAAGTTGATAATGAAAGGTCATTTTCAGTTGACCTTTAATGACCTCGTCACCCCTGATAACCGTGACATCATCACATCTGGCTTGTGTTAGCGAGGTAGCTAACCTGTAGCACATTCAGTGACGTTACAAACTTTCAAAATAAAAGCCCTAATATTTCAGTGGACAAGAAAAGACTTTTATTGTGAAACATTGACAGGAACTCTTATTCTGATTATAGCTGAGTCACGAGAGACACCTGGTGGTAAAATTCAGTATTACTGTCCTGTCCTTCCTGACAGGTGTATGTCTGTCCCTCACCTGTCTGTCTGTCTCTCACCTGTCTGTCTTTCCTGTCCGTCCTGTCTTCCTTCAGGTCCTCAGGTTCTGGTGAAGGAGGAGTTCATGCAGGATTGTCTGCAGATCGACCTGCCCCCCCACGCTGACCCGTACAGCCAGCCCCGCCCTGTCAGCATGTATCCCAGCATACCCCTCTCTCCTCTAGGTGAGTCAGGTGATGATGTGATGTCATGCTGAGTCCAAATGGTCTCTGACTTCCTATTGTATCTCCTGCAGACAGCAGCTCCATGACGAGGGGTGCGGTCGTACCTGGTGGAGGTGGTGAGGGACCAGACCTCCTTCAAATCGCTCCACCTTCAACCCACGGAGGCCACGCCTCCCCACCTCACCCAAACCCCTCCCACACCCCCCAGCCTCTTCACCCCCACACCCCCACCTCCCCACAGAGTCCTGAGTACAGCAACCCCCCTAACACTGGTACACCTGTACTACATCTGTGTCACACCTGTATTATGACACCTGTACTACATCTGTAATACTACAAACAGGAGAAATACTGCAGTAACATGAGGAGTGGAGTCACAGTATCTTCAGTATTGCTGTATCAGTAGTATTAGTAGTATCAGCAGTGTCAGTAATATTAATAGTATTAGTTGTCGTGGTATTATCAGTGTAGTATCTGTGACTGGCCTGTGTTCTGTGTGCTGCAGCTACCTGGTCAGGTAATAGCTCCGCCCCCTACAGCCCTGCAGGACCTCACCAGAGTGGACGGAGCCACCAGCAGCTTCCTGTACATCATCATCACCACGCCCCCAACACTCACTTCTGTATGACATCACTCTCTGTGACATCACTCTGTGACATCACTTTCCTTCTCACTAACTCTGTTTGTTTTTCAGGGTCACAGCATCACAGCACAGCTCCATATCCACAGCCAGTGTCCAACCACCCAGGTACAACACCTGCCCCTCACCTGTCTATCTGTCTCTGTCTGTCTCCCACCTGTCTATCTCTCACCTGTCTCTCTCTCTCTGTCTCGCACCTGTCTCTCTCTCTGTCTGTCTCACCTGTCTGTTGCCCACCTGTCTGTCTTTCAGGTCCAGAGTTCTGGTGTTCCATCTCATACTTTGAGTTGGATGTTCAGGTCGGAGAGATGTTTAAGGTTCAGTCGAGCTGTCCTCTGGTGACGGTGGACGGGTATGTGGACCCCTCAGGAGGAGACCGGTTCTGTTTGGGACAGCTGAGTAATGTCCACCGCACGGCTGCCAGCCACCGTGCCAGGTGAACATCTGTACGATCCGGTCTGGCCCAGTCTGACCTGTGACAGTTCTGTGGTGAAGACTTTGTCCCCTGTGTCCGCTCACTGATCTGTCCTCGGTTCTTCTCCTGCAGGCTCCACATCGGTCGAGGGGTTCAGCTGGAGTGTCGGGGAGAGGGGGACATTTGGATGCGTTGCCTTAGCGACCACTCAGTGTTCGTCCAGAGCTTCTACCTCGACCGTGAGGCAGGTCGAGCTCCAGGTGACGGAGTGCACAAGATTTATCCCGGAGCGCACATCAAGGTGAGTGTGTCAATATGCAGAGGACGCTCCGCTGTGCGGCAACCATAGTTACCACTTCACTACTTATCAATGTTTCCATCATAAAGTCTGTAAATCACCTCAGTAGTGTAACGTTATTCCCTGTTGGCTCCTGATGGCGCCTTCCTCATGTGAACACAGATGATAACAGACTAACCTGTCCTCACCTGTCTGTCTCTGTCTAGGTGTTCGACCTCCGGCAGTGTCACCGTCAGATGCAGCAGCAGGCGGTGGCAGCTCAGGCGGCTGTGGTGACTCAGGCGGCGGCGGTTGCCGGTGCGATTCCCGGGCCAAACAGTGTGGGAGGGATCGCCCCTGCCATCAGTGAGTACCACCTGAAGAGTGCCAGAAGGCAACATGTGGTGTTACTCTCCGTCATCATGACGTGATGTCACTTCCGGTCCTCCTCCAGGTGTGTGCTCAGCAGCAGGTCTGGGCGTGGATGACCTGCGGCGACTCTGTATTGTGCGTCTGAGCTTTGTTAAGGGGTGGGGCTGTGATTACCCTCGTCAGAGCATCAAGGACACCCCCTGCTGGCTGGAGGTCCACCTGCACCGAGCGCTTCAGCTGCTTGACCAGGTACTGCACATGCTGCCACCACGAGACCACGCCCTCTGACACACTGCTGCCATGAGACCCTGCCCTCTGACATGAGACCATGCCTCTGATACACTACCACGAGGCCACGCCTTCTGCCATCTCAAGACCACGCCCTCTCATACCTGCTGCCATGGGACCATGCCCCCTGACATGAGACCACGCCTTCTTCCATCTCGAGATCACGCCCTCTGATATGTCACCTGGCTGTCAGGATCCAAGTTCCGCCCACCGTCCTCCTCATTGGTCCCTTTAGAAAGGCTTCAGACAATCAGCCAATCACATCACAGCAGTTTCCATGGAGAGACCCTGTTAAAGGTTTTTAGGGAATATGTGAATATTTATTTTTATTGATTACCTGCCAAATTCACTACCTGCTTCTGATGACATCATATCCTGTTTACTGATCAAGATTATTTATTCTGTTTTCTATCTTTTAAAGGCTTTTATACTGTAAGGGTATGTAACAACTCCTGTTTTTTCCAGAATAAAACCTTTCTTATAAAATAAATCTTTTTTTTTACTGGTCAAAGCTCAAAGACAGCCTAAAGACTGTTAAAAAAATAAATAATAATAATGCTTCCTGAATTTATCTCAGTCTTTATTTTTTATTTTATTCTTCTTATAATTGCTGATTTATATTTTGTTGTTGTCAGTACTGCTGTATTACTACAAGTACTCACAGTTACTACTACTGAACTATTAGAACTACAACTACTGCAAAGATGACAGATGTACGCTCATAAATACTGGTTGTTGTTGTTGTAGTTGTAGTAGCAGTAGTTGTTGTTGTAACAGTAGTTGTTGTAGTAGTAGTAGTTGTTGTAGCAGTAGTTGTTGTAGTAGTAGTAGTTGTAGCAGTAGTTGCTGTAGTAGTAGTTGTTGTAGCAGTAGTTGTTGTAGTAGTAGTAGTTGTTGTAGCAGTAGTTGTTGTAGTAGTAGTAGTTGTAGCAGTAGTTGCTGTAGTAGTAGTAGTTGTAGCAGTAGTTGTTGTAGTAGTAGTTGTTGTAGTAGTAGTTGCTGTAGTAGTAGTAGTTGTAGCAGTAGTTGTTGTAGTAGTAGTTGTTGTAGTAGTAGTTGCTGTAGTAGTAGTAGTAGTTGTAACAGTAGTTGTTGTAGTAGTAGTAGTTGTTGTGGCAGTAGTTGCTGTAGTAGTAGTAGTTGTAGCAGTAGTTGTTGTAGTAGTAGTTGTTGTAGTAGTAGTTGCTGTAGTAGTAGTAGTTGTAGCAGTAGTTGTTGTAGTAGTAGTTGTTGTAGTAGTAGTAGTTGTTGTAGCAGTAGTTGCTGTAGTAGTAGTAGTTGTAGTAGTAGTAGTAGTTGTTGTAGCAGTAGTTGTTGTAGTAGTAGTTGTTGTAGTAGTAGTAGTTGTTGTAGCAGTAGTTGTTGTAGTAGTAGTAGTTGTTGTAGCAGTAGTAGTTGTTGTAGCAGTAGTTGTTGTAGTAGTAGTTGTTGTAGTAGTAGTAGTTGTTGTAGCAGTAGTTGTTGTAGTAGTAGTAGTTGTTGTAGCAGTAGTAGTTGTTGTAGCAGTAGTTGCTGTAGTAGTAGTAGTTGTTGTAGTAGTAATAGTTGTTGTAGCAGTAGTAGTTGTTGTAGCAGTAGTTGCTGTAGTAGTAGTAGTTGTTGTAGTAGTAGTAGTTGTAGCAGTAGTTGTTGTAGTAGTAGTAGTTGTTGTAGCAGTAGTAGTTGTTGTAGCAGTAGTTGCTGTAGTAGTAGTAGTTGTTGTAGTAGTAGTAGTAGTTGTTGTAGCAGTAGTTGTTGTAGTAGTAGTTGTTGTAGTAGTAGTAGTTGTTGTAGCAGTAGTTGTTGTAGTAGTAGTAGTTGTTGTAGTAGTAATAGTTGTTGTAGCAGTAGTAGTTGTTGTAGCAGTAGTTGCTGTAGTAGTAGTAGTTGTTGTAGTAGTAGTAGTTGTAGCAGTAGTTGTTGTAGTAGTAGTAGTTGTTGTAGCAGTAGTAGTTGTTGTAGCAGTAGTTGCTGTAGTAGTAGTAGTTGTTGTAGTAGTAGTAGTAGTTGTAGCAGTAGTAGTTGTTGTAGCAGTAGTTGCTGTAGTAGTAGTAGTTGTTGTAGTAGTAGTAGTAGTTGTTGTAGCAGTAGTTGTTGTAGTAGTAGTAGTTGTTGTAGTAGTAGTAGTTGTTGTAGCAGTAGTTGTTGTAGTAGTAGTAGTTGTTATAGCAGTAGTTGCTGTAGTAGTAGTAGTAGTTGTTGTAGTAGTAGTTGTTGTAGTAGTAGTAGTAGTTGTAGCAGTAGTTGTTGTAGTAGTAGTAGTTGTAGCAGTAGTTGCTGTAGCAGTAGTTGTTGTAGCAGTAGTTGTTGTAGCAGTAGTTGCTGTAGTAGTAGTAGTTGTTGTAGCAGTAGTTGTTGTAGCAGTAGTAGTTGTAGCAGTAGTTGCTGTAGTAGTAGTTGTTGTAGCAGTAGTTGCTGTAGTAGTAGTTGTTGTAGCAGTAGTTGTTGTAGTAGTAGTAGTTGTAGCAGTAGTTGCTGTAGTAGTAGTTGTTGTAGCAGTAGTTGTTGTAGTAGTAGTAGTTGTTGTAGCAGTAGTTGTTGTAGCAGTAGTAGTAGTTGTAGCAGTAGTTGCTGTAGTAGTAGTTGTTGTAGCAGTAGTTGTTGTAGCAGTAGTAGTTGTTGTAGTAGTAGTAGTTGTAGCAGTAGTTGCTGTAGTAGTAGTTGTTGTAGCGGTAGTTGTTGTAGTAGTAGTAGTTGTTGTAGCAGTAGTTGTTGTAGTAGTAGTAGTTGTAGCAGTAGTTGTTGTAGTAGTAGTAGTTGTTGTAGCAGTAGTAGTTGTTGTAGCAGTAGTTGCTGTAGTAGTAGTAGTTGTTGTAGTAGTAGTAGTAGTTGTAGCAGTAGTAGTTGTTGTAGCAGTAGTTGCTGTAGTAGTAGTAGTTGTTGTAGTAGTAGTAGTAGTTGTTGTAGCAGTAGTTGTTGTAGTAGTAGTAGTTGTTGTAGTAGTAGTAGTTGTTGTAGCAGTAGTTGTTGTAGTAGTAGTAGTTGTTATAGCAGTAGTTGCTGTAGTAGTAGTAGTAGTTGTTGTAGTAGTAGTTGTTGTAGTAGTAGTAGTAGTTGTAGCAGTAGTTGTTGTAGTAGTAGTAGTTGTAGCAGTAGTTGCTGTAGCAGTAGTTGTTGTAGCAGTAGTTGTTGTAGCAGTAGTTGCTGTAGTAGTAGTAGTTGTTGTAGCAGTAGTTGTTGTAGCAGTAGTAGTTGTAGCAGTAGTTGCTGTAGTAGTAGTTGTTGTAGCAGTAGTTGCTGTAGTAGTAGTTGTTGTAGCAGTAGTTGTTGTAGTAGTAGTAGTTGTAGCAGTAGTTGCTGTAGTAGTAGTTGTTGTAGCAGTAGTTGTTGTAGTAGTAGTAGTTGTTGTAGCAGTAGTTGTTGTAGCAGTAGTAGTAGTTGTAGCAGTAGTTGCTGTAGTAGTAGTTGTTGTAGCAGTAGTTGTTGTAGCAGTAGTAGTTGTTGTAGTAGTAGTAGTTGTAGCAGTAGTTGCTGTAGTAGTAGTTGTTGTAGCGGTAGTTGTTGTAGTAGTAGTAGTTGTTGTAGCAGTAGTTGTTGTAGTAGTAGTAGTTGTAGCAGTAGTTGCTGTAGTAGTAGTTGTTGTTGTAGCAGTAGTAGTTGTTGTAGCAGTAGTAGTTGTAGTAGTAGTAGTTGCTGTAGTAGTAGTAGTTGTTGTAGTAGTAGTAGTTGTTGTAGCAGTAGTTGTTGTAGTAGTAGTAGTTGTTGTAGCAGTAGTTGTTGTAGTAGTAGTAGTTGTAGCAGTAGTTGCTGTAGTAGTAGTAGTTGTAGTAGTAGTAGTTGTTGTAGTAGTAGTAGTTGTTGTAGTAGTAGTAGTTGTTGTAGCAGTAGTTGTTGTAGTAGTAGTAGTTGTAGCAGTAGTTGCTGTAGTAGTAGTTGTTGTTGTAGCAGTAGTTGTTGTAGTAGTAGTAGTTGTAGCAGTAGTTGCTGTAGTAGTAGTTGTTGTAGTAGTAGTAGTTGTTGTAGCAGTAGTTGTTGTTGTTGGGGGTTAGCTCAAACATGGCGCCAATGAGGACAAAGAGAATGTGTCTGTAAAGTTTAAATGTTTCACGTTCGCCCTCTCATTGGTCACAGCTCAGTAACGCCTTAACGGTTTTAACCAATGGCAGAGAAGACTGTTGAATAATAAGATGCAGGGGGTGGGGCTCAGTGAGTAGGTCATCGCCGGACCAATGGGAGACCCGAATCTGGATATATCTGAATATTCATGAGTGAAGGGGCGTGGTCTCTCAGTGGAGGTCGGGCGCGAGCGAACATGGAGGTTTAGTTATCGTGTTGAAGCAGCTGGAGAAGGAAGCCCCGTGTGAGCACGCGCCACACTGAGCCCGTTTTATTTTCAGTTTTTCTTTGTTCCACTTTGTTTTTACGGCCAGAGTCCGCGCGGGAACATGGACATGAAGAACAGGGTCAGCCTGGAGCTGAGGAACCGGAACCCGGCCGAGGTGCGTAACTACAGCCGCGCGGACTTTGACCGGTTTATTCAGTAGAAAGGTGAAGGATGCGGGCACGAGACCCGACATGACGATGCTGACCGCGCTGAGCGAGGGAGGACGTCGAGTTTCCTCCGCTCCGTCCGTAAACCGACCCGCTCCGACATTTTGACCCAGAAAACTACTTCACGGCAGCGCCAACATGGAGGGAACTCCTCCGGCCGCCCCGCGAGGATCCGCCGCGCGCGTCTCTCTCTGTCTGTCTGTCTCTCTCTCTGTCTCTCTCCCTCTCTGTCTGTCTCTCTCTCTCTGTCTCTCTCTCTCTCGGAGCTCTGCGCGAGCCTCCTGCAGCTAGCATACGGGCTAACAGGCTAACCTGGCGCGCGCGCCCAGCCCTCGGTATGGCCCGGGTGGGTCCGGGTTAGTTGGCGGAGAGGCGGCGCCTGTTCTCGGCAGTGAAGAACATGACGCCTCTGCACGCAGGTTCGGTTCCGTTCGTTTAAATGGCCCGGTTCACCGCGCGGCCACCATTTTAACCTTTAGTGTTAAACAGCTGTAATCTGATGGCGCGGCACACACACACACACTCTGACCCGGTTTAGCCCGGTTTAACCGTGTCTACAGTTCTTCGGGTCTGCTGATCCCTTCGGCACCACGTCAGCTACTGACAGACAGCCCGTTATTCAGACCCGAGCCTGAAGTTCGGGACCGGTTCGTCCTGTTGTTCCCGCCCACTCGGTGTGTTTTGCTTTTGACGGCGGGACAGAAGTGAGAAAAGTAACGTAGCAGAAGAGTAACGTAACGCGACGGTCTTCAACCCTTTTCTTTGAATTTTCTTTGAGAAGAGACAAACAGAGCAGACAGCCCTCGTGCCATTAAAGTTTATCACATTTGAACTGTATCACCGCGCGCGCGTGTGTGTGTGCGCGCGCGCGCGCGCTGGTTCCTCAGTTGGAGTGTAAAAGCCCGGTCTGGTTGTAGTTTCTCAATCATCTGCACCATCACGTTCTCCATTATTTTGGTAAACTGGACCCCCTGCAGCTCCTCTGTAGACCTCCAAGGGGGTCACGGACCGCTGGTTGTCTGAAGCTGTAATGATACGTTACCGGTTCGGCTCTTATCAGAACTTTTCACAGCCTTTCATGCCGCCGGTTCGCAGAGAACCGGTTCTGGTTCCGGTGTGTGTTTGTGAGTCTCGGCTTGGACTTCCAGTTTGAACAGCCCGGTTCAGACCTGGTGAAGAACAGTCATGTGGTCTCATGACGTAACAACTGTCATAAACACATCACTGACGTGATGTCATCAACACACCTGAACACATGTGTCCTCTGTGGTCACGTGATCTGCAGGTGGTGGAGCTCGTGGTGGACAACTGTCAGTCCTCTGATGGAGAGGTTGAAGGAGTGACGGAGGAGTACAAAGATCTGGAGATCCTCAGCATGGTGAACGTCGGCCTCAAGTCGCTCTGCAAGCTGCCACCACTGCCCAAACTACGCAAGGTCAGCTTCCTGTTCCCATCATGCACTGCTGTCTGTCTGTCTGTCTGTTCCCATCATGCCTTGCTGTGTTGCAGCTGGAGGTCAGTGATAACGCTATCGTTGGCGGTCTGGACTCGTTGGCAGAGAAATGTCCGAACCTGACGTACCTGAACCTGAGCGGGAACAAGATCAAAGAGCTCAGCGCCATCCAGGTCCTGGTGAGTCTGCGTTACCATGGAGACGTGACAACACGTAACCACGGCAACATGCTAAGATGCAGATGGTTCTGTGGAAGTTCTGACCGTAGTCACATGATCTTACTGTGTATTTCCTGTCTGTGAATCTCAGAGCTGGTTTTTCACAATAAGAGCACGCTCATTAACCCATCACAGCTAACCGCCTGACCGCGTGTCTGTCTGCCTGACCGCGTCTGTCTGCCTGACCGCGTGTCTGTCTGCCTGACCGCGTGTCTGTCTGCCTGTCTGTCTCTGCAGCAGAACCTGAAGAACCTGAAGAGTCTGGATCTGTACAGCTGTGAGGTTTCCTCTCTGGAGGACTACAGGGAGAGCGTGTTCGAGCTGCTGCCTCAGCTCAGCTACCTGGACGGGTACGACCAGGAGGACAACGAGGTGCCGGACTCTGAGGGCGACAATGGTGAGACCCTGACGACACCTCTACAGACCTCTACAGACCTCTACAGACCTGTACAGACCTCTACAGACCTGTACAGATCAAGACTTCTTTTTAAAGTGACTAGTATTACAGACCACCACAGAGCTCTACAGACAAGCCGGTCTGTAACGTCTGCTGTGTGTTGCAGACGATGATGATGAAGCTGGTCCACCTGGAGACGACGATGATGATGATGAGGATGAAGATGAGGACGATGATGAAGGCTCTGAGGAGGACGAGGTGGGCCTGTCGTACCTGATGAAGGAGGGCATCCAGGTGAGTGTGTGTGCTGATGATTGACAGGTGAGCTGATGATTGACAGGTTAGCTGACGTGGTGTTGTCTCAGGATGAAGAGGACGATGGAGACTATGTGGAGGAGGAGGAGGACGAAGAGGACGAAGAGGATGAGGAGGACGGAGGTCAGTTTTATTTTGAAGCTTCGACCTGTTCATCGATCTGATGTGAAACAGGAAGTGCTTTTAATTTGAAACTTGTGTCTTAGATGACGCTGCAGGTGTGCGAGGCGAGAAGAGGAAGAGAGACGCCGAGGACGAAGGCGACGATGACGACGACGACGAATAAACACTGTAACACCTGACCCTGCCCCTCGCACGCCCCGCCCCCTCAAGTGACCTCTGGCCCCGCCCACTGACCACCCGGACACCACCTCAGAGCTGCAGACAGACAGGAAGCCCCCGAGACCAGGTTGAGGACCAGGTCCAGGATCAGGTCCACATCTCCCCAAACACCCCCACAAAAAGCTAAACTCCATGCCGTCAGGTGACTGATGTCATCCTGACATGTGATCCAATTGGACAAGTGGGGGAACCTACAGGTACTTTTACTGCAGTCCTGCTGTTACCATGGCGACTGTGACACGGCTGTACAGTGACCCGCTAACAGCTACGTTACTTTTAGACTGAAAATCCACGATGATTTTAAACAACTTCCTTTTTATGAAATGAAGCTCCGCCTCCTCCCAGAACAGGAAGCTCATGGTACAGGTGTACAGGTGTACAGGTGTACGGTATCCGTAACCCTCAGCAGCTGATTCTGGCAGTGGTGCATTCTGGGATGATTTGTTTATTTGTAAAGTGGCCGAGTCCTGATCCTGGTGATCCATACCTGGACCGCCGCCTGAGTCCAGATCAGGATCAGGTCTCTTCAAACAGTAAGTGAGTTGAATTTAAGCCCTGCCCCCTCTCACCTGTCACCTGTGTGTCTGTGGCTCTCAGGGTTGCCCCTCTCCTCCCGGTCTCTGAGGATCTGGACCTTGGTCTGTGTAAATAGTGAACTGGTCTCTGTAGGTTTTGGTGTCGTACTCGTGGAGCTGGTTCTGGTCCCGTTTTATTTTTTTATTCCCGTCTGATCGTGTTTCTGTGACCCGACTGTTTTTCAATAAAAACATCTGAACTGAACCACGAGTCCTGTCTGGGTCCAGCTGAGCCCCGGCTCAGTCCAACTGAAAGATAATTAAAGCTAAATCATTAAAGGTGCTAATTGAAGATCACTGATCATTTAAATGATCATGTGACCTGTTCATGAACGTGTGTGTGTGTATTTTCATAGATTTGTTTGACATACAAATGAACTGAGACAATGTTGAAGCTCCGCCCCTCCACCTGTACACATCTCAGATGTTGCCATGGAAACAGATGTTGAACGTAAAGCAGAGTTTGCATGAAGGTGTGTGTGAGAGACTCAGGTGAGTCTGCACACACACTGACAGTAAAGTCTGACTCCTCGTTTAATGATCCAGGTTTGATTTTAGTTCATGAACTGAACTACATCTCCCATCAGTCCCTCTGGGTTTAATACTACACAACAGGAGAGTGGCCAGAATGGAACAGAACCCATGAGACCAGAATGTTGTGGATTATTCTATAGCATAAAGACTGGAAACAGCTCATTAGCTTAGCATAGCAGATAGGCTCCACCTACCAGCAGCTCTGACTCAACCATGTTGGTTCTGGTTCTGGTAAAGGACTTAAAGCATCTTCAGCTGCAGTGTTGAACTCTGAGAATAGCTTCTGGTTTCACTTGTTGTTCAGGCAGTTCTGACCCACATTCCTGCACCAGGGTCGGAACTGCTGGATGTTTCTACCTGTTTCCAGTCTTTAAGCTAAGCTAAGCTAAAAGCTGCCCCTCAGTGAGGACAAATTATGTAACATGTTGAACAGTCCTCACGTCCGTGTGTGTACTCAGTTAACATACAAACCAGGCACGTTAAATAACAGACAAGAGACACATTTTAAAGTTTAATCAAAGTTCAATGTACAAAAATATTTCAGACCTTCAGTTACAGTTTGGTTCCTTTGACTTCTGGACTTTTTCGTACCTTTGTCATGACGTCGGTCACTTCGTCTCCGAACACTCGACCAGATTTGACAAAAATACAAAAGTCTGAAACGTGTTTACAAAAATAAACATTTAAACTTGTGTTGATTGTTTTAAACATGCTTGAGTCTCTCGGATGTTTCAGTGCAAACATCGAGACCTCACGCAGAAATCTGACGTCAATCGGCTTCGTTTGGTTTTTATTTGCGAGCTTTCTCTCCAGATTCATTTTAAAATGAAATGTCGTTAGCTCCTGGCAGTTTAGCATTAGCTTGTTTGTCAAACAGCTGATTTCCTGTAGCCGGGATGCTCAAGGAGTGCTAATATTAGCTCTTTAACTATCGGTTACAGAAGTTTGACAATGTAAATTTGTCGACTCAAGTTTATCGTACCTTCTCAAACGTTAAGAGTTAAATATTTAATCTACAGTCACAGTTTAAATCGATTAAGTTACTTTAAATTTAATAAAATCTTGAAAATAATTTGTCAGTTTATCTGGGAAACTTTCAATAAACTGAAATGCGATGGACAGGTTAGCATTAGCTCGTAAGCTCACTGCACAGCCTCTGCCATTTAAAAAGCTAGCTCGCATCGACTGCATTCACAGCAGCATGATAGCAGAATCCCTGCTTCTTGTAGTCAAGATGCTACATTAGCATTACTTAGCTAATGGCAAGTGACTGTTAGCCTGCAAGCTATTAGCTTATCTCACGTTGGGAATGAGCTGATTATTCCATGATGAGTCAGCTAAAATGGCTAGCTTGCTAGCTCACATTAGCATTCAGTTCTCTATCTGCAGTGTAGCTTGTTAGCCTGTTGCGTTATCATTTCATTCACTATGATTGTTAGCTTTATTAGCTGTTAGCTGGCCCTGATCTGTAGAGAGGAATCATCAGAGTTCTGGTGTCGTTGGTCCAGTATGTTTCAGATATTTGGAGGATCAGTTTGGTTCAAACATTTCCACCTGTGTCTCTGGAGGTTCACCACCGCCACCTTTAGCCTCAGAAAACATTCACAGAAGAAGAAATCTGAGGTGAAGCTACTCGGGACGGTCAGAACTGAACTGATGCTGCTGCTAGTTCTTCGCGGGGTGTGCATAGTGTGGATACTCCAGCTGAGAAGCAGAACCCAGCCTGAAAATGCTAATGCGAGTATGCTAACTTGCTAATTTATTTACTACGTTTACCATCATAGTTTATCATGATAACATTAGCTAATTAGCAGTAAACACAAAGGCTGAGAGAAGCTGATGGGAATGTTCTGCAGGGTTTCACCTGATGGTGGCGCTACATGAGACATGAATGTAGTTTGTTTACCCTGCTTTCATACCACTTCCTGTCTCAACTTCAAACAAACCTGTGAAACACAAACAAACGTGTCGATGTGTGAAGATCCGGATCCGGTTGTGGACTCTGGACTCTCGTCTTGGCACATTTTCGTTCACTTTGACGAGACGTTGAGTCTACTTGAGCTGCTCCCTTTCTGTCCTGGTCCGGCCCGGTCCATCCCAGTCTCTAATAACCTGAATTTGTCCAAATAATTTAAAACTCCAACAAACAGAACCTGAACCAGAATTGGTGCCATGCGGGTCACATCGGGCTGCGTCGGTCTGGGTTCAGTTTGCTGCTGTTGGAGGGGGTGATGGAAGAGGTGGAGTCCAGTTGTCGGTACAGTGCCCTGAGCTCTTTGACCTCCTCCAGAACCTCCCGGGCCTGACTCCATGCCACCGCCGCCTCCTTCAGGAGTCTCTCTGCTTCGGCTCGCGCTCCCTCCATCGATTCCTTCGCCTTGATCTTCCCGCGCTCTGCAGCCTCGTTGTTCGCCTCTGCTCGCACCTCTGTCAGCAGCCGTTCCGTCTTCTCCAGCTTCTGGCTGATCAGCTCCTGTAGCTGACTGACAGGCACCACGGTGCTGGCACCAGCCGATGGGCGTGTGGTTGTCTTATTCTTCACAGCTTTGGTCTCAGAGTGCGTCAGGATCTCGTCCATGGACACGCAGCGGTTCTTTTCCGCGGTCATCAGTCGTTCTCCGGACTGTGGCGTTTGGGCTGTGTGCTCCCACACCACGACCACCTCCCGGGGGAGGCTCTGCGATTTCCCAGATGCCTCAGCAGTCCTCGCAGACAGCGTGCCGTCGGTTTTGGATCTGGGGCAGTCCGTGCTGAGCTCGGCTCCCTGAGGAGGCGCTGAGTCCTCCTCCTGGATCAGATCCAGAGTCAGCATCCCGTCTGAGGACGAGGTGGACGCCTGCACACAGAGAGGTCCAGTCAGTCTGACCTGTACCACCGAAGAAACAACTCAAGATCCACTTGCTGTGTCACATGGTCCAAATGTTCAGAACCAGGCATCATGATATTCAGCTGATGAAGACCATGTGACCTGCTCAGAAACAAACCAGTAAGTGGATCTTGAGTTGAGACTTTCAGTTAGTAACGTAACATGAACATCTCATCACTGTTTCACTGACCACAGCGAGCAGGTGACCTCGGGTCGGCAGGCGCCGGTTGTGAGGAATCTTCACTCGATCTCGAGTCAGGTGAGACAACTGAGCGTCCTCGACTGTCACCTGCAACAGACAGACCACAGACTGGAAGTCAGTCTGCTCTCAACCAATCAGCACGCTATCATTCAACAGTTATTTAAATGCTTCCTCGTTCCTGATTGGCTCCTTCAAAAAACATTGATGATCAAACAAATGAGTTCAGAACTGAGAGTCACTGCTAACTAGCTCAGCTAACTGCTAGCTCAGCTAACTCATTCAGTACGTTTACATGCAGCAAGAAATTCTGATTTCTGGTCGTATCAGACTCAGTTTGGACTTTTCAAAGTGCTTGTAAACACCTTAGTCCGATCTACTTCGGACCTATTTCGGACATCTCAGAATCGGATAAGAACACCTGGACAATTCGTTCGCAGTCGGATATTTAACGCCATGTGTACTCAGCAGTCGGATCATGTGCTTTTTTCCTCCGGGCCAAAAGATCCGTTGTTCTTTTTATATTTATTATTAGGATGAAAATAAAGCAGGAAAGTACGCAGCTGTAGCGTCGTCCATCTCCTCGTGTGTGATCTTTGTTTGAACGCCGTCAGACAGTTTGTTGTTGCTGATAAGTAGAGGTCGACCCAAAGTGGCTCTTTGTGGAGAGCTACAGCGCCACCTGGCGTAACGGAGTCAGCCATGCTCCGGCCGGTTATCTGATTAACAGCATGTGTACTCAGTGATCCGGTCTGCAGGTCTTCATCTGATACGAGCAGAAAATAGAATTTCTTGCTGCATGTAAACGTACTGATTGAACTGTAAGATTGTACTGTGAGACTTTTCCAGGACTCCAGGATAAAAACATGAATGTGGCTGCAGGGTTGATCAGAGTATTGATCAGAGTATCGGCTGGTGTTAGCAGACTCTCACACACTTCCTGTATGCAAGCGAGGAAGCTGAAATAAACCAGCACAGACAGGAAACCAGATGTGGTTAGCACGTCTGAAGCCAGCGAGCTAAACTCAGACCGCAGGAAGTGACCAAATACACAGGCAGACAGACAGATAGGCAGACAGAGAGAGAGACAGTTGTTGGTTTGAGTCTCGGTTCACCTCGTCCAGGATTCTGTTCTTGGATCGGGTGATGGAGACGTTCAGGACGTTGATCCACGACTCTTTCTCCTCCGGACTGACGGCCAGGAACACCAGGTTGGGAACCTAACACACACACACACACACACTGTAACACACACTACTACACACTGTCTGAGTTGATATATTTTAGCATGTTAGCTTGGTTTGGCTTGTTTTAGCTTGTGGTCAGCTGGTTGTTAGCATGGTATTAGCTAGTTGTTAGCATGACGTTAGCTGGTCTTTGTAGTTCTTTTAAAATTACTCTTTGTAGTTAACATATAGCAGTTAGCATTTGTAGCTAGCTGCTAATAGTTTCTTTTCAATGTTTAAACTTTATTTAAAAACATCTTCGTTGGTAACGTGTACATTAGTTTTCTTAAACGGTGTCTTAACTCTCTTTGTACCGTTAGCATCTGTTAGCTTCTGTTAGCATGCTAGCACACACACACACATACAGACACTGAGACTCATCACCAGGTGTGTGTGTGTGTCTGTGTGTAACTGAAGCTGCTACCTGTCTGTAGACACCTAATCCCACCCCAAGGCATTCTGGGTATTTCTGTTCAGCGTTTTCATTCAAACTGTTTCTTGTCATCTGATTGGATACATGAGACGTGTGACTTCCTTTGAACACACACACACCTGTATGTATGCACACCTGTCTGAGACAGACAGGCAGGTGTGCAGACAGACAGGTGTGCAGACAGACAGGTGTGCAGACAGGCAGGTGTACCGTGTTGCCTGGCGTGTTGACCCGCTGCAGTCTGAACTTGCTGTGGTTTTTTTTACTTCGACTTTTGTTCTTTCGGATCTCTTCACAGCGCTCATAGTCCGTCAGATCCAGGACCTCGTCAGCCCGACCCAGCTCCTTCACCTGCAGGGTGACAGGTGAGACAAAAGGGACGGGTGAGACATTGGAGACAGGTGAGACAGGTGAGCTGGTTGTTTTTTAGCTGACAGTCTGTGTCACTTTAACATGTTTAACATGTTTGGAGCCACACTAACTGTTCCCTCTGTTTCCAGTCCTTATGCTAAGCTAAGCTAAGCTAAGTTGGCTGCAGGTTTTCAAAATAAAATGCAAACTCAGTCAAACTCAGTCAAATCAGACACAAGACAGATTTACATCAAGCTACAAACAGACTGAGACTGAAGATGTGTTTTAAATAAATTGAATTTAATTAAATGTGTTGTTAATATAAATTACTATTTATACTAAATTTAATGTTGTTTCAGTTTAAAAGCTTTAAAGTGTCTCAGACTTCCTCATGAACTGAAAACAAGTTAACAAAGATCTACTTGCTGTTTCTGAACTCTGTACTGCAGTAACCTTCTGTTATGAAGTATTTGTACTTCTACTCAAGTCAAAACTTTAATTCTACGTATGTGTGTGACACAGACTGAAGTAAAAACACACACATCTTCAGTCTGTGTCAAACAGCTGATCCTCCTGCTCATCATGAACAGATGTTACTGACCTCTGATCAGTTGTGTGTCAATTAACTGAAGTTGCTGTTAGCTAATGTTAGCTCAGTTCATTAGCTGTTGTTAGCTAATGTTATCTCAGTTTGTTAGCGAATGTTAGCTCAGTTCATTAGCTGTTGTTAGCTAATGTTATCTCAGTTTGTTAGCTAATGTTAGCTCAGTTCATTAGCTGTTGTTAGCTAATGTTAGCTCAGTTTGTTAGCTAATGTTAGCTCAGTTCATTAGCTGTTGTTAGCTAATGTTAGCTCAGTTTGTTAGCTAATGTTAGCTCAGTTCATTAGCTGTTGTTAGCTAATGTTAGCTCAGTTTGTTAGCTAATGTTAGCTCAGTTCATTAGCTGTTGTTAGCTAATGTTATCTCAGTTTGTTAGCTAATGTTAGCTCAGTTCATTAGCTGTTGTTAGCTAATGTTAGCTCAGTTTGTTAGCTGTTGTTAGCTCAGTTTGTTAGCTGTTGTTAGTTAATGTTAGCTCAGTTCGTTAGCCAGGCTGTGATGTTGTTTGGGTTCATTCTGCGTTGTTCCATGTTAAACAAATCTAATTAAGTTGAATCGACACAAAGAGTCACATGATGTCTGAAACCGTCCAATGGGAGGTGAGTCTGAGCTCAGGTGAGACATTATCTATGTTGACGTTAACATGTAACGTTAGGATGCAGAAGTCTCGTCTGCTTCACCTGACCAAGCATTAGCTAACGTTAGCTGGATTAGCAGCTGTGAATGTTCGCCCGCTGATATCAGCTGATCGACCGTTGTCATCTGCTCTGTGATCAGCTGTTCATTGTGCTGAGGGGTGATCGTGTTCCTGTGGACAGGAAGTCTAACACACACACACAGAGTCATGTTTCCACACGGAGGACGACACATCACAGACGTACGCTAATGCTAATGCTAACCCTGAAAACAAAATGATGATTCATGTTATGAGGACAACACAAAACCCCAGTAATACACACTATAGCTGTGTGTGTGTGTGTGTGTGTGTGGTGGGTGTGGCCTATCTCCCAGGATGTCTCAGTTTAAAGTTGGTTAATAATGGATGCTGCTTCCATGGAGATTAATGAGCTGAAGTTAACCTGCTGTGTGTGTGTGTGTGTGTGTGTGTGTCAGTCCTCTCCTCAGGCTGTAACAACCTGCTGATGTCACTCCGTCTGCATAATCAGTCAAATAATCAATACCAGAGAGTCCAGAGCAGCAGCTGACATCAGGTGACCTCTGAACTGTTTGCAGTCGATGTTTTATTTTGAAAGTCAGTGTCTGATCTGTTATTATAATACAATAATATATTCAACATTATTGTTACTGAGTCGACCGTCACGACACAACACAACCAAACTGAGTTTATTTCAGTGAGGATACGAAAGAGGAAGAGACATGACAGGAAGTTTTATTTTGGTAAATTTAAAGCAGATGTGGTGTGTGTGTGTGTGACACGTTTCTATTCCTGGTGATGCTGACAAGAAGAACCAATCACATGCAGGCGTCCTAATTTGGTCCTGAGACAGTTTTCACGAGTCATGTGAGTCATGTCCGTGTTAAACAACTGGAACTTGAGCGCACCACAAAAATTAACAGGAACTGGCGACACTCAAACATAAAAGCAGAACCAAGGAACCAAAACCTAAACAAGAACAAAAATACCTGACCAAGAACCAAGTAACCAAAGGACCTGAACAAGAACCAAAGGACAAGAACCAAAGGACCTGAACAAGAACCAAAGGACAAGAACCAAAGGACCTGAACAAGAACCTGAACAAGAACAAAAGGACCTGAACAAGAACCAAAGGACCTGAACAAGAATCTGAACAAGAACCAAAGGACCTGAACAAGAACCAAAGGACCTGAACAAGAACCAAAGGACCTGAACAAGAATCTGAACAAGAACCAAAGGACCTGAACAAGAATCTGAACAAGAACCAAAGGACCTGAACAAGAACCAAAGGACCTGAACAAGAACCAAAGAACCTGAACAAGAACCTGAACAAGAACAAAAGGACCTGAACAAGAACCAAAGGACCTGAACAAGAATCTGAACAAGAACCAAAGGACCTGAACAAGAACCAAAGGACCTAAACAAGAACCTGAAAGGACCTGAACAAGAATCTGAACAAGAACCAAAGGACCTGAACAAGAACCAAAGGACCTGAACAAGAATCTGAACAAGAACCAAAGGATCTGAACAAGAACCAAAGCAACAAAAATCTGTAGTAAAGCCTAATAAAGGTTCTATGAGGATGTTCTGTAACAGATAAAGGTTCTTTGAGAATGTTCTGTAACAGATAAAGGTTCTATGAGGATGTTCTGTAACAGATAAAGGTTCTATGAGGATGTTCTGTAATAAATAAAGGTTCTTTGAGAATGTTCTGCAGTAGATAAAGGTTCTATGAGGACGTTCCGCCCTGTGTGGGGTGCAGCAGTGAAACCGGAGCTCTCGGTGTGTCTGCTGCTCACACTGAAACTCGACTCTGGCAGAAAGACGCTGTAGAAAGTCCAACAGAAACTTTCTGTTTTCAGTCGGAACCAAAACAACAACAGAATACCAAGGAACCCCAAAGAGTACTCACAGAGTACTCACAGGAACACAGAGTACTCCGGTGTTCTCCTCAAATAACTGTGTCTGACACACAGAACTGTTTAGAGGAGAACTGGATCAGAAAAGAACCGGATCAGGTCGTTCTCAGTAGACCCCGCTTTTACTCTGCCATGTTAAATCTGTTAACAAGCCCTGATGACATCACAGGAATACACACTACGTTGTTACTGTGGTGATAATTAAAGATCAGTCTTCAGGTGAGTCACCTGTAGGCTCCGCCCCCTCTGACTCACCTCCTTCTCACAGATGAACAGCTGATCTCCTCTCAGAACCACAAAACGGTTCTTCCAGATCTCTCTGAAAATCCCTTTCCCGCAGAACTTCCGGATCCAGCCGACCTTCTCGGGCTGAAGGTGCTGCTGCGCCGAGTCCTGTGGGCCCTGAAACAGGAAACAGGATCTTTGTCTTCAGAATCATTTTAAATTTCTGCACGTTAAAAAAAATTCAAAGTAAGT
The DNA here is from genome assembly GCA_023373845.1 of Nibea coibor. Classification (NCBI taxonomy): domain Eukaryota; kingdom Metazoa; phylum Chordata; class Actinopteri; family Sciaenidae; genus Nibea; species Nibea coibor. The sequence goes on from CM041726.1 coordinate 26,392,481, forward strand.
TTCACAAAATAATGTGTCGATGATTAAAATTAATTATTTATATTTATGTTAATTATCTTTATTCTTTATAAACGTCCTGTGAATGTTTTGAGATCAACAACAATGTAAATGTGACAAGCACATACACACTAACACAACTCAAACACCGTAACACTACAGTAACACTACAGTAATACTACAGTAATACTACAGTAATACACAGTGGTACATCAAAAAACAGTCAGCTGATTAATTTGATTTAAAATTTGTTTGAAATTTGTTTCAAAATAAAATAAATCTGTTTAAATTAAACAGCTGATCTGAGTGTCATTCACAGTATCAGTCGTAGTCTTGGTGATGTGAGGTTGAACTTTGAGCTCAGCTTTATTTCAGATGATTTCTACTCTGTGTGTTTTCTCCTGTGAAGTACAAAAACTTCTGATACTGTGAGTACTATATTATACTATACTATATTATACTATACTATACTATATTATACTATACTATATTATACTATACTATACTATACTATACTATATTATACTATACTATATTATACTATACTATACTATACTATATTATACTATACTATACTATACTATATTATACTATACTATATTATACTATACTATACTATACTATATTATATTATACTATACTATACTATATTATACTATACTATATTATACTATACTATACTATACTATATTATACTATATTATACTATACTATACTATATTATACTATACTATATTATACTATATTATACTATACTATATTATACTATACTATACTATATTATACTATACTATAAACAAACTGCAGTTTCTGATATTTATATTGATCGTTATCGTTCTTCTAACGTTATTTTAAGGTTATTATAGCGTTATTTTAACGTTATTCTAACGTCGGCCGTCTGTCCGGTAGCTCAGCTCGTGTTCCCGGGCTGTAACGGGATCTGTTGGACTCGTTAACCGGCTGAACGTTTCCTCATTAATCTCTGATGATTATTAAACTTTAAACTTTTTAATTTTTTATCTCTAAAACTCTTCTAATCGCCGTGCTCTTATTCTGAAAACCGGAAGACGGGTCCAGCCCCAGCTAACGGCCGTTGTTCCCTTCAAAATAAAAGCTTCAGAGTAATCCCGGGGCTTTTGTTCCTCGAGCTTCGGTTTCACGCCATCAAGCGGACCGTCACGAGCCGCCGGGGTCCGGTGTCGGTTCCGTTAACACTCACCCGTTTCCCGGAGTTGTTCTTCTTCATGCTGGCGGCTGTCAGGCTGCCGGCGGCGGGCTGCTGTCGGTACTTCACCCACTTTCACGGTAACTCCGTTATCCGTCCACAAAGAGCCGCGGACCGGCGGCAGAGGAGCTCAAAGCGGGTCACAAACTGTCCAAGTCCAGCGGAGAGGACCGGAGCCTCCGCCTCAGCCCCGCCGCTCCTCAGCTCTTGGTCCTCGGTGTGATGCTACTCGTCGCTCCGCTGCTCTGTGCTGCTGCTGCCGGGCTCCGCTGCGCTGTGAGCGGCCAGGAGCCGCTCTGTGAGTCGGTGTCCGGTTACTCCTCCTCCTCCTCCTCCTCCTCCGGACTCCCTGCTGGCTCAGCGGCTCCTCGGCAGCCCCACAGCGCCCCCCACAGACAGAGCCCCGGTATAGCAACTTTAACACATGTACATGTAATCAGATTACCTCAGACTGAGAGTAAAAGCACAAATACAACATTACAAAGAAAATATTACTTCAAGTTCTCACAGTACTTTAAATATCATCATCAGTCTGTGATCCTTGATCCGGATCAGTGTAATCTGGTTCTGAGTGGTCTGGATGTGACCAGATGTGTGGCTCTGGTCATCAAAGTGGGTCAGACGTGCAGATTATCGGATGATCTCCTCATTAAAGAAACAACCTGATCCAGGATCGGGAACCAGGACCCACCTGAGGTCCAAGAGTCAACCTCAGAAGAAGAACCACTGATCTGATTGGTTGCAGGTCCGTCTGTTGATGTCAGGACGTGTAAACGTCAATCTAAAATATTAATTAAACTGAAGTTAATTAAAGTTTTAGTACTTTTACTAGACAGACACACCTGTCACTGAAGAACGTCAAAACTTCCTCTGTGCCCGTAGAAAGTTTGACCTCAATATGTGTCTCAACATTAAAACCGTCAGAAATGTTAATATATCACTGAATGTAATTTTATTATCATCAAATGTTTGAATCAGCTGATCAGGAAGTGAACTTTAATGAAACATTCCTCAAAGCTTTATTCAGAAAAGTACAATTATGTTTCGTCCAGTTTAACACAGACTTGCATTATTCACAAAAGGGAACATTAGAGGAACATTCAGGGAACATTGCCTTTGATTGGCTCCCATCAGCTTTTAATCACAGTGTAGTTTTTTCCTGATGCTTCGTTTTTCCATCAGGGTTGAAGTCAGTGGTCAACATGTGTCCTCTAATCCGACCAATCGGGCGCTCTCCTCCCACAGCCTCCTCGCCACCTCGTCGTCCTGACCCTCTGGAGCTACTTCCTTTTCGGCACAGTCACTGAAAAACACAGGGCAGCTTCTGATGGTGATTTATGAGGACATCTCATTGAGTTACATCAAACCTCTTGCAGGGTAATGCTCAAACCTTCAACAAACCTTCAACAAACCTTCATCAATGACATGAATAATAATGACTTGACCCCTAGAGGGAGTCTGTGTTCTGTGACAGAACAACCAAACAAGACAGAACTGGAGATGTCAGTAAAAATATGGAGGACGCATCAGGAACATCACATCACCCACAAAGTGACGGAGAGTTTGCCTGCCTGTCTGTCTGCCTGTCTGCCTGTCTGTCTGCCTGTCTGTCTGCCTGTCTGCTTGGCTGTCTGACTTCTTCGTCCTCGTACCTGAAGTATCTCCCGGATAGTTGCTCCAGGCCGGGCGTCACGGCACAGTACACGGTGGTCTCACTGCCCTGGGCAGGAGTCTTCATGAGCAACAGGGACGGAGGGATCAGCAGGAGGCCCAGCAGGGGGAACGAGCTCTGGAAGTGACGACCCAGTTCAGTAAAGATCACACCCGGGTGGAGACAGAACGCCGACACGCTGGAGCCTGAAGGAGACAGCGAGGTAGAAAGAACACAGGCATCTGAACAACCAATCACATCACAGCTCTGAATGTTTCTGATGTTTAGTGTTTGTGAGGACCTTTGAGTCGTCTGGCCAGTTCTCTGGTGAACAGGATGTTCGCCAGTTTGCTCTGTTTGTAGCTCTGCAGAGCGCTGTACGGCTTCCTGCTGCAGAACAAGTCGTCAAAGTCGATGTGACCTGAAGAACATGAAACACTGATCAAAACCAAAGAACGTCAGAGGAACATCAAAGGAACATCAAAAGAATGTCAAAAGAAAGTCAGAGGTTGTACCCCCGCGGTGGGCGATGGAGGACACGATGACCACTCGGCTGGGGGTGGAGCTCTTCAGCTTTGGTAGCAGCAAATTGGTTAGCAGAAAGTGACCCAGATGATTGACAGCCAGATGAGTCTCAAAACCGTCCTCTGTCAGCGATTTTGGACACATCATCACTCCTGCAGACAGACAGGTGGAGAGAGAAAGACAGGTGAGCAAACAGACAGGTGGGGAGAGAAAGACAGGTGAGCAAACACACAGGTGGAGAGAGAAAGACAGGTGAGCAAACACACAGGTGGAGAGAGGGAGACAGGTGAGCAAACACACAGGTGGAGAGAGAAAGACAGGTGAGCAAACACACAGGTGGAGAGAGAAAGACAGGTGAGCAAACACACAGGTGGTGAGAGGGAGACAGGTGAGCAAACACACAGGTGGAGAGAGAAAGACAGGTGAGCAAACACACAGGTGGAGAGAGAAAGACAGGTGAGCAGACAGACAGGTGGGGAGAGGGAGACAGGTGAGCAAACAGACAGGTGGAGAGAGAAAGACAGGTGAGCAAACACAAGGGTGGAGAGAGAAAGACAGGTGAGCAAACACACAGGTGGGGAGAGGGAGACAGGTGAGCAAACACACAGGTGGAGAGAGAAAGACAGGTGAGCAAACACACAGGTGGAGAGAGAAAGACAGGTGAGCAAACACACAGGTGGAGAGAGAAAGACAGGTGAGCAAACACACAGGTGGAGAGAAGGAGACAGGAGAGCAAACACACCGGTGGTGAGAGGGAGACAGGTGAGCAAACACACAGGTGGAGAGAGAAAGACAGGTGAGCAAACACACAGGTGGAGAGAGAAAGACAGGTGAGCAAACACACAGGTGGAGAGAGGGAGACAGGTGAGCAAACACACAGGTGGAGAGAGAAAGACAGGTGAGCAAACACACAGGTGGGGAGAGGGAGACAGGTGAGCAAACAGACAGGTGGAGAGAGGGAGACAGGTGAGCAAACAGACAGGTGGAGAGAGAAAGACAGGTGAGCAAACACACAGGTGGAGAGAAGGAGACAGGAGAGCAAACACACAGGTGGAGAGAGGGAGACAGGTGAGCAAACACCCAGGTGGAGAGAGAAAGACAGGTGAGCAAACACACAGGTGGAGAGAGGGAGACAGGTGAGCAAACACACAGGTGGAGAGAGAAAGACATGTGAGCAAACACACAGGTGGAGAGAGGGAGACAGGTGAGCAAACACACAGGTGGAGAGAGAGAGAGACAGGTGAGCAAACAGACAGGTGGAGAGAGAGAGAGACAGGTGAGCAAACACACAGGTGGAGAGAGGGAGACAGGTGAGCAAACAGACAGGTGGAGAGAGAAAGACAGGTGAGCAAACACAAAGGTGGAGAGAGAAAGACAGGTGAGCAAACACACAGGTGGGGAGAGGGAGACAGGTGAGCAAACACACAGGTGGAGAGAGAAAGACAGGTGAGCAAACACACAGGTGGAGAGAGAAAGACAGGTGAGCAAACACACAGGTGGAGAGAGAAAGACAGGAGAGCAAACACACAGGTGGAGAGAGGGAGACAGGTGAGCAAACACACAGGTGGAGAGAGGGAGACAGGTGAGCAAACACACAGGTGGTGAGAGGGAGACAGGTGAGCAAACACACAGGTGGTGAGAGGGAGACAGGTGAGCAAACACACAGGTGGAGAGAGAAAGACAGGTGAGCAAACACACAGGTGGAGAGAGAAAGACAGGTGAGCAAACACACAGGTGGAGAGAGGGAGACAGGTGAGCAAACACACAGGTGGTGAGAGGGAGACAGGTGAGCAAACACACAGGTGGTGAGAGGGAGACAGGTGAGCAAACACACAGGTGGAGAGAGAAAGACAGGTGAGCAAACAGACAGGTGGAGAGAAGGAGACAGGTGAGCAAACAGACAGGTGGTGAGAGGGAGACAGGTGAGCAAACACACAGGTGGAGAGAGAAAGACAGGTGAGCAAACACACAGGTGGAGAGAGAAAGACAGGTGAGCAAACACACAGGTGGAGAGAGGGAGACAGGTGAGCAAACACACAGGTGGTGAGAGGGAGACAGGTGAGCAAACACACAGGTGGTGAGAGGGAGACAGGTGAGCAAACACACAGGTGGTGAGAGGGAGACAGGTGAGCAAACACACAGGTGGAGAGAGAAAGACAGGTGAGCAAACACACAGGTGGAGAGAGAAAGACAGGTGAGCAAACACACAGGTGGAGAGAGGGAGACAGGTGAGCAAACACACAGGTGGTGAGAGGGAGACAGGTGAGCAAACACACAGGTGGTGAGAGGGAGACAGGTGAGCAAACACACAGGTGGAGAGAGAAAGACAGGTGAGCAAACACACAGGTGGAGAGAGAAAGACAGGTGAGCAAACACACAGGTGGTGAGAGGGAGACAGGTGAGCAAACACACAGGTGGTGAGAGGGAGACAGGTGAGCAAACACACAGGTGGAGAGAGAAAGACAGGTGAGCAAACAGACAGGTGGAGAGAAGGAGACAGGTGAGCAAACAGACAGGTGGAGAGAGAAAGACAGGTGAGCAAACACACAGGTGGAGAGAAGGAGACAGGAGAGCAAACACCCAGGTGGAGAGAGAAAGACAGGTGAGCAAACACAGGTGGAGAGAGGGAGACAGGTGAGCAAACACACAGGTGGAGAGAGAAAGACATGTGAGCAAACACACAGGTGGAGAGAGGGAGAGACAGGTGAGCAAACAGACAGGTGGAGAGAGAGAGAGACAGGTGAGCAAACACACAGGTGGAGAGAGAGAGAGACAGGTGAGCAAACAGACAGGTGGAGAGAGAGAGAGACAGGTGAGCAAACAGACAGGTGGAGACAGGTGAGGTCACCTGCGTTGTTGATGAGGACGTCCAGTCTGTCCTCGCTGTCCAGGAAGTCTTTGGCAAACTGTCTGACGGAGTAAAGCGAGGCCAGGTCCAGGTGTCTGACCACCACGTTACCGTTTCCTGTCGACCGTCTGATCTCCCCCGCCGCCTGCTCCGCCCGGGTCAGGTCTCTGCAAGCCATCACCACCCGGGCCCCTGCAACGTAAATCAAACACACCCATCACCACCCGGGCCTATGACTGGGTGTGCTTTTTTCAAAACACATTTTTAAATCTTGTAATCGGCTCAGATTGTTTCAGCGCCTCTGACCTCTGACCTCTGACCTCTATCAAAGTAATCCAGTGATACGTACGTCCTTACGGACAAACAGGAGCTGCTAATCCAGCTAACCGCTAAGGGTGCTAACCTGACTACATGTGAGTAAAAAAGGTGACAGTCACTTTAAACAATAGAGATCTGTGCCCCACGTTAACCTTTGACCTTTGACCTTAGGCTCCATGTTGACATTAAGGACTCAGGTCCTCACATTGTAAGGAAGTCAGTCTGACCTCTGCGTGCGAGATTTCTGCTCGTCTCTTTGCCGATGCCGGTGTTTGCTCCGGTGATCAGAACCGTCTTTCCATCCAGACGAACAGAACAGTGGCACACTCCACCTGCAATCCACTTCTTCAACATGGCCACACCTACACACACACACATCATGAACATGTTACATGTACTGTATCTTTACATTAATGACGTTTGTAACCTGTTTTATTTGCAGATGATTCACTTTCATTTTGTTCTCTTTAATTTGATGTGGATTCAGAGAAAAACACACATGTATACACACACAGTACACACACACAGTACACACATGTACACACACGCGTAGCACACACACGCGTAGCACACACACGCGTACATGTTGATGTATCAGTAGTTAATGAACACATTTATGTTTATCCACTCACTAACTGTAAACTTAAATTTAGAATAAGAGACTAAAATCTGCACAGACCAGAACCAGAACCTGGACTGTCTGCAGCAGCACAGACACAGGCAGTGATTGGTCATCGATCAGACTCTTACACATCAGAATAAGTCCCAGCACAGCCCCACACAGCAGTAGCAGCCACTCCAGCTGGTTCTCCTCTCCAGAACCCTGTTCCGTCTCTGGGTCCGAGCTGTCATCCTCACGAGGCAATGGCAGAACCAGAAATCCTCCCGGAGCCACAGCACTCATTCCTGCAGGTCAGAACAGGCTAAGGACAGACTGAACCGAGCCGAGCCAGGACACAGAGCAAGGGGGAGGGATCACAGATTAAGTCAGATTAGAACAGATTATCAAGCAAACAGAAAGCAGCTCTGAGACCACAGAGAGAGCAAAGGAACCAGCTCAGCTCCAACCAGCAGGAACCAGCAGGAACCAACAGCTCAGCTCCAACCAGCAGGAACCAGCATGAACCAGCAGGAACCAACAGCTCAGCTCCAACCAGCAGGAACCAACAGGAACCAGCATGAACCAGCAGGAACCAGGAGGAACCAACAGTTCAGCTCCAAACAGCAGGAACCAGCAGGAACCAACAGGAACCAGCAGGAACCAAAAGGAACCCACAGCTCAGCTCCAACCAGCAGGAACCAGCAGGAACCAACAGCTCAGCTCCAACTAGCAGGAACCAGCAGCTCAGCGCCAACCAGCAGGAACCAGCAGGAACCAGCATGAACCAGCAGGAACCAGGAGGAACCAACAGTTCAGCTCCAAACAGCAGGAACCAGCAGGAACCAACAGGAACCAGCAGGAACCAACAGCTCAGCTCCAACCAGCAGGAACCAACAGGAACCAGCATGAACCAGCAGGAACCAGGAGGAACCAACAGTTCAGCTCCAAACAGCAGGAACCAGCAGGAACCAACAGGAACCAGCAGGAACCAAAAGGAACCCGCAGCTCAGCTCCAACCAGCAGGAACCAGCAGGAACCAACAGCTCAGCTCCAACCAGCAGGAACCAACAGGAACCAGCAGCTCAGCGCCAACCAGCAGGAACCAGCATGAACCAGCAGGAACCAGCAGGAACCAACAGTTCAGCTCCAAACAGCAGGAACCAGCAGGAACCAACAGGAACCAGCAGGAACCAACAGTTCAGCTCCAAACAGCAGGAACCAGCAGGAACCAACAGGAACCAGCAGGAACCAGCAGGAACCAGCAGGAACCAACAGCTCAGCTCCAACCAGCAGGAACCAGCAGGAACCAACAGTTCAGCTCCAAACAGCAGGAACCAGCAGGAACCAACAGGAACCAGCAGGAACCAGCAGGAACCAACAGGAACCAGCAGCTCAGCGCCAACCAGCAGGAACCAGCAGGAACCAGCAGGAACCAGGAGGAACCAACAGTTCAGCTCCAAACAGCAGGAACCAGCAGGAACCAACAGGAACCAGCAGGAACCAACAGCTCAGCTCCAACCAGCAGGAACCAACAGGAACCAGCATGAACCAGCAGGAACCAGGAGGAACCAACAGTTCAGCTCCAAACAGCAGGAACCAGCAGGAACCAACAGGAACCAGCAGGAACCAAAAGGAACCCGCAGCTCAGCTCCAACCAGCAGGAACCAACAGCTCAGCTCCAACCAGCAGGAACCAACAGGAACCAGCAGCTCAGCGCCAACCAGCAGGAACCAGCATGAACCAGCAGGAACCAGCAGGAACCAACAGTTCAGCTCCAAACAGCAGGAACCAGCAGGAACCAACAGGAACCAGCAGGAACCAACAGTTCAGCTCCAAACAGCAGGAACCACCAGGAACCAACAGGAACCAGCAGGAACCAACAGTTCAGCTCCAAACAGCAGGAACCAGCAGGAACCAACAGGAACCAGCAGGAACCAGCAGGAACCAGCAGGAACCAACAGCTCAGCTCCAACCAGCAGGAACCAGCAGGAACCAACAGTTCAGCTCCAACCAGCAGGAACCAGCAGGAACCAGCATGAACCAGCAGGAACCAGCAGGAACCAACAGTTCAGCTCCAAACAGCAGGAACCAGCAGGAACCAACAGGAACCAGCAGGAACCAGCAGGAACCAGCAGGAACCAACAGGAACCAGCAGCTCAGCGCCAACCAGCAGGAACCAGCAGCTCAGCGCCAACCAGCAGGAACCAGCAGGAACCAGCAGGAACCAACAGCTCAGCTCCAACCAGCAGGAACCAACAGGAACCAGCAGCTCAGCGCCAACCAGCAGGAACCAGCAGGAACCAGCAGGTACCAACAGTTCAGCTCCAAACAGCAGGAACCAGCAGGAACCAGCAGGAACCAACAGGAACCAGCAGCTCCAAACAGCAGGAACCAACAGGAACCAGCAGCTCAGCTCCAAACAGCATGAACAGCATGATCGACATTACAGTAAACACACGGAGACGGACGAGGGCTACAGCGTGTAACGACTTCCTGTTTTCAAAATAAAAATGTGGATATTTAAATTAATTGTTAAAGCTATTGAGAAGCTTTTAAGATAAAATGCTATTTAAAAATGAATAAAACATTTTAAATGTAGCTGTTTATGTAATGTTTAAATGAGGTGTATCTCAGTGGATTACTAACTCTCTGACTGACAGGAAGCAGCAGGTGAGGCTGGGGAGCATCACATCCAGCATCCGGACTATCAGCACTGGGGGTGCGTGCTCTCCACACTGCTCTTCTCCCTTTACACCAATGACTGCACCTCAAGAGACCCGTCTGTTAGGAAGCTCAACCTGTCTGGAGCTGCTGACACAATTCTACTGTGCCATCAATCAGTCTGCTCTCTGCTGGTCCATCACTGTTTGGGTTGGATTGTAATGCAAAATCACCTGTCCATCCTTGGACTATGCACCATTGCACACTATTGCTATATATATATATATAGAGAGAGAGAGAGCAAAGGCAAAGTGAAACCAGAGTCAAATTCCTTGTGTGTGTTCACATGCATGCCAGTGTAGTAACATTGATGATTGATATAAAAATTAATAGAAAATATGAACTGATTTCAGTTTTTTAAATGGCAGGTGTATCTCATCCAACATGATTAACATTAACTGTTAATAAAATCACATGTGTATCTTACCAGTCACTGGATTAATATGTTTTTTTGAGTCATTCAGTCAGATCACATGACCTGGTAGGTGCATAATGGGAAATGTCTACACATTTATAGGACAGAGGATAACTTTATTTTTCCCAAAGTGAAAGTTGGACGCATCAGTGAGCTCATCTATTTATCAAAGAGTGACACAGTCTGATGGCTGTGGGTTACTACAGATGTTTAAAGATCTGAACAAGAGGCAGCTCTGCCATTTTTTATGGAGTGCCTCTGTGCCTCTGCAGATTTGCTTTTTAACTCACTAAAACTTCTGTCATAATGAAGGGAGACAGGCAAAATTAAGTAAGGGACCAGTCCAACTTGTTATCCAGGGCACACATTTATCAAGCTTCTCAGAAATCCTCTTAAGAATGTTGTTGAGAATTGACTTAAGAGTAAAAAATTCTTGGCTCAAAGCTGTGCTTAAAAATGAGTTATCAAGCATCACAGTCTCACTTTGAGCAAAGAGTAGGACTAAATCCTCAGGGTCAGTCTCAGAGTTGATTTCCAACATTTTGGTGTGCAGCAAAGCAAAACCTGGATGATGTATTTCGAAAACTCCAGGCAAGGACCAATCACTGAAAAGGATTTCTTATATATGAATACTCTCAGAGAGATGTCCAAAGAAATTGTGAAACTGTGTGAAACTTGTGATAAGTTCATATTCAACACAATAAATTAATAAACTATTTTTAATGAAGATTGTTTGAAATAATCTATTATAGTCATATAGTAAATTAAAGACAAGCAATTTCCTATTTGCTGCGCCCATTTCTTTATGACAAATTTGAAAGTGCTGCGTGGTTAATTGACTTATGTCAGTACGTACTTATATACGTATATAAAGCCAAACGTTTATGTGATCACAGCCATGGATTCTAAAAGCAAACCACATAGAGAGAGGAAGAAACACTGCAACACGTGGAATTGGTTGAAGAAAGGAAACATTACACAAGGCAACTTCAGTCCTACGAGGAACATGTTGCATATCTCCTGCATTCACTGCACTGCATCTGACTGACAGGCATCAGCCTTTAGGTTCAACAATATGCACACCTAATGTTTTCCCATAATCCAGACATGGATTGTTTTTTTAACTTGAAAAAGTGGCAGTTTAATGTGATTCTACCATTCCCATCTGTTAGTAACTTTTTTCTTCTTTTTTCTCAAGACAGACTTCTATACAGGAAGTCAGATCAGGTCAGTCAGATATCAGTCATACTTGATGTGTTTAAAACTACCAAAAACGAGTACACTTACTGGCTGAAAATCATCTGGAGGGAGGACAGACGAGGAGTCCAGACAGCAGCGTGCAGGTAACAGCCTGTATGTAATGTATATTGTTTACATTTTTATTATTAGCATTGTTTTGTGCGTTGTTTAGATGGCAAAATCCCTGATAAAGGATTTCCCAGTAATCCTTGACATGGACTTCAGCACATCCAAAAATAAAAAAACGGAGAAGAAGAGGAGAGATCTGGCTGTTTTTTTTTAATCTTTGACAAACAAAATGATTGTGTATTGTGTGCCACCTGCAAGCAACCAGGACCAGGAACTGAAAAAAGTTATAGACATGTTGAATTGTTACATAGCCACGAAAAACAATACAATAATGTTTAGGTGCCAAGTAATAATAAAATATATCATTTGTTTCCAGTTAAACAGATGTGGTTCCACAGCTCATGCCTGTCCATGGAGGATGCCAAGGAGAAAAACTGGAAATGTTCCTTATGTCAACGAATAACAGAAACAAGAAACAAGGGACATGTTTATGTTACATATAGTTTCTTTATAAAATAATAAAATCAAGTTATTGTAGCCATACTGGTGTTGCATCCTGTACTAGACTGGCTGCATGAGATACACTTCTTGTTTTTACATTTGAAATCTATAAATATTTTTTAAATCAATTTATTAATTTATATGTAAATTTGAGCATTTTAGCTCAATGGCTTCTCAATAGCTTTAAAAATTAATTTAAATATCCACATTTTTATTTTGAAAACGGGAAGTCGGTACACGCTGTAGCCCTCTTCTGTCTCCGTGTGTTTACTGTAAAGTCGATACAGGTGAAATGTCGGAGTGGCTTGCTCGGAGTCGCACTGTACCTGGAGCGAAGAAGAGGTTTACCTGGAGTGAATGTCTGTCGAATATCCAACGTAAACTAACTTCACTTTGGTTGGGTCAGCTGGAACCAGCATGTCTCCAGAACCAGACATGACAGCTGCTCCATTATCAGTGTACTCACTGTTTTTACTGGGTTCTGGCTGTATCGATGTTTAGTGGATCACGTTCTCTCTTCTTGTGGCTCATTAAAACTGAACTAACACTCAAAATGTGTTTTTACTGAGCATGCTTTATTTTGAAGGATCCAGAGTGTTCCTGTAGGGTTTGGACAGAATGTTAAACAAACGTTTAAATCAGGTTCGCTTGAGTCTCAGCTGATTTTCTTTGAATGAACTTTGACTTTATTGATTATTGAATATTTATTTTTTTCACTTTTTTTTCATTTTATTTCAGCCTCGGCTCTGACGTCACGCTCTAGCCACGCCCCCCATAAAGCAACAGAAACAAAATGGCGGCCCGCTGTGTGCTGTTGTTTTGGCGCCACTCGGCCTCCATGTTGTCTTCTTGTTGTGTGTCTTAGTGTGTCTGCGGTTCTGGTCTCGGTCGGTCCGGTTCTGGAGCCGCTTAACGCCTCCGGACCGAAACCCCACAGCCGGGTGGACTTCAGGTTCGCCAGAAAATTTTACGCCGACCAATCAGAGACGGCGCTGTCTGAGGAGGAAGTGACGTAGAGCCGTTGTGAGCCAATCTGTGGCTCCGACACGGACAGCAGCAGGAGGAAGACCCGCCTCCTGACGAACCGAAGCGCGCCTCCAGAAGAACCGTGCGAACCCGTCCGTGCTCTGCTGACCCACTCCGCAGCACCAGGTAAGACCCGCACGACCCGGTCCGGTCCGATCCGGCCCGGATGCACACGCACGTACATGTAGGAGGCGCTTGGTCTGTAGGTGGTGCCGGCGGGGCGGTGCACCGTGTGTGTCCGGGCTCAGCTGGGTGTTCAGCCCGGTTCTGTTCTCATTGTAACCAGGTCCAGTCTGAACTGGTTTGAGTGGCCTGTAACGTGTCTGGACCCGTCCGGGCTGAAAGTTTTTCCTGCTGGGTCAGAGACAAAAAGACCGAGAGGAGCAGGCGGGGGAGGAGCGCCCCCTGCGGCCACAGCGTGACATCACACCGCGGAGTGTTTACCACCACGTGACGTCATTAACGTTCACTTTATTGAACCTGTCACTTCCTGTTGACTGTGATGACGTCACACGAGAACACATGTTGGAAAATGCAAGATGCTAACCAGCTAGCTAATCTGTACTCATGTCAGTTTACCCGTCATGTGACTGTGATGATGGAGATGGAAGTCAGAGGTCATGTGACACATGTTGTTTTATGGTTTCCATAGCAACATGGATACAGAGTTGTTCATGGAGTGTGAGGAGGAGGAGCTGGAGCCATGGCAACAAGTGGACGACAGCGTGGAGGAAGACGACATGGACTTCATGGACAGCTACTGTGAGCCAGGTGAGACGCACACATGCACAGCTTCCTGTGAAATACACCTGTAGCACCTGTCTCACTCTCTGTCTGTCTCTCCAGTGGAGGATTCTCTGTCTCCTCTTCCAGCCTCTGAGTCTCCGCCCCCTCAGATGCTTCCACCTGCTTCATCAGGTAACTGTCTCATGGTGTGATGATGGTGTGATGGTGGTCTGATGATGATCTGATGGTGGTGTGATGGTGGTCGGATGGTGGTTTGATGGTCTGATGATGGTTTGATGGTGGTCGGATGGTGGTTTGATGGTGTGATGGTGGTCTGATGATGATCTGATGGTGGTGTGGTGGTGTGATGGTGGTCTGATGATCTGATGGTGGTGTGATGGTTGTTGGATGGTCTGATGATGGTGTGATGGTGCTCGGATGATGGTTTGATGGTGGTCGGATGGTGGTTTGATGGTGTGATGATGATCTGATGGTGGTGTGATGAAGATCTGATGGTGGTCTGATGATGATCTGATGGTGGTGTGATGGTGGTCTGATGATGATCTGATGGTGGTGTGATGGTTGTTGGATGGTCTGATGGTGGTGTGATGGTGGTGTGATGGTTGTTGGATGGTCTGATGATGGTTTGATGGTGGTCGGATGGTGGTTTGATGGTGTGATGGTGGTCTGATGATGATCTGATGGTGGTGTGATGGTTGTTGGATGGTCTGGCTCCTCTGTGGAGGTGCTGGTGGTTTAACAGTTGTTGGTTACTTCTCTTGTCTCAGCCTCCTCACCAATACAGATCTTCTCCTCCTCCTCTGTGACGGCTCCTCCTCCCTCCTCCATCATCACCTCCTCCTCTGTCTCCCGGCTCCCTGCCCCCGTGGCCCCACCACTTGTGGCTCAAGCCCCGCCTCTCATCCTGACACAGACAGCAGGTGGAACGTTCCTCCTCCCAGCAGCCCACGGGGCAGGCAACACCCGGTCCATACTCCTCACCACACAGGTACAGAAAACAAACGCTTGTCCTCCATGTTGTTAAACCTGTGACATCACTGTGACGTCATGTGTTTCCTGTGCAGGGTTTCCCGATGATGAACCACGGTACTCCTCTGCTGTTGAACCTGCAGCCGGGTCAGACGGTGCAGCCTCTCACTCTGATCCAGTGTACGACTCCTCACCTCATAGATCATGTGACCATTGATCAGCTGATCCATTGCTCATCTCAGCTGTTTCCTGTCCCCGCAGCGCCATCGTTGGGTCAGCTGGTACGACCCAGTGTGGGCGTGTCCCCTGTCCTGCCCCAGACCAGACCAAGCCCTGCCCCCTCGAGAGGCCCTGCACAACCAGGCTCCGCAGTCACCACCATGCAGCTTCCTGCCACGTTAACCATCCGCACCAGCACGCCAGGACCCGGTCAGTCCCTGTGGACATGGATCAGAACACCGGATCAGAACCGATTTGATTCATTAATCATTCATTCATTGATTTGTTTTTTTGTTTTTCAGTTAACCTTCAGATGACCCAGGTGGGCGGAGCCAGCTCTCTGAAGCTTGCAGGTTCTCCCGCCCTTCCATCCGGCTCGGCCAATGGAGTCACCAGAATCAGTACGTTCAGCAGCAGCCGGACGATAAGCGATACCGGTACCAGTACTGATTAAATACTTCCTTTACTGTCTCTGTGTTCCTATGTGGTAAATGGACTGTACTTCTATGTCTCCTTTCTAGTCTCCCAACTCCTCAAAGCTCTTTCACACTACATATCTCATTCACCCATTCACACCGATGGCATTGGCTGCCATGCAAGGTGCCAACTGCTTGTCATCATTGTCATTAGTTTTAGGAGGTAACCATTCACAAACATTCACACACTGATGGTTCAGCCTTCAGGAGCAATTTGGGGTTCAGTATCTTGCCCAATTACACTTAGGGGGATCGAACCGCCGATCATCATCCGATGATGAGTGGATGACCTGCTCAACCTCTGAGCCACAGCCACTCCTTGAAACCCTTTAAATAACCAGGACCAGGTCCTCAAGACCCCCATTGAGGACCCGCCCCTGTAGAGCATTCTCTTATTACAAAATAAAAGCATTTTACAATTCACAATGAACTGTTGGACTTTTATTGTGAAGGAGGTGCAGGAAGTGTCGAGTCACCATGTTTACTCTGTGTCACTAGCTCCTGTCGTCATGATGCCCCGTGTGACCTCGACGCCAACCTCCGACCCCCCCCGGGTGGTGATGAGTGTGGAGGAGTTTTACTACGGGACCTTTGAAGGCGACCTGAGTCTGAGGAAGCCACACCCACTGGGAATCAAAACATCCACCTTCACCTGCCAGATCTGCACGCAGCTTGCCGAGAACAACCTGAGGTGAGATCAACGAGCACCTGAATGTACCTCAACACACCTGAATGCACCTCAGTATTCATGAACACACCTGAACACACCTCAGCACTCACAAAGACCCCACACCTAAACACAATGCAGGTGCAGTGGTCTGTATGTTCACCTGTGTGTGTGTGTTGGCAGGCTGATGCAGCACATGCTCCAGCACTCGGAGCTGATTGGTGGAGAAGGAGAAGGTGACGACAGGAAGTGCTGTAAGTTCTGTTACCGACAGTTCTCATCTCCGGCTCAGCTACAGAGCCACCAGGATCAGGTGCACGGCCCGGTCCTCTCCACCTGTAAGAACCACACTTAAACAAGAGAGAACTGATGTCACACCTGGACCTGGCCTGGGACTCACCTGTCTCTCTCTCTCTCAGGTATGTGTCGAATATGTGAGTGGGCGTTTGAGAATGAGCCAGCCTTCCTGAACCACATGAAGTCCAACCACAAACCTGGAGAGATGCCCTACATCTGCCAGGTGAGTCTCACACCTGTTCACTGACCTGAGGTCTGTATGAAACCAGAACAGACTGTGACCAATCACAGATGTAAGCTGTTTCCATAACAATATACCCCCTTAAAGTGCTGTTCCTGAAGTTGCCTCGTTAACTCAGGTGTGTCTTTCAGGTGTGCTCGTATCGCTCATCCTTCTACTCGGATGTACTGCAGCACTTTGCCAGCTTCCACAGAGACTCTCGCTTCCTGTTGTGTGTTTTCTGCCTGAAGGTCACTAGAAATCCAACCAGCTACCAGCAGCACCTGCTCAGACACCAGGTAACCTGAGACACCAGGTAACACCACACACCAGGTAACCTGAGACACCAGGTAACATCACACACACCAGGTAACGTCCTGTCTGTCCTGTCTCAGGTGAATCAGGCCTTCCACTGTAACAGGTGTCGTCTTCAGTTCGTCTTCCTCAAAGATAAGATGCAGCACAAACTGGAAAACCATCGAAGCTTCAGGCGCCCGACTCAGCTGGAGGGACTGCCGCCGGGGTCAAAGGTCAGCCGATCCTGAACCTGAGCAGCTCCTTATCAGGTCCAGGTCCCGGTCCAGGGCCAGGTCCTGTTAGTCCTCATTGTTGATCCATGTGTCTGCAGGTGACCATCAGGACCTATGGGAAGGTCAGGCCACTGATGACATCAGCAGGCAGCAGGCTGTTCCAGAGCCCCTCCTCCCTCATCCAGCCAATCAACATCAAGACAGAGCTGCTGAAGTCTCCGATCCAGAGGAGTCTGGTGCTTGCCAAGTCACCACGATCCCCGACCAAGAGGCCCGTCAGCCGCAGAGACCACGTCAGCAGGTCAGGAAGGGTTAGTGATGCGTTCAGGCAACACCACGAAATAGAAGAAGTTAGCAGAGTTAGCATTATGGCTAATTATAGTTAGCATCACAGCTAATCACAGGAGTGTTAGTTCAGTTGTCTCGTCCTCTCATGTCCTGACATCATCCTCTCGTGTCTTGACATGTTTCGTCCTCTCATGTCCTGACATGTCTCATCCTCTTGTGTCCTGACGTGTGACGTCCACTCATGTCCTGATGTGTTGTCCTCCTGTGCCCTCTTGTGTCCTAATGTGATGTCCAAACGTGTCCTCTCATGTCCTGACATGTTGTCCTTTTGTGTCCTGACGTGTTGCCCCTCTCGTGTCCTGGCGTGTTGTCCTGATGTGATGTCCTCTCGTGTCCTGGTGCATCCTGCCACGTCCTGATGTGTCTTGTCCCCTCGTGTCTTGTCCTCTCATGTCCTCTTGTGTCCTGACACGTTGTCCTTGTGTCCTGACGTGTTCTGACGTAACGTCTTCTCGTGTCCTGCAGGTTGGACGGGGACAGGTTGGTGTGCCTGGAGTGTGGGACAGATGCCTCGGACTTTTCCGCTCACTACCCGACTCATGTCCACTGTCTGCTGTGTCCATACAGCAGCTGCTGCTCCAGAGCCTACGCTGCCCACATGATCCAGTAAGAACCTGCCCGGTCCATTCTGTCATATTGCCAGTACTGGCACTGCAGAAGTACTCACATTACTGTAGTGTATCTCTAGACAGGTGTCATGTGATCAGCTGTTGTTTGTTGTTGTTTCAGTCACCATGTCTCGCGGTCCAAAGACAAAGTCGTCCCTCTGCACAGACGACCTCCTCCATGGTGAGAGACATACATACTTTTACAGTGTAATACTGATTATTATAGAGTACTTTTACAGTGTAGTACTCTGTGTGGCCTGAAGGTGTCATTCTTTGTCAACATTAACAATCAGTGAACAGGAAGTGTACCTCTCAAGTACAACAAATAAATGAGTTCATTAATCATGATGTGTTTCTGGGGTGTCGTTTAGCTCAGTTGGTAGAGCAGCTGCCCCGTGTGTGAAGGCTCAGTCCATGCTATGGCAGCCCAGGATTCAAATCTGACCTGTGGCCCTTTCCCGCATGTCATTCCCCGTCTCTCTCTCTCTCCACACATTCCTGTCACTCTTCAGCTGTCTCTATCAAATAAAGCTTGAAAAGGTCAAAAATATCTTTAATAAAATAAATAAAATCATGATGTGTCTCCTGTTTGTTGTCCTCAGTGTGTTCGTGCTGTGGTGCTCTCACTGTGACTTCAGGCCTCGCACTGCAGATCAGATGGCCGATCACCTGCTGATGAACCCGGAGCACCAGAGCGCCACCTGCTGTACCAGGAGTAAGACTGCAACACACACATACACACACACTGTCTTGTGTGGACTCATCCTGCTGTCACAGCTCAGTGGAGTCACAGTTGAACTTTAACAGATCAGATTATTGTTTCAGGAGTTCAGAGGTCAAACAGCTGATTAAAGCTGAGCTTCACGTTCAGTCTCCTGCAGGTCGTCACGTTTCATCAGCTGCTCATAAACTTTCTGACAGGCTTTCAGGATCTGGCACTGTCCAGCTTCACTCCAAGCCAAAGTCAATAAAACAGACCCAAATGAAGGTCCAAAGTCCAGCTGCTCCCTGACCGAGCTGAGGAAACACAGGAAATGTTAACAGAGGAAGAATGAAGTGTTTATCCTGCCTGCTGCAGTTCAGAGAGTCATCATGAAGTTACAGAGTCAGACTGTGTCTGCCTCATAGGACAAATGTCCATCAGCATGACTACTATGTTTTAATTCACTGGTTCTCAAATAGGACGTGAGCTTCCTGTCGTCAAGTTCACTGACATCACATGCACTGATCTACAATCAACTAAAATGTGACATGAAACAGGAAGCGGTCTGTTAGTCGAATATTTTCTGAGTAGCTGGCATAAAGAAACACTGATCTAATCAGTTGGCCCTTGATCAATAAATAACCCACATGTTCTGGTACTTGTTCTGGCTTTGTTATGTTGGCCTCCTGTCAGGATTCAAAACTTTTCTGTTTACGTTCAGGGTCAGGCACAGTTCAGCTCCAGCTGATGCAGTGTTTCCTCTAACTCAGCTTCCACATATCCTGTTCATTGTTTGATGAACCTGAAGTTACAGAGAGTGAGCTCAGTGTAGCATTAACAGGAGTTAAACTTTAAAGGTAAATCTGCTATTTACATTCACCATTTGCTTGTCTCCTCCAGTGTACGTTGAACCCGACATCCAGTTCTGCCACAGTGATGAGCAGTGTTCTCCAGAGGAGAAGGAACCGGCCCAGAACACGGACATACCTGATCCGTCCTGGAGGTCCTCAGATTGTTGGAAACATCCAGCAGAGGACAATAGCCAGTCCACCATTGAGTCCTTCATGCAGAGCAGCGGGCCACGTCACTTCCTATCCAAGAACAGCGACGCCATCGACTTCTTCAACCTGGTGTTCCCCGCGCCGCTCATGGAACTGATCACCAACGAGACCAATGCCCACGTGAAGACATGCCAGTTCCTGGGCTCCTCCTACCCAGACTGGGTCCCTGTCACCACCCATGAGGTCAAAGGTTTCATTGGCCTGGTCATTCTGATGGGCATCCAGAACCTCCCCGACCCGTCCCACTACTGGTCCTGGAGTCACTATGACAACAGCTACACCTTCTACCGTGCCATGAGTTTTAAACGCTTCAAGCAGATT
The DNA here is from genome assembly GCA_023373845.1 of Nibea coibor. Taxonomy (NCBI): domain Eukaryota; kingdom Metazoa; phylum Chordata; class Actinopteri; family Sciaenidae; genus Nibea; species Nibea coibor. The sequence continues at coordinate 26,412,783 of CM041726.1, forward strand.
GCTGCCAACATCCGCATGGGCAGTTTCACCACAGACGAGTACCGTGGCACCAGCAGGTCGAACGACTCACTGCACATATTCAGACCGATGCTGGACATTCTGGGTGGAGCAATGTGGGACGCCTACCAGCCGAACTGCTGCCTCACCATTGACAGGGCGCTGCTGCCAAGCCTGGGAGAGGACAGCTGCCATGCCAAGGGCAACCCGAAGACGCAGCCTCAGGTGTGGTTGCTGTGTGACTCTAAATCCGGCTACTGCCACCGCTTCTTCATCCAGGTGGGGGAGAAGGTGGGCCAGGAGCCAGGCTTCATTGTGGTACCCGAGCTGGTGAAGGGTCTGGAGGATAAACACCACCATCTTTTCTTAGCTAGTTCGCTGACATCCGTGCCGCTCATGCAGAAGCTTCTGGATCAGGGGATCTATGCCTCCAGCTCCTTCCCTCCACCCAACCCCATCCTGCCCAGGGAGCTGTGGGAGGAGGGCCAGCTGAACAATCCCGGGGACTTCCTGCAGAAGCAGTTTGGTCCCCTGCTGGCGACTCGCTGGAGGGACACCAAAGAAATGGGCTGCCTGTCTACCAATGCAGCTCCGGGCGAGCAGGACACTGTTTGGAGGAGGTCTCAGACCAAAGTGGGCGGACTGGAGCCCATTGACCGCCCCATGGCCTTCCGCCTCCTGCAGGAGAACATGCGTGGTGTGGACATCTGCAAGCAGCTGCTGGCTTGCAACCCGCTGGGAGGAATCCCCCAGGACCGACACTGGCGTAGCCTCTTCTGGTTTCTGGTCAACCTGAGCATCGTCAACGCCTTCATCTTGCTGCGGGAGAGCCGCAAAGAAAATCCACCCGCCTGGGTTCAAGACGGCCTTTTCACTCAGGTCAACTTCCGCAAGCGTTTGGGCAACCAGCTCGCTAAGTGTGCCCAGAAATACTTTGAGACCATGGAGATCGCCAGCTCCCGAGGGATGAGGGTGGATGTGGTGGAGGAACCAATTAAACAAAGACACAGGATGGCAAAGATCAGCAGCATCTCCAAGAGGTGCAAGAACTGCAACCTGAAGAGCATCCGCCATGAGAGTGTGTACGGCTGCATCATCTGCAAGTCCAACCTGTGCAAACAACCCAGCTGCTTCTGGGAGTTTCATGGCATGTCGCCTCTAAACAAAGGTCAGTACGTCATGTCACAAAGATTCAGTTTAGAAGTCAGAGGACATGAAGTCTACAGACTGAAATATAAACAATAGAAACAAAGTTCTTGCTTGTTTTTAACAGGATCAACTAAAGTTGGATTTCTGAAAGACAGAGTCAGGTAACAAAACACATTTCTGTTCATTGTGAACCATCTTTGAGTGTTTTTGGTCCTGTGTGTTCTGTTTGCATTTGGAAACTTGACATACGTGTCTTTCTTGTGCTGCAGTGGTGCTGTCGAGGTAAACGAGGTTCAGGACAGCGTGGATGGGGCGATGGCTCCGGTGGAAGACCTGGACTTCTCTGACGATGAGCGACTGGATGATCTGGACGACGTTGATGATGAAACTGAAGATATTAAAGAAGAATATCTCAAAGAAGACAAACGACCAATGGCTCAGCTGCCACCAACAACCAGCGACCATGGCCAACCGCCAACCATCTTGTCTGCCTCTAAAGATCGTGAAGACTTCCTCACTGCACGTCAGCTGAGGATCGCCCTGTTTGCTCTGTGTGATGGACTCCGCCAAGCCTCGAGGGTCTTTTCCACAGACATGCAGCTCATCCGGTCCTGGCTCAAGGAGGCCAGGAAGCGTCTGAAGCAAACCGAGCAGGAACATGGCGACGGTGATGACCGCATGGTGGCATGGGTGCTGTCCATGCGCGAGCAGCAACTTCCAATCACAGAGAGCAATTTGTTCCACAAAGCCTCCACGCTGAAGAAGAAGGGCGGCTTCAGCGATTCCTTCCGCATCTCCTACGACTGGGCAGTGAGCTTCATGCTGCGGCACCGACTCGGTGTCCGGAGCATCGGCAGAGAGCCCACGCTGGCTAACATCCTGCCACTTTCCCTGGAGGCCAAGATTAAGTCCTTCAGGGAGTTCACCCAGGAGGTGATCCAGGTCAACAAGCTGTTAGAGGGATGTGTGGCTGCATTGGATGAGCTATGTCTCTTTGTGGATCTGAGGTTAGTTCAGGACAAGTCTCGCCGCTCAGAGGCCTTGGAGCTCACCGGGTCTTTACCTCTGGTCACTGTGTACCTGACTGTGCTGGCGAATGGTGTCATGCTGCCATCCCTGGTGCTGGCAAACAGGCAGCTGGCTGAGAAGGCCCTGCCGGACTTTATCGTGCTGGAGGCTGGTCCTGAGAGTCTGTTAGTAGAAGAAGCCTTGGACCTCTGGACTAACCGGGTTTGGCTCAAGCATGTGTCTAGTCCAGCTCAGCCCAGTAAGTCCATGCTGGTCCTTGACCGACATCGGGAACACTTTGGAGATCTGTTCATTACTTCCATCAGTGGGTCAGGAACTCTCCCAGCCATCATCCCTGGCGGCTGCTCCTTCCATCTCCAGCCGCTGGAGGTTTGTGTGAAGCCAGTTCTGCAGCGCTTCCTGCTATCACGCTGGGCAAAGTTCACCGCCACGAAGCCAAAAGAGCTGGAGGAGACGTTGCCTCAGCGGCTTCAAGCTAACGTGGCTCAGCTGCTTGTGAGTTGGGTGGTTGAGGCCCTGACACACCTGAACAAACGCCCACAGCTTTTGAAGAAGTCGTTCCATTTGACGGGCCTCCTGCCTGGGCACAAAGAGAAGGACGAGCAGGGGACGAGTCTAAAACCACAGGACGTCCAGATGGACCTCATCAGGACTCTCACAGAGACCCTGCTTGGACCTGTAGGTCTGCAAGTCCCTGAACTACTTGAGCTGGAAGACGACAAGGACATCGAGGAACAAGGACAAGAAATAAGAGAGGAGGACAGAGATGGGGAGAAGGGAGTGACCGAGGACAGAAAGGAGATGATGGTGGACAAAGAAGGGGAGAAGGGAATGACCGAGGACAGGAAGGAGATGAGGGAGGAGTTAGGGATGGAAACAAAGGAGGGAGGAAGGCTAGATGACACAGAAAAGAAAGGAAAGGACACAATCATAGAGAGAGAAGAGACAGAAATGGACAGCAAGGAGACAGGAGAAGACAGAGAGGAGACATGGGAGGAAGGGAAAGAGACAGCAGAGGACAAAAATGAGATAAGGGAGGACCGGAAGGAGACAGTGGAGGACAGGCAGGAGGAAATGAAGAAGCTTGAGGAGGACAGTGAAGAGGAAGGAAAGGAGACAGAGGAGGACAGGAAGGAGGTGAGTAAAGAGAGACGAGAAACGAGGATCGTGATCGGAGAGGAAGTAGGAGATGAGTGGAAGATCACGGTGAAGAGCAGGACTGAAGGGGTGGAGGCTGACAGAGAGGACGAGCGGATGGATGACAGCTGAACAGATGTGATGCAGGTGCAGACTGAACACCTGACCAGGTGTACCTGACGTCTGACATGTGCCATATGGCGCTTCTTTGGGACATTTTGCAGAAACCAGCTGGACTGAGTTGATATTGGTTTGTCCTGATTTTGATGAAGCCCCAAATTCACCACGTTAAAAACGAAGTGACATTTAGCAAACTGCCTCAACGCACTTTAGAGACAATTTGATCTGATTTAAAGTCTTGTGGTGTTTTCTGACTTTTCTGACATCCAATCATCTTCAGGTTTAGAGACCACCCAATCAGCCAAGATCTTCACCCAGAGTCACTAACGAAGACGAGATGCAGCTTCTGAACAGGTCATCATAAAGTTCCATGTTCTACCTTCTGGTGAACAGAACCTCTGAACCAGCAGTGTCCAGTCTAACAGTGAACACAGCAACAGAACCTCTGAACCAGCAGTGTCCAGTCTAACAGTGAACACAGCAGCCTTTCGAGGTGGTTTTCTTGCCGGGTTTGGCTCCTGGCATCCCGGGCTGAGTCAGTTCAGTTAGCTACCACAGTTAGCGCTTCACTACTGATCAAAGTCTGTAATTCACCTCAGTAGTGTAACGTTATTCCCTGTTGGTCTCAGAGGCTGTGCTCCAACCCGGTCTAGTCCAGTCTGGCTGCTGAGTTTGGTTAATTAGTGGTCAACTTTAGCAAGTGGACCAAAAACTGCATGATCTGATCTTTGCACTTTTGCAGAGGTCCTTGATTAAAGTATAAGTTGATGAATCTGACATTGGCATGTTGGCGCTCACTGTCGATCTGTGAGTGTGTGACTGTCTTTTTACATCAAAGATATTTTCTCGATCAGTTGATTCTCAGTTTAGTCAAAGTTTGTCAGTTTCCTTTAAACCTTGTATGACCTCCAACAGAACTTCACATCTGCAACCTCAGATGTTTGAACAGACCAGATGTTTCTGTGTGGTGACTCCCCGTCCCTCCTCTGGACCTGGACTGGGTCCTTGTGGACTTCAGTCACCTGTTCTTTGACATGTGCACTGCCATGGGTAATAAATCAGTCTGCAGTGGGTGAAAGTTCACCTGTTCATTCAGAAGCAGCTAAATGATCTCTGATTGGCTGCCCTGGAACAAGTGGACTTACATTTGGTTCATGAGTTAATCTGTTTTTAATTTTTCATGTGACCTGGACCTGAAGATGATGAATGTTTGTTTTTATTTGAAGTGTACAGACGAATATTTTGTTTTTTATTAGTGTCTGTCAGATAAATCATGTTTGACCCTTCATGACTTGTGGTGCTCATCAATAAAACACCAAACACCTGGATCCTTTTCTTCATGACAACACCAACCAAACACCATCCATCCATCCATTTGCTTATCTGGGTTGGGTCATGGTGGCAGTAGGTTTAGCAGGCCATTCCAGGGGGCGTCCTAATCAGGTACCTGAACCACCTCAGCTGACTCCTTTCAATGCAAAGGAGCAGTGGTTCTACTCTAAGCTCTCTCTGGATGGCTGAGCCCCTCACTCTATCTCTGAGGCTGGAAACAAACCAACCAAACAAAAACCGGTGTGCCACGTGTTCAGCTTCTCCTCGTCCTATAGTGATAATGGTACTTGTAATAAATGTAGTTTATTTGTAGCTTGTAGCCGGTGCAGTACCACTGAAGGTAGCTTCAGCTTGCAGTCCCCCAGCAGTTCCCGAGCAGCTGGGAGGCTGGGTGACTGTCCGAGGGAGGCGTAGCCCCAAGCTGAAGCCCACGGTACACCACCAACCGCTCCATGTTACAAACATATTCCCCACTCAGCGACGCACCCGCTGAGAAACAACTCTGGTCATTAGCAGCTCCACTTTATGAAACATGAAGTTATCACACCGGGGGCCACAGTTAATGTTTAATCACTGTGTGCATACACCAAAACGATGTTGGACTCCATAGTTTTCTCTGGACCCCTGCCCAATGTGACCAGTGATGACATGTATAGCCGCATGTCGTCATTTCACAGCTGGCTGTCCAGGTGGTGTCCAGCAAACGATGTGGGCTTCATAGATCGTTCTATCATTCATTGTAATTGTACAACATGTTTGTGTTGATTGTTCTGTACATGTGACATCCATTGCACATCTGTCCGTCCTGGGAGAGGGATTTATAATTATAATTAATATAACAGAAACTGAATGTTCATTAGAAACATTTTTCATTTAAGATTCATTTAAGACGTGATTGTTGTTTAATTAAAGTTTTATGATGGTTTGTTTAATTAAAGTTCATGTGAGAACAGAAACAGACGAAGTGAAGAGACGAGACAGAAACATAAAAAATAAAATAAACCGTATGTCCAGATTGGGGAACCGTTCGGTTCGAGGGTATCTTGGGTCATTTGTTGGGCATGGCGAGTGGGACAGAGGCAGAGTGAGAAGATGCGCCAGCAGCACTCTGCAGCTCTGCTGTATGCCGCTTTGCATTTAGAGTGACGCGATGACGGCGGTAAGAAAGTGGCTCACTAAAGTGCGCAAGCATTGTGCAACATGTTATGTAACAGCAACACAACAGACATGTCCGCTCACCCGAGGAGACGTCATGCTAGTGAGACAGTTGGCAGCACAACGAGGGAGTCCACAAGAATTGATATCTATGAACTGATTCCTAACAGTCAACACATACCGAACCAAAAATCATGACCACAAAACCGTGAACCGAACTGAACCGTGAATTTTGTGAACTGTTGTACTCCTAGTCCAGATGTTAATGAGCTGGCACAGATGTGTTGTTCACACTTTAATCATCATCTATAGCTATAACTGGTCAGGGTGACAGACAACATTCACACCTACAGACATATTTATAGTGGCGATGAACCTTCACGTTTGAAGTGACACGCAGACTGAAGAACCTTCACACGAGTTATTAAAGTCAACAACAATCAGACAAAAGCTTCAAACAGTCTGATCTGTGAAAGATTATCACACACATCTGAAGAGTGTGAAACATTTTGTGGTCATTCGGGGGTTAACGGTGATGGCTGATAGGCCTCTGTTAGCCCCACCCCTTTCCTCTGATTGGCTGTCTCCTGATATAAAGCCACTAAACCCCTCCCCTCAGGACCCGTTCACAGCCGACCCGTCTACACCACTTTGGAGCCAGACCTGCAGGACCCGATCAGACCAGGATCTCAGCCATGGGTGAGTTTGTTTTCTCACTTTATTCCTCCTTCCACCTGCTCTGTCACTCCTCCACCCACTCTCTGCAGCTGCTTAATGAGCCGTTTCTCTCATGGAGTTTGGTTGGAGTGAAACTGTTGGTGACCTTTGTCCTATTTTCAGAGTCTCTCGGGTCACAAAGTAAAGGTGCAGTTCATAGAAAACAACCCGACCTCAGCACCGTGTTACTCTGAGGGTCACAGGAGGGACATTTCTCTTCATCACCTGAAGACAAGCTTTAAATTTCTGTTATTATTGTCACCATGTGATGCTTCAGGTGTTTTAAAGACAGATACGGCTCACTTCACAAAGTCCTTCAACAAAACATGAATCTTTAATATTGAATATTATCATTGACTCAGCAGTCCACAGATCAGTGACGTGTTTATAAATGTACCAACAGAACCGGACGGAGATGAAGCTCAAGCTTTGTCTGCGTCCTCTGAGTTTACCTTTAAAGTGTTAAAAAGTTACACGGACTACAGACAAGAGGAAGCACTCCATCATCATCATCATCATCATCGTCATCATCATTGAATCCAAAGCATTCTGAACATCTGTGTTCTGATCACATGCACTTTATCACAGATCAAAGATTTAAAGGTTAAGACAAAAGTTTAATGATGAACAACTCAACCAACCATTGTGTGTGTGTGTGTGTGTGTGTGTGTGTATGTTCGGGTGTGTACTTTCTGGAGGTCACATTCACAAGAATCCTGACTATTAAGTAAACAGTTTTTACCATAGTGATAAAAACCTGAACTCAGTCCAGACCACATCAGACCACTTTGTCTTATTTTGAATTGTCTTGTTTGACCCTGTAATGTTTGTTCTGGTGTTCATGGATTAATAATGTAATGTACAGTGCTGCTCAAAGGTTTGTGAACCCTACAACGATGGTCAGATTTTTTGTGAAAAATACTAAAATAACCTTATTAAATGTTAATTTATACCCCAATTCACAATTCTGACATTCCAAATAATGGACTTAAACAAAAGAAATGAAAAAAAAAAAAAACAGATTTCCTGGATGCAAAAGTATGGACTCTCTTCAGTTAACCTCAACCAAACAGTTTCTGTCTCTCTCACATCTACTGGAGGATATTTGCTATCAGCAATGTTCTTGTGTCTCTTGTTAATATTTTAGAAGAAGTCCACTTCTAGGCAGAGTTGTCTTTGTCAGTGTTCTCTATTTGTAGGTGATCTGCCTCGCGTTGGAACGATGAAGCTTTATAGCTCCCCACACCAAAATGTGGCTGTCGGGTTGGAGTCAGTTTCTTATTAAGGAGGAGCTTAACTTCAGCTGTTTGTATCTGAGATCTTGTCTTTTCTCACAGCAGGAGATGAGGGTTGGAATGTAGGTCAACAAATGAGAGCTTTGCCTTCAGGCTCAGTTGCCTCTCAACCACAATGGCCCGGTACAACACCAGCATTAGTGCTGGCACCACTTCATCACACCCTCAGGTGAAGATCCAGAGATATTAAACATCTCACGCCATCAAAGAGGGAGTGATCGACAGCAGGCTGTCTGATAATGGCAAACCAGAGCACACCCTCTGTCCTCCACACAGAACGACTGACGCCAGCCACCCTCCTGCAAGGGACTGTCCTCAGCCTCATACCTGGTTCTGGTTCTATGATGAATGAAGAACTTCTGGACGTTATCAGTCCTCTGATTTTTCATGTAGCGCCACCATCAGGTCACATTTGACTTGACTTGGTTTACAACAAAATACAGGAATAACTTAAAACATTTGCAAACACTTGCCTCAGCTGCTTTTTGTGTTTACTGCTGAATGCTAATATTAGCTTGCTGTTAGCTGCTGTTATTAGCATGTTGTGTCACTGTAGAGAGGTTTGTTCACATGACTGAGTCATCAGTTTAATTACAGGTGTGAGTAACGACCAACCTCCAACACAGAAATCATGTGCTAAGTATCAAACACACGTATGTGACCTTTGACCTTTCCGTTGTTGTGTTTTCAGATAGTTGTTCAGGATGTGGACCAGGATACCGCAGCCCACTTGAGGCCATGAAGGGTGAGTATGCACCAGTTTATGAATGTTTTCACACACTGTCACATATTATATGGCATACATACAGTATACATGCATATAACCTGTTTATATGTTTCAGTATGAATCAGGTGTCTCGTCATTTTATTTTTGGGTTTTGTTGAAGGGCGTCGGGAGGAGATCGTCTACCTGCCCTGTATCTACCGTAACACAGACATTGTGAAACCGGACTACCTTGCCACCGTCGACGTTGACCCAAAATCCTCCACCTACTGTCAGGTAGAACACGTCATCCAATCAGCTGCAGGGTCGTCCTGGTTTTCATTTTTTCTAAATTAATTTTTACTTATCTGCTTGTCATACTGTGACGTCTCCTCTGTGTAATCAATGAAGGGTTATTTAATCTTAATAAAACATCATTTTAACTTAACTTTGACCTGTCATGATCTTTGACCTGCTGTGACCTTTGACCTCCACCCTTGCAGGTCATCCACCGGCTGCCAATGCCAAACCTTCGTGACGAGCTGCATCACTCCGGCTGGAACGCGTGCAGCAGCTGCTTCGGTGACGCCTCCAAGAAGAGGAACCGTCTGATCCTGCCGGCGCTCATGTCGTCCAGAATCTATGTGGTGGATGTTGGGACGAACCCCCGAGCGCCACAGATACACAAGGTACGAACAACAGAGGAGCCAATCAGAAACAAGGTATTAATCAGTGCGACCACAGTAAGTAAGACCTGTGTCCTCAAGGTTGAGATCATGTTTGACTGCCAGTGGATTGCTATTCTGACAGTCGCTGTTTGTTTCTTTGTTGGACTTTGGGGAAAAAAAATCACTTCCTGTGTTTGCACAGCAGAACTTTCACTGTTGGCTCAAAGCAACACTGGATTTCCCATCAAGCACTGCTCCAGGGATCCAAACCAGAGCTGACTCTGACAGCAGCTGTTTTCTTTAATTCAGACAGAGGGGAGGGGAAGGAGGGTTGACTCTGAGGATAAACACTCACACAGCTGTGATTGTGAAAGATGGAAAAGTTTCTTCTGTGATAAACAGAATCCAAACATGCTGAGTCACCTTGATGGGTCAGTCAGTACCTCTAAGTCTCTGATGGAAGATGGTGGATTGTTCCCTTCAGGTTAAGTTCTGATCCGAGTGAAGGAGTTCAAAGAGAGCTGGGTCATGTCAGCACTAACTCATTCTGGAACTGATCCTGGATGTTAGTCCAGTCCTCAGCTAAGGTTCTGGTCTCTGGGTTGTGGGTGAAAGAATAAGATGGTGGATCCTTGTTCCATGGGAGCACTTATGTATAGAACATGGAGGACATCTGTGCTACCTCAACCCAGTCTTTACTCTTGAACTCACGGTTGTGATGACAAGTCAGGCTAACAAGATGATTGCAAAATAAAACAGGAAACATGCTTTTATTGTGAAGGGCTTAGCTTTTGTTTTGAAAAGTTATATTAAAATAAACTCTGAGCTGTGTTTACATTCTCTGTCTTCAGATGGTCGAGCCCATCGAGCTGTACTGGAAGTCTGGACTGGCCAACCCGCATACCTCCCATTGCCTGGGCAACGGACAGATCATGATCAGCTGCATTGGAGATCCAGCTGGTAACAACAAAGGTGAGACAACAGTACAGGTGAGACAGCAAAGGTGAGACGACTGCAGAGCACATCACAGTCTGTGAAAGGTTGATAAAGATCAGAACCATCCATGAACTCTGAACAGCAAACCTTGGCTGAACGTTGTCGTAGCATTATCTCGAGGTTCACCTGCTGTCGTCCTCTCAGGGGGCTTTGTCCTGCTGGACGGCGAGACATTTGAGGTGGTTGGTAACTGGGAGCACCCGGGTGAAGCGGCACCGTTTGGATATGACTTCTGGTACCAACCTCGACACAACGTGATGATCAGCAGCGAGTGGGGAGCGCCCAAAGCTCTGGTGGACGGGTTTAATCCAGCACACGTTGAAGAAGGTGAGTCTCATCTCCTAACCTGAGGTCAAAGGTTCTGACCCAACAACACCACAGTAAGTACCACAAGCTTCATGATCAGTTCATGGTTGTTGCTGTCTCAGGTCTGTACGGCACCTCCCTCCATGTTTGGGACTGGACCACACACAGGAAGCTGCAGTCGCTCCACCTCGGGGAAGAGGGCGCTGTTCCTCTGGAAGTCCGATTCCTTCACGACCCCGATGCCACCGAGGGCTACGTGGGATGTGCTCTGGGAGGAACCGTGTTCAGGTTCTACAAGACACCGGTCAGTACAACCCACCAGTCAGTACAACCCAGACCACTGAGAACTCTGTCTGTCTGTCTCTCACCTGTCTGTCTCTCACCTGTCTGTCAGGAAGGTGACTGGGCTACAGAGAAGGTGATCCATGTCCCCAATAAGAAGGTCAAAGGATGGGCGCTGCCTGAGATGCCTGGTTAGTCTGTCTGTCTGTCTGTCTGTCTGCCTGTCTGTCTGCCTGTCTGTCTGTCTGCCTGTTTGTCTGTCTGTCTGTCTGACATCTTGTCTGTCTGTATCTGACATCTTGTCTGTCTGTCTGTATCTAATGTCTGTCTGTCTGTCTGTCTGTATCTGACATCTTGTCTGTCTGTCTGTCTGTCTGTCTGTCTGTGTATCTGATGTCCTGTCTGTCTGCAGGCCTGATCACAGACATCCTGATCTCATTGGATGATCGGTTCCTGTACTTCAGTAATTGGCTGCATGGTGACATCAGACAGTATGACATCACAGACAGGAGGAAGCCACGATTGGTTGGGCAGGTAAGTGTCTCACACCTGCCCAATGAACAGGTGAGGGCTGAGAGTGAGACAGATAACCTGTCTGTCTCTTCCAGGTGTTTCTTGGAGGAAGTATTATCAGAGATGGTCCAATCAGAGTCGTGGAAGACCCCGAGCCACAACCACGCCCACGCATCATCAAGGTACCACAGACAGGAGGCAGGTAGACAGGAAGCAGTGAGACAGGAAGCCTGTCACTCTGATATGTCTGTCCCTGACCTGTCTGTCTCTGACATGTCTGTATCTCCGACCTGTCTGTCTGTCTCTCCGACCTTTCTGTCTCTCCAACCTGTGTCTGACCTGTCTCTCTCCGACCTGTCTTTCTCTGACGTGTCTGTCTGTCTCTCTCTGACCTGTCTGTCTCTCAGGGGAGACGTGTCCCTGGTGGTCCTCAGATGTTACAGTTGAGTTTGGACGGTCTCAGACTTTATGTGACGACGTCTCTGTACAGCGGCTGGGACAAACAGTTCTACCCCGACATGATCCGGTCAGTACACACAGTATACAGTGCATGCTGTACTACTGCAGTATACGCCGTACACGCAGTACACACAGTGCACACAATGCTATTGCAATATAGTACTATACAGTACTGTAATATAGTACCATATATCATGGTAGTATTACAGTACCTGTCTGTCACCTGTCTGTCTCTCACATGTCTCTCTCTCTCACCTGTCTGTCTGCAGAGAGGGTTCAGTGATGATGCAGATCGATGTGGACTCTGTTAAAGGGGGTTTGACCGTGAATGAAAATTTCCTGGTGGATTTCGGTAAAGAACCTGACGGTCCCGTTCTGGCTCATGAGGTCCGGTATCCTGGTGGAGACTGCACGTCTGACATCTGGCTGTGAACAGACAGACAGCTGATTGGCTCTTTCAGTGTCACATGATGACATCGTCATAAAAAATGTCTAACATCCAATCAAATCAAATCAAACTTTATCGATCACAGCACAACAACACAATCAAATGAAATAAAGATAAATAAATATATATGAATAAATTTAAACTATAATATATATATATAATATTTCAATAAACAAAGAGTTTGAATGATGACAACTAAAAGAACAAACATTTGTTTGAATATTCAGTGTCATATTATTAATTAATTAATCACACTAAGTGTCATATAATTATTAGATCATGTGTCACAATTAATGCTGCTTCACATTTTTATTCTTCAGATTTTGAACCATTCCCAACTTTTATATCAAATGTTTGTGTACAGGTAACAAACCGACCAATCACATATCAGCCTGACACTCAGGTACGTGTGCACGTGTGTTTTCCAGGTAAGTGTGTTGAATAAGAACACAGTACCTGAGAACGCACGCTAAAAACATCAAATCAAATCAAATCAAATCAAATTTTATTTGTATAGCCCAAAGTCACAAAACACATTTTGCCTCAGAGGGCTTTACAATCTGTACAGGGAGTGACACCCTCTGTCCTTAGACCCTCGGTTCGAGTGAGGAAAAACTTGCCCACAAAAAACCCTTTTAACAGGGCAAAAATGTGGAAGAAACCTCAGGAAGAGCCACAGAGGAGGGATCCCTCTTCCAGGACGGACAGACGTGCAATGGATGTCACATGTACAGAACAATCAACACAAACATATTGTACAATTACAATGAATTACAATAAATGGTGAGGTGATTGCAGTAGCAGTGGAACACAGATGCACAGCAGCAATAAGTCATTAACCAACAAAGCTGTAGTGGAGATGGTAGCAATAATGACTATATATGGCATGTAATGCTAAATATGGTGGACGTCAGCAGCAGACCACGGCGGCAGCCACGATCCATGAGAACCTGCTGGACGAGAAAGCACAGAAACTCCGGGGAAGAGGTGTAGTTAGTAATATCCAAAGAAAAGGTGTAAGAGAGATAACGATTGACAGAACAATAAAACCTCAGGCCCCGTTTATGCGGACTCTAAGGGTTATCGAACATGCTAACATTCCGTAGCTGAAGTTTGTTTTTTTAGGTTCAGACGTGTCACTGGACTCAGAACAGTCAACTGTAATCACATGACCACATGATTGACTGATTTATTGAACGCAGGAGTCCAGGGGTTCAATTCCCGTGTGTTCAGGTCAGACTGTAAACTCTTCATGTTGAAATAAAGTTTCATTTGATCAATTGTCTGACTGATTCTTTCACTTTGTCAATGTCATGACATCATCATGACATCATTAATGATGTCGACAATAAAATGATTAAGACCATGAGATGTGATTATGATTGACTGACGGGATGATCAGATGCACATGTGCTAAGGTGAGAGGAGAGGCGGGACAACGTTTACCTGCACTCAATGTTAATTTAATGTTTATTTGTTATTTGCTAATGTTTTTTAAAATTATTATTTCATAATTATTTTAATTAATGTTAACATTAAAGAAATGTATTTATTTCTTTTTGTAAATATTTTGAGATTTCTGGATTCTTAAACAAATAAAACTGGTTTTATTTTATTGATTTAAATTTTTATTTATTCAGACTGAGACTACTTTGGCGCCAGTCCAGCAGGTGGCGGGAGTGCACCGGAAGCCGACCGGACACAGCCGGAAGCAGTGGCGCCCCTGGTGGCTATTAGCTGTAGTTGTTGTGCATCAATGGAAACAAAGTGGGAATAAAAGTTCACCTGAGAGCTTCTGAACAGAAACCAGGTAAGACGGACTCACCTGAGAAATAAACAAACTTCCTCATTGCACCTGAAGGACTGTGACGGAGCTAACGTTAGCTTAGCAGAGACCTTTAAAACAGCTGAGCGGAGTTAGCAACAGTTGGCCTGATGTCTGCGGCTAATGCTAATGCTAACACGAACCGAGCCGAGCCGAGCCGAGCCGGACTGTGTCTCCGTTAAACACCTGAGAGATGAGCTCACACCGCGGCCTGACCGGAGGGCTGATCGGTGGGTTCATGTTGCTCGTTAGCTTCGTTCACGTTAAACTCCGCCGATAACCGGAGCGATGCTAACGTTTGTCAGCTGGTTAACGGTAACTGCGTCTGAACAGTTAGCTGCTTAACTTTAAGCTAATGCTAACACTACAGCCACTTTGTGTTAAATAAAGTTAATTTAAATGAGCTAATTTAAATAAAGTTAATTTAAATGAGCTAATTTAAATAAAGTTAATTTAAATGAGCTAATTTAAATAAAGTTAATTAAAGCTGACTGCGGGTCTGTTATTTATCCGTTAGCTTCGTTCAAAGCGTGCTAAGCTAACACTGGCTCACAGGATGTATTGTCTGTTGAGTAAAGTTAACTTTATTGTCCAATACAAACTCATTATCATCAGACAGGAGGGCCGGTCCGGTTCTGATCCGGCCCACAGGTCTACAGGAGCCTAGGACGGACAAAGTAAAGAGAGAGGGTGAGGTGAGGGTGCTGCAGTCTGAAGTGTTGGTTACATGAACGTTAATAAACGTGATTCAAATGTTTTTAGAACATTCAGTCAGCTGTGTCTGATTATTGATGTGATCAGCTGATTGATTGATTGGTCAAAGTTTAACAGCTCAGCTGTTAAAGGTCATGTGACCTCATTCTGACTTCATCATGGGATGGTTCCACCAGAGAAGGGTAGACGTGTCACTTCCTGTTGAGGCTAACATCGGTGTTAGCTTTGGGCTAACGTGTCCTCTGTCTGTGTCAGGTGAGGTGGGCGGACCTTCCTGTGGCCATGATGGAGGACGTTGATCCAGATCTTTCCCCCACCCCCTCCGATCAGAACAGCTCCTCCCTCTCCCTCTCCTCCTCCCCCTCCCTCTCCCTCCCCTCCACCCCCTCCTCCTCCTGCGCCCCCCCCCAGGCCGTAACCCCCCCCCTTTGTGTCATCAGCGAGGGCGTGGCCGAGCTCAGCCTGGTCATCGACGCTGAAGTCGCTCACCGGGCGTGTCAGGAAGTGCTGCAGAAGGTGAAGCTGAAGCATGTGGATGGTGATATCACCGGTGTGGAGCGTGGGGAGGAGCCCGACTCTGAGCCTCCCGCTGCAGCCACACCAAACGCCTCGGTGACGGCCATGAAGATCTGTGAAGAGGGCGACCCGGAGGGGGCGGCGCCCAGCTCGGTGAAGAGTGCCCGGCGGCGGCAGAGACACAATCCCTCCAAACAGTCGTGGCTGCTCCGCCTGTTTGAGTCCAAGCTGTTTGACGTTTCCATGGCGATCTCCTACCTGCACAACTCGAAGGAACCCGGAGTGCAGGCGTACATCGGCAACCGGCTCTTCAGCTTCCCGCACGAGGAGGTCGACTTCTACCTGCCACAGCTGCTCAACATGTACATCCACATGGACGAGGATGTCGGCGATGCCATCAAGCCATACGTGGTGCGTGGGCGGGGCTTAACAGGTGTTAGCACACCTTACAGGTTCTGTCTGTGGTATATGTTTAACCCCGCTTGTCTTGCAGGTTCATCGCTGCAGACAGAGTATCTCGTTCAGCCTGACCTGCGCCTGGCTGCTCGGGGCATACTCCTCTGACATGCACATTTCCACCCAGCGGCACTCACGAGGAACCAAACTGAGGAAACTTATCCTGTCTGATGAACTCAAACCTGCGGGGCCTCGAGCACGCAGGGACCCTCTGACTCTGACCCCTTTCTGTCCCGTGGCGTCGCCCGCTGCCAGCCACGGGACCCTGGCAGCAGAACATGGCCTGTCACCATCCAAACGGACTCACCAGCGCTCCAAGTCAGATGCCACGGTCAGCATCAGCCTGAGCAGCAACCTGAAGAGGACGGCGAGCAATCCGAAGGTGGAGAGCAGCCCGGACGAGGTAAGACCACCGTGACATCACCGTGACACGTTCACACACACCTCAGGAGTCCAGACTGACCAATTAATGGTCCCTCTGACCTTTGACCCTCAGGACAGCAGCTCCAGCGTGGACAGTCTGGACTGTGAGACTGGTCCTGTAAGTTCACCTGCGTCAGCCTCGTGTTCTTAGGGTGCATTGTGGGAAATAGTCTGGGTTCTGGTTCTGGTCCTGGTTCTGGTCCGTCTGTCTGCGGACTCAGCGTCACTGATTCTCTTTCTTTTGATCCAGTCAGCTGTTTGATGTTGTGGGTGAACCAATCAGGACACAGAGTGACGCCAGCGGTGTCTGTGTTTGTGTGTCAGCGTGTGTACTCCAGAAAACAAGTCAAACGGTCACCGTGACAACCTGACACACAAACACCTTCACCTGTCTCTCTGCACACACCAAGAAGCCTCTGGTAACACCTGTCTGTCTCTTTCACCTGTCTGTCTCTCTATCTGTGTGTCTCCCCTGTCTGTGTCTCACCTCTCTCACCTGTCTGTTTCTCTCCTATCTGTCTCTCAGCCGGTGCGTCTCACCCCTCAGAGGGAGTTCATAAAGTCTCTGATGGGCATCGGGAAGCGTTTGGCGACGCTCCCGACTAAAGAGCAGAAGACTCAGCGTCTGATCTCGGAGCTGTCGCTGCTTAACCACAAACTGCCAGCTCGAGTGTGGCTGCCCACGGCCGCCTTCGACCACCACGTGGTCAGAGTGCCACACACACAGGCCGTGGTGTTAAACTCCAAGGACAAGGTACACACACACACACACACACACACACACACACACAGTGTTGATCTGTGTTGACCTCTGACGACCTCTGACCCGCTCAGGCTCCATACCTGATCTACGTGGAGGTTCTGGAGTGTGAGAATTTTGAGACGTCAAGCGTTCCGATCCGGATCCCAGAGAACCGGATCAGGAGCACGCGTTCTGTGGAGAACCTGCCAGACTGCGGCATGACGGCGGAGCAGAGAGCCGGCAGCTTCTCCACCGTCCCCAACTACGACAACGACGACGAGGCGTGGTCTGTGGACGACATCGGAGAGCTGCAGGTGGAGGTGAGACACAGGAAGTGATGTCCATCCATAGCACAGAGGCTGACTGAGCTAACCACAGTTAGCGCTTCACTACTTATTCCCTGTTGGTCTCAGAAGCTGTGCTCAAACCCGGTCCGGTCTGGCTGCTGAGCTCAGTTCTGCTAGCATGCTAATTAGCGGTTGTCTGTGGTCCTGCAGCTTCCAGAGATTCACACCAACAGCTGCGACAACATCAGCCAGTTCTCCGTCGACAGCATCACCAGCTTGGAGAGCAAAGAGCCGGTGTTCATCGCTGCCGGAGACATCAGGTCTGCACACACAGAACACACAGAACATGTGGAGGGGTCTGGTTCTGGTTCTGTGTAATGACATTCTCTGCATGTTCTAGGCGGCGTCTGTCAGAGCAGCTCGCTCAGGCTCCCACCACCTTCAAACGGGACCCAGAGGACCCGTCAGCTGTGGCCCTGAAGGAGCCCTGGGAGGAGAAGGTCCGGTACGTGAAGCTTGGGTCATAGTTCTGACCTGTGTGTGTTCTGACCTTTCTGTGTGTTCTGATGGATGTGGTTCTGGTTCTGTTACAGTCGGATCAGAGAAGGTTCTCCGTACGGTCACCTCCCGACCTGGCGGCTGCTGTCTGTCATCGTTAAATGTGGAGATGACCTCCGTCAGGAGCTGCTCGCCTTCCAGGTGCTGCAGCAGCTCAAGGTGAGGCTGTGACATCACTGAGGTCACATGACCAACATGCACAATGACATCGTTCATCCACCTCTCCTCCCTTGTTTGTGTCCTCAAGTCCTTCACTATCCCCTTTCCTTGTCATCATCAGTTGTCTTGGTTCTGTTTCTGTCCTTACAGTCTATCTGGGAGCAGGAGCGGGTCCCACTCTGGATCAAGCCGTATAAGATTCTGGTTCTGTCATCGGACAGTGGGATGATCGAGCCGGTGGTGAACGCCGTGTCGCTCCATCAGGTGAAGAAGCAGAGTCAGCTGTCGCTGCTCGACTACTTCCTGCAGGAGCACGGCGCTCCGACCACCGAGGCCTTCCTGACGGCGCAAAGGAACTTTGTGCAGAGCTGTGCCGGATACAGCCTGATCTGTTACCTGCTGCAGGTCAAAGACAGGTGAGATGATGACATCACACCGCAGCTCCACAGCGCCACACTACCTCAAACTAAAGCCCCGCCCCCTTCTATCCGGTCAGGCACAACGGAAACATCCTATTGGACGCCGAAGGTCACATCATTCACATCGACTTCGGCTTCATCCTGTCGAGCTCGCCCAAGAACCTCGGCTTCGAAACGTCTGCCTTCAAACTGACCGCTGAGTTTGTGGATGTGAGTTCACGGTCCAGGTTCTTTAAGAGGTTCTGTCAGGGTTCTTTAAGAGGTTCTGTCAGGATTCTTTAAGATGTGTGACTGCGATGATGTCGTGTCTGTCAGGTGATGGGCGGTCCAGACGGTGACATGTTTAATTACTACAAGATGTTGATGCTTCAGGGTCTGATCGCAGCCCGGAAACACATGGACCGGGTTCTACAGATCGTCGAGATCATGCAGCAAGGTGAGCGTGCATGCACGCACACACACATGCACATACACACGTATGTACGTGATGTCACAGTGTACTGCTCCCTCCAGGCTCTCAGCTCCCGTGCTTCCACGGGTCGAGCACCATGCGTGGGCTGAAGGAGCGGTTCCACATGAGCCTGACGGAGGAGCAGCTGCAGCTGCTGGTGGACCAGCTGGTGGACGGATCGATGAGGTCACTGACCACCAAACTGTACGATGGCTTCCAGTACCTCACCAATGGCATCATGTGACCTGTGTGTGTGTGTGAGAGTGTGTGTGAGCAGTGAACAAACAGACTGTGGAGGCTGACAATCCTCCGGCTTTTACACGTGGACTACAGAGACCATGAGCCTCCTCTGCTCGTCCTCGTCTTCTGTTCGTCTTTTTGTTGTTTCTTCTTTTCTTTGGATCGATCCTCCATTTTGTCCTCTTCCTCTTTCTCTTCTTCTTTTTCCATATTTGGGCATGCATACTCTGATTGGCTGCTCAGCCGGACTCTTAGCCAATCACAAACCAGCCCGGTTTTAGTTTGAAATGTGAACTCTCAGCAGGTGGGCAGTTTTTTTTTTACAGGAAGTGTTTGGCATGTGTTGCCATGGAAACTGAAGCTGATAACTCTTAAAGGACCACTTTTTTCATGTTTTAATTAATTAATGTAAACTAACAAAGTTTGTTCTCCGATTCATTAAAACAACAACCTGTCGACCTGCAGGATTTTGTCACACACTCATTTACTCATTACAGCAATAATCTGCAAGTCAGACTCATCGTCTGAACCACTCTCTTGATCTCGTTCTCTCATATGGCATTGAACTTGATCATCTTATAGTCTATCCACAGAATCCTCTTCTGTCTGACCACTTTTTAATAACCTTCGAGTTCATATTACTGGACTATAAGCCTTTTTGCAGAGACTCTTACAGCAGATGTTTATCTGACAGTGCTGCAGCCAAATTCAAGGAAGTGATTCAGTTGAATTCAGTTAAAACTTCAGTATTGAATTCAATGCCATGTCTCAATGCAGCAGAGGACTTGTCTGCTTCCTTCAGCCCCTCACAAATAGATCATCTTGTTGAGAGCACTACAGGCTCATTACAGACAGCACTTGACTCTATTGCACCTCTGAAAAAGAAGAATATTAAACAGAGGAGGTTAGCTCCATGGTATAGCCAGCAGACTCGTAAATTAAAGCAAGTGGCACGTAATTCTGAACGCAAATGGCGTGCCACTAAACTGGAAGAATCTCGCTTAGTCTGGCAAGATAATCTTAAAACCTACAGGAAGGCTCTCCGTAATGCCAGAACAGCTTATTACTCTTCTTTAATAGAGGAAAACAAGAACAACCCCAGGTTTCTCTTCAGCACTGTAGCCAGGCTAACTGAGAACCACAGCTCTATTGACCCATCTACTCCTCTGGGTCTAACTAGTAATGACTTCATGAGCTTCTTTAATGATAAAATTAGGACCATTAGAGACAAAATACATCATGCCTCTCCTTCGACAGGCACTGATCTGCATTCTGACACAGCAAGTTTGGAATCAGCTGCCTTCATCAAATAACTTCAATAATTTCTTCATCTAAGTCGTCAACCTGTCTCCTAGACCCCATCCCAACCGTGAAGTTTGGTGGAGGAAGGATGGTGAAGGAGGTTTTACCTCTAGTTAGCTCTTCTTTAGTGGATATGATTAACCTGTCTTTATTATCAGGATATGTACCACAGTCCTTTAAAGTAGCTGTAAATAAACCTCTTCTTAAAAAGCCCTTACACACGCAGGTACTGAAGAGGCGTCCTGTGTATCTGTGCTCAATTTCTCTTTCTCAACTACCCGGACGTTAGTCACAGAAAACTGAAAGTGAGTTGTGAGAACTGAATGTTCAGTTCCAAACTAATAAATTCAAATTTAAATTACAATTCATTTTCAGTTTTTCAATGCAATGATTCAAATCGAACAATACAAATTCAAATATAAATGATTCAAATTCAGTTTCTGGTGGCACATATTTCAGCCCACTGTAAACCAGATTGTAAGTCAAGCTTCAAAATGCAAAAAGAAGAAACGGGAGCAAAAGACAACAAAGTAGAATTGGGAGTTTATTGAAAACTGCATTTAAACACAAACAGGCTGTTTATCAGCTGATCAAAAGTTTAAGACCACAGCCTTAAAAAGTCCAAATCTGTGCAAAAATCTATTTTTTATGTCATCATCTATCAGGCATTCACGCTGTCACGACCCCTTGGTGGCAATGGCAAAAAAGGTTTTCTGTCTTTGAATGTGACAGGATTGTTGAGCTGCACAAGCAAGGCCTCTTGAAACATGCCGTCCCTGCCGAGCTTGCACTGAGCTGCAGGATGACGGGCTGTCCGTGAAGACACAGGCCAATTCTTGACCCAAAGCCTTGCTGTACTTCTCGACTCTAGCCCAATCACCATAAGACGGCATCTGCAACAGAAGGGGAAAACAGAAGAACAAAACATATCTTTAAAGGCCACAAACTTGTCCGTTTGCACCAAACATGGGACATTAAAAGGTACAAGATTTATTATCTGATGAGAAATATTTAAATCTGGATGGTCCTGATGACTTCCAACATTGCTTGCATGACAAGGAGATCCCGCTATATGTTTTCTGCGTGGCACAGTGGAGGAGGCTCCATCATGATCTGGGGTGCTTTTTCCTTCAATGTAAAAATTGAGCTTCAGTTTGTGCAGAGGTGATGCTGCAGATGTTGCAGCAGGGACCCCTCTGGACTGAGAACCTGCGTCTGTGCAGTGATGACTGGGTCAACAGGGCAGCGCTTTAACGCCTGCCTGACAAAGGACTTCCTCCGGGGTTAGGGTTAGGCTTCTTTGGACTATTCTGAATGTCCCCTTGATCTAGATCCCACTGAGAACGTTTGGAACGTTTGCCCCTCTTGAAGTCATTTTCACCACTTGGAGCTCACTAACTCACCAACCTTCTGAAAAAAAATCATTAATCATGCTTAAATTAATTTTTGAAACGATAAACAAGAACGGTGAGGCTCCTGAGTACTACTACTACTACTACTACTACTACTACTACTTTTAGATCTATTTTGGGCTGTGGTCTTAAACTTTTGATCAGCTGATAAACAGCCTGTTTGAGTTTGAATGCAGTCTTCAATAAACTGTCGATGCTATATTGTTGCCTTTTGCTCCTGTTTCTTTTTGCATTTTGAAGCTCGACTTACAACCTGGTTAAGTTCCACCAGCATGAAATGTGAATATTAGTGATATTTCTCCCGGTCATTTTTTTTTAAGATTATATTTTTGGCTTTTCCAAATTTTATTAGACAGAGACAGCTGAAGAGTGACAAATGTGGGAATAGAGATGGGAAATGCGGGAAAGGGTCACAGGTCGGGACTCGAACCCGGCCAGTCGCAGTGAGTGAGGCGGCTACTCTACGATTCTGATTGTGTATAATCATATAATTACTTGAGTATTTGAGTAGTAAATTAATTGATTGAATTCTTTATTGATCTAATGTTACCAAATATATTTTTGATTGATTTATTTTAACTTTATTAAAAATTAGATTTTTGTTTTTTTAAGCTGATAAATCTATAAATCAGTAATCAGCTGTTTGATCAGTCAGCTGGTCAATGAAACCAACATTAAAGATTCAGGATCAATAAAGGTAAAATCAAAGTTTGATTGTATGAAGAGAAATCATCCTGATCGATCGGCCGACCTTTAGATTGTCAGCCTCGAACTCCCATCATGCACTCTGATCAGCAGGATCGTTGGTCGAACTTTGTTACACAGATTGTGATCAACATGTTTGAAGAGAACTGAAGCAGATGAAGAGTTCATCAATAATCAACTGAGGAGCCGACTGAAAGAGAAACAATGAAACTTTCAAAGTTAAAAAAAAAACAGGTGCAGGTTTCAGAGCTGCTGTTTTGTGTCAGAACTACATTTCCCAGAGTTCCACAAGGAGAGTGAGGAGGAGGTGGAGCCTCACCTGCCCACACCTGCAGAGTGACTGAAGACTGAAGGAAGAAAAACACAGAAAACAAAGAGAAGAAGAATATAATGTTCACAGGATCCAAACCTCAGTCCCCGATCTGAACCCACCTGAACCGGACTCACCTGATCCAGGTTCAGTCTGAGTCCACCTGGATCCTGGATCCACCTGAGACTGAAGATTTCTCAACTTTTACCTGAAGCAGGAAGTGAGAGCAGGAGGAGCCGCAGACATGGTGAGTTCACTGTCTGAGCAGACAGGGAGACCTGGTCCTGGTGCTGGTGTTGGTGCTGGTGCTGGTCTTGGTCCTGGTCTCTGTCTTAGTCTCTGTCTTGGTCCTGGTCTTGGTCTTGGTCCTGGTCTTATCTTGTTCTGGTATACAGTTGACCCTTTTGCAGCAGCTGATTACTGATCAGTTTGTCTGAAACTTCCTGTTTAAACGTTAAAAAAAAAAATGTAAAAAATGTGAAAAAATGAAACAAACTAGTTTAAATAAAAAATATAAATAAAATTAATTAAATAAAAAAAAATCTGATGTTTTAAAATAAATAAAAAATGTTAAAACTCAAACTCGGTTAATCTTTTTACATTACATACATTTTTACTGCCTGTTGCCATGGAAACCCACAGTACAGGAAGTCAAAGCAGTTTTTAAGTTTTTATTTAAATGTTTTTATTGCTGTAGAAACAAACGGACGTAAAGTTCTGATGGTGTCAGTGTCAAAAAAGTAATTAGATTACTTTGAGATCTGCAGAACAGGGAGGGGTGTCAACAGAGGCCGCGTGTTAGAACTGCAACTGACACACACACCCTGAGTGAGTGTGTGTGTGTGAACATGTCTGGGCGTTGTCGATCCTCGACATGATCCCACAGGACAGAAGGAATTCTGGGAATTCAGGAGATCAGGGGACGACCTGAGGAGACACAAACTGACCAATCAGCATGCCTCGTGTGTGTGTGTGCTGCAGTATTAGAGTACTAATACTTTGCAATACTGAAATGTTTAATAATTGATTATTAAATATATTTAATCTGATTAATCAGAAACTGTGTTATGTTTTTGAAATAAAGAAATGTGAAGCTGAGCATGTGATTGGCTGCCTGACAGTTTCACTGAGTCTCTGTCTTTATGTCCCGCCCCCTCAGGGTAGTAAGGAGCGTTACCATTGGCAGGCTCAGAACGTGAAGGTGAGCGGAGTGGACGACATGGTACTGCTGTCCAAAATCAACGAGGATGCCATCACGGACAACCTGAAGAAGAGATACATGGACGACTACATCTTTGTATCCTCACAGAATCTACACGAGTACATGAGTACAAGTTCTAACGAGTTTACACATCAGTGTAAAGCAGGGGCCTCCAAACTGCTCCACAAAGGGCCGGTGTGGCTGCAGGTTTTCTTTCCAACCAAGCAGCAGCACACCAGACTTGACTCATTTAATCAACTGATCTCAGTTGATCTCAGAGAGTTGATTGGTCAAACTGTGAGCTCTTGGTTGGTTGGAACAAAAACCTGCAGCCACACCGGCCCTTTGTGGAACAGTTTGGACACCCGTGGTGTAAAGTAAAAGTACCTGCTGGCCTCAAGCCTCAGTGTGTAAAAACAGGTGCAGCTCACAGCCGCTAGCTTAGCATAACTTAGCATGTCTCCATGAACATGACCAGCACCAGGAGCTAGCAGACCTTTCAAAATAAAAGATACATTTGTTTAAATGTTTCATAGCGTTCATGGAAACATTTACACACATTTGTCTTTTATTCTGAAAGGTCTGCTGGCTCCTGATGCTACAGTGACTTCTGGTTCTGGTTCTGGTCCTTGACCTGGTTCGTTCTGTCAGACCTACATTGGTTCGGTTCTGATCTCTGTGAATCCGTTCAAACAGCTTCCATATTTCACTGACAGAGAAGTCGAGCTGTACCAGGGAGCGGTGAGACAACGATACACAACGATACACAACGATACACACAGATACACAACGATACACACAGATACACACAGATACACAACGATACACAACGATACACACAGATACACACAGATACACAACGATACACACAGATACACACAGATACACACAGATACACAACGATACACACAGATACACACAGATACACAACGATACACACAGATACACACAGATACACAACGATACACACAGATACACAACGATACACACAGATACACACAGATACACACAGATACACAACGATACACACAGATACACACAGATACACAACGATACACACAGATACACACAGATACACAACGATACACACAGATACACACAGATACACAACGATACACACAGATACACAACGATACACAACGATACACAACGATACACAACGATACACACAGATACACACAGATACACAACGATACACACAGATACACACAGATACACAACGATACACACAGATACACACAGATACACAACGATACACACAGATACACACAGATACACACAGATACACAACGATACACACAGATACACAACGATACACAACGATACACAACGATACACAACGATACACACAGATACACACAGATACACAACGATACACACAGATACACAACGATACACAACGATACACAACGATACACACAGATACACACAGATACACACAGATACACAACGATACACACAGATACACATTAATCCTCCCTGTTGCCCACCCCTCTTTGTTGCCCCTCCGTGTTGCCCCTCAGGCTCAGTATGAGAATCCTCCTCATATCTACGCTCTGGCTGACAACATGTACAGGAACATGATGATTGACAGCGAGAACCAGTGTGTCATCATCAGGTGGGCGGGGCTTCACTGTCACATCATTCAATATCCACGTGAATAATTAAAAATTGATGATGAGCACGATCTCATGATTTATCCTATCTCCTGCTTCCTCCATCCTGCCTCCTCCCTCCTGTCTCCTGTCTGTTAGTGGTGAGAGCGGAGCAGGAAAGACTGTAGCTGCTAAGTTCATCATGAGTTATGTGTCCAAAGTGTCCGGAGGAGGAGACAAAGTCCAGGTGAGTTTGCAGCATTCTGTTCAGGAACAGCAGGTGAACATCAGAACGGATTCTGGTCCTGATATGGGTCGGACCTGACTGGACTCGTCCATGCTACTTAAACATGATCCCAGATCAGTTCAGAGAGGTTCACTGTGTCTGTGTCTTAGTCCTCGTCCTGTCTAAAGTTAGTGTACTGTGAGGTCCTGGATGGTGAGTGTTGAATTCTGGACCACCTGCATTGAGAAAATCTACAAACTGTTGATGCTGGTTCTGGTAGAAAGCTGTCAGAGCACACACTTCACCACAGACTAGTCAGGGTGACCACGCTGACCTGCCCACAGATTCCCCAGAACTCAATCTAACTAAGCATCTTTGGGAGGAGCTGGATAAACAGGTCCGGTCCATGGAGGACCACCTCCAAACTTCTCAGAGTCAGAACCACAGCAGTACCACCTGCTGTACACAGAGTACTAAATCAAATCAGATGTTATTTGTACAGCCCAAAGTCACAGACACATTTATCCTCAGAGGCTTCACAGTCTGTACAGGGAGTGACACCCTCTGTCCTTAGACCCTCGGTTCCAGTGAGGAAAAACTTGCCCACAAAAACCCTACTAAAAAAAAAGAGCCACTACATAGAAGAGTACTAACTGAAGTATCTAAACTGAGACACAGAGTTTACAGTAGAGACAGAGCACTTCATATCAGTGCTCAAAACACAGAGTTCAGCTGTTGGAACCAGAACCAGCAGAGAATTTGGATCGTTGCATCCCGACAGTTACTATTATTACTGTTGTCGTGGTTACAGATGAAGGTGTGTGTGTGTGTGTGTGTGTGTGTGTGTGTGTGTGTGTGTAGCATGTTAAAGACATCATTCTGCAGTCCAACCCTCTGCTCGAGGCATTTGGAAACGCCAAGACTGTCCGCAACAACAACTCCAGCAGATTTGTGAGTGTGAACATGTTCAGACAGATTATACACAATATATCATATACATATTCCTCATACATACATACATACATACATACATATATATACATATATATATATATATATATATATATATATATATATATATATATATATATATATATATATATATATATATATATATATACATACATACATATATATACACATATATACATATATATACATATATACATATATATATAGATAGATAGATAGATAGATAGATAGATAGATATAGATATAGATGGAGATGTATACTTCTAACTCGTACACACTGTCCTCTCAGGGGAAGTACTTTGAGATCCAGTTCAGTCGAGGAGGAGCTCCTGATGGAGGAAAAATCTCAAACTTCCTGTTGGAGAAGAGTCGAGTCGTTTCACAAAATCAAGGAGAGAGAAACTTCCACATCTACTACCAGGTACAACAAAATGTACTACAAGTACAAGTAGTACATGTTCAACTGTGATACTGTATCTGCTGACATGTTCAGCCAGAACATGTCTGAGTATGGAAGGGTCTGTAAGCTTCTGTGACCTTTGACCCCCGGTGACCTTTTACCTCTGTCCCCAGCTGTTGGAGGGGGCAAGTGGGGAGCAGAGGGAGAACCTTGGGGTTACGACCCCTGACTACTACTTCTACCTCAACCAATCAGGAACCTACACAGTGGAGGACGTCAACGACAAGAAGGAGTTCACTGACACCATGGTCTGTACCTGTCCGTCTGTCTGTACCTGTCCGTTTGTCTGTACCTGTCACACTGACTTCTGGTTCTGTCTCTGGTTCTGGTGTCAGGAGGCGATGTCAGTCGTGGGTCTGTCTGTGGAGGATCAGGATTCAGTTCTTCAGCTTGTTGCAGGAATTCTTCATCTGGGAAACATCAGCTTCAGAGAGGAGAACAACTATGCCGTGGTCGAGAGCCTGGACTGTGAGACAATACTTTATACACACAACATGCCCAACATATACCATGTTGTGTCGGATCGTGTCCATCCTCTACGACCTGTCTGTCTGTCACCTGTTTGTGTCCCACTTGTCTGTTGTCCTCTGTCAGTCCTAGCATTCCCATCCTTCCTGTTGGGAATTTCTCAGGATGGTCTCTGCAGTAAGCTCACCAGCAGGATCATGGATAGTAAGTGGGGCGGGAAGACTGAGTCCATTTCCGTCACCCTGAACACAGAGCAGGCCACTTTCTCCAGAGACGCCCTGTCCAAAGCTCTGTACACGAGACTCTTCGACTTCCTCGTTGACGTCAGTGCACATCAACATGCCACACTCCAACTCTTGGTTTGATTTCAGTTTGTTTAGTTCAGTAACTCTTTGTGTATGCGTGTGACAGTGCATCAACAAAGCCATGCAGAAGGAACAGGAGGAGCTCAACATCGGAGTCCTCGACATCTACGGCTTCGAGATCTTCCAGGTACAAACACACGTCTAAACGTAGTCAGCTGAACTTCTTAAGTTCTTGATGTCATCTACATCTACATTTAGTCATTTAGTGACTGATATCCGAGAACCAAGGTCCAGCTCTAGAGGGATAGATGTGTAATGTCCAGCTGTTGGTAGTGTTGTAGAAGAGGTCCTCCCTGAAGAGCTGGAGGTCTCCAGGAGGTTTGTTAAGGTGGAGAGGGATGCCCCCGATCTAGTAAGAACTGGAAGGACGTTCCACCAATGGGGAACAACAGACAAGAAAAGTTTGGATTGTCCTGAGCGTAGGGGTGGCATTCTGGGAAATGTAGGACCTATCTATGTGAGTTATTAATTGTATTTGTTGTGGAGAAATCGCTGAAGCCAAAGGTCAGTGGTGAGGTCAGGAAGAAAGAAAGTGTTCAGGAGCCTCTGATGTCTTATGCTGTATTATTTATTGACACTTAGCCAAGGAGAATTAGAGACACTCTCATAAAGCATCAGAAGTGCCTGAGTCGGTCTCACATTCTGCCCAACTCATGCTGGTGGACAGACTTTAAACCCCAAGATAACATTACAAACACTATACGCCCAGAATTAGGTAGAAGAGAATGCTTTTACCAAGGATGGTGTCTTCGTCAGCATGATGAAGTCTGGAGACACAGATGTCTGTTTACGCAGATTGGAATGTCAGTGGCGAGCTGTCTATTATGTCTAAGCATGCAGCACCAGAGTCCTTCGACCCTGGCCACAGTGTTGAGATAGGACGACACCTGCTACTGCCAGCCAAAGACAAACAGCTAATACTGCTGAGGACCTCAAGGCCCACATGTGACTTCATGTAACCTTATATAATGTCTGTGTGTGTGTGCTTTTATTATATTCCATTTAAAATATATGTGTCACTCAGAACACTACAGGAATAGAAAATGCCATAACAGTATTAATTGATGGATTGTGTCGAAGAAGTCATCGAGTCCAGTTGAGATGCTTGCTGTGGTGGTGTGTTTATTAAGAAGCATGCCAGCACACTGGTGAACTGACGGTCACAGAGGGTATCTGATCCAGTGAGTTGACCCCAGAGCAAATGAAGAGGAACACTTATACAGAAAACAGCCATCTGTAAATAGGGATGGAGCAAAAGGTAGGGAGGGTAAGGGAAAGGTTGGACAACAAAGGATAGGGGGAGAGGAGGGGTTAGGTCACAAAAGGTTGACATTTACATGAGGCCTGGAAGTTGGAGCCAGACAGACGAAAGGTAAGAATACACATTAGGTATGTGAGGAAGGTTCACTAAGCTAAACAATGGTGTTGGGGTGCTTCCTAGACATTGTTTGGTTACTCAATTAGCAAGTTCACTCTGCCCCCAATGTGTATTACCTTGATCAAGGGACCAGCTCAGTAGGGGTTACAGGCTAGGCCCAGACAGATATTACTTGGCTTTAAGTTTTCTATGTATCAGTATATATTTTCTTCATCAATTGCCTGACTTTTTCTTCTTCTTCTTCTTCATTGGTTTCAGAGAAATGGCTTTGAGCAGTTCTGCATCAACTTTGTCAACGAGAAGCTGCAGCAGATTTTCATTGAGCTAACCCTGAAGGCTGAACAGGTTACATCAGGCTACATCATGACATCACAGCATGACATCATCGCATAACCTTTCTACTTCCTTTCTCTCTGAACATGTTCTTCTGTCTGCAGGAGGAGTACGTTCAGGAGGGCATCAAATGGACGCCTATTGACTACTTCAACAACAAGGTGGTCTGTGACCTCATTGAGTCCAAACTGGTACGTCAGTCAATCAGGCAACAGACACAAGCAACAAACAATAGAGTTTTCAGTTCAGTGAATTTCTGTGGTTATTTCCCAGAATCCTCCTGGGCTCATGAGCATACTGGACGACGTATGTGCTACAATGCATGCCAAAGGTGAAGGGGCTGACCAGACGCTGCTGCAGAAACTTCAGGGGCAGATCGGATCCCATGAACACTTCAGCAGCTGGAACAAAGGCTTCATTGTCCACCATTACGCCGGAAAGGTACACCACCTGTACACCACCTCTATATTTGTACACTACCTGTACACCTGAACACCACCTGTACAACTGAACACCTCCTGTACACCACATCCACACCTGAACACCACCTGTTCATCTGTACACCACCTTTACATCTGTACATCACCCGTACATCACCTTTACACCTGTACACCACCTGTACAACTGTATATCTGTACACCTGAACACCACATGTACACATGCATACCTGACTACCTTCTCAGGTATTCACCTGTCTGTCTGTCTAGGTGTCGTATGATGTCAGTGGTTTCTGTGAGAGGAACAGAGACGTGTTGTTTAATGACATTATCGAGCTGATGCAGAGCAGTGAGTTGTAAGTACTGTGTGTGGGCTAGGACTGTATCTTTGTAGGTTGTGTGGATGATGATATTACTATGACACCTGTCCATGGTGTGTTTGTCGTCAGTCCATTCATCAGAGCTCTGTTCCCGGAGAACCTGGAAGCAGAGAAGAGAGGGCGTCCAACCACAGCGAGCAGTAAGATCAAGGTGAGACCTTTTGATTGACAGGTTATATTGACAAATAGATTGACTGTAAATCTACTTCAGATGAGGTCAGGTTCTCAGGTAAACACACAGTCGTCTCTCCTGTCCCTTTTAGAAACAAGCGAACACTTTGGTCCACACTCTGATGAAGTGCACCCCTCACTACATCCGCTGCATCAAACCCAATGAGACCAAACGTCCCCGGGACTGGGAGGAGAACCGGGTCAGACATCAGGTGGAGTACTTGGGCCTCCGAGAGAACATCAGAGTCCGCCGAGCCGGATACGCCTATAGACGGGTCTTCAACAAGTTCCTACAGAGGTCAGACATCAAACCGGGTGGCATCATGCAATCATCATCAAACACACTAACACAGGTACGCCTTTGTGCTGCAGGTATGCGATCCTCACCAAAGACACCTGGCCCTGCTGGAGGGGTGAGGAGCGCCAGGGAGTCCTGCACCTCCTCAACTCAGTCAACATGGACCAGGACCAGTTCCAGTTGGGCAAGAGCAAAGTCTTCATCAAAGCTCCAGAGTCGGTATGAGACAGTCACACACAGGAAGGACAGCTCATCTCGCTGTAACCTTTCAAAATAAAGTCCTGAACCAGAAACCAGTTCTGTTCTGGACTTCAAGTAGAGGTTTAGTCTGTGGGATTTATTCAAACTCCTATTGATGAAATGTTTCTGTTCCAGTGATATTCTGGGTACTGCAGTTCCCTTGGTTTCCTCTCCATCATCACGTTTGTCATCTCATGTTGTCTTCCTCTCTGCAGCTCTTCCTGTTGGAGGAGATGAGGGAGAGAAAGTATAACGGATACGCCCGGGTCATCCAGAAGGCGTGGCGTAAACACATCGCTGTCCGCAAGTATGTCAAGATGAGAGAGGAAGGTGAGACAGACGTCTGAGAGTGGGTTCATGAAGCACCACGTTCAGCTCGTGTTTGCTTGATGACTGTCTGTCTGATTCTGTTTCCAGCTTCGGACGTCCTGCTGAACAAGAAGGAGCGCCGCAGAAACAGCATCAACAGGAACTTTGTGGGCGACTACATCGGGACAGACAACCATCCAGAGATCAGACAGTTTGTCGGCCGCAGAGAGAGGATCGATTTTGCCGACGTTGTGGTGAAATTTGATCGAAGATTCAGGGTAAAGATCTGATGGACCCTTTGTCCCAGTTAAACTCCTCCTCCATACAGCAAGAACAAGGTTGAGCTACAAGTCCTTCAGGGCTGATAACTCAACTGTCTCAGGGAAACAACTCAAGATCCTTGGTCCTGCTGTGTTTAAAGCCTGTGTACTACCATGACTTTCTCCTTCACATCCTTGTTTGGGCTGATGGAGGATCAGGACCTTCACTGGGATGAGGTTAGGTGTGGCGTGTCGTATCAGGACTCCAACCACCCAAAAGAATCAGCTAAAATCGAAAACTGGGTGTAGATGTTAGGAGGTTGTGAACAGTCAACAAATCCTGGTTGAGACGTGAGTCCAGGTGAAAGTCGGGTAGCGCCAAATGTCACCAAATATTCAGTAAGACTGAAGGAGCAGTCCACCTGGATGGTGGAACTAGATGGGGGTTTGGTGGTCTGACAGGTTTCAGTCCCGTGTATCTCTTAAAACTGACGTGACTTGGGTTAACGGGAAAGATCCTCAATGTGCCGGGTATCTGTGTTCACTTTCTGTTTCTGTTGGTCCACAGTCTGTGAAGCGAGATCTCATCCTGACTCCAAAGTTCCTATACTTGATTGGTCGAGAAAAGGTGAAGCAGGGTCCTGACAAAGGTCAGATCCAGGAGGTCCTGAAGAGAAAGATCGAGCTGAACAAGATCCAGTCTGTTTCCCTGAGGTACACCACCAGAACCGGTCCTAGACCCTATGACCAGAACCACAGACATCTAAACTACTACACCTGAATTCAATCTAGAACTTGAACCAGAATCAGGACCTGAACATAGAAGAGAAGCCAAGCTGAAGGACTGAAATCTGTCTCAGTCTGTCTCTCTGTCTCTCAGCACTCTGCAGGATGACTTTTTCATCATCCATGAGGAGGAGTATGACAGCGTTCTTCAGAGCGTCTTTAAGACGGAGTTCCTCAGTCTGCTGGTGAAACGTTATCAGGACAAAACTCAGAAGAAGCTGCCACTCAAGTTCAACAACCTGTCAGTACCAAAAAGTCTTTAAAAACTTTAACACACAGACATAAAGATAAATCCTCTGTCCCCGCCGCTTGTATCATCCCTCTCTCTCCACAGGCTGGAGTTTAAGGTGAAGAGGGGTGGCTGGGGTCCATTCAGCTCTTCAGGGTCCAGACAGATCCAGTTCCAGGTGGGCCAGGGGGATGAGGCCATCCTGAAGCCCAGTGGGAAGGTCCTGCAGGTGTCCATCGGACCGGGTCTGCCCAAAAACTCTAGTAAGTTCTGACAGGAAGTACCTTAAATTCGATCACACTTCCTGCATGCCCCGGCTCACTTCCTGCATGATTGGTTTGTAGGACCGACGAGGAAAGACAACCGCAAGAGCCGCTACATGGGCAACCAGGCTCCGCCCACTAGTCAGTACAACTCAGGTATCACAAAAAATTCTTCAAGTGTCAACCGTCACCAAGCAAGCATTGTGGTTTTAACCTTTCTGTCTTCTTCAGCTCCTCACTCCAGAGGGGCTGGAGCTCCCAGAGGAGGCTCCACCTCCACCAGAGGCACCTTGCTGAGGCAGCAGTCCAGCATGGAACAGCCCAGTCTGCCCCGTCTCCAGAGTCAGCATCGCCATGACAACCGGCTCCCCCAGCACCAGGACATGGGCTTCATGGATGTCCCTGACCAGGGCGCCGCAGGGTGAGACGGCCCCAGTATGCCCAGGGTGACCAGTACAGTATGTAAGTCAGAACCAGAACCTCCTGTAATCCCTGTGTGTCACCTGCAGGCTGCAGCGCCGGCGGTCGAAGGAGGTGAAACCTCTTCCTGGAGCAGGTCGACCAAAACCAGCTCCCAAACCAAAGCCTCGGTCTCCACAGTGCAGAGCTCTGTACGCCTACGACGCCCAGGACACTGACGAGCTCAGCTTCAACACTGATGATGTCATTGAGATACTCACTGAGGGTATGGAAATACTGCTAATACGACTGCAAGACCTGCAGGTCTTTGTGGTCCTTGGTGGTCCTGCAGGGCTTGATAGTCCTGCTGGTCTTTATGGTCCTGCAGGTTGTTCGCGGTCCTGTAGGTCTTTGTAGTCCTGCTGGTCTTCATCGTCCTACAAGTGTTCGCAGTCTTTGGTAGTTCTGCACAGCCTGCCTCAGCCTCTGTATTTTCTGCAGATCCGTCTGGTTGGTGGTTTGGCCGTCTGCGGGGCAAAGAGGGGATGTTCCCTGGAAACTACGTGGAGAAGATCTAGACCTCCTCTCTGGGGTCAAAAGTCACCGCACCACTGCTGCAGCGTCCCCATGAGGCTTCAGTTTCTGATCATCTCTGATGGAACAGCATCAAGCGTTACCACAGAAACATGATGAAAACATCAGCGTTACCATGGAAAAATGGTACAAGCATCAAGCGTTACTGCAGTAACATGACAAAAACATCAATGTCACCATGGAAACATGATGAAAATATAAGTGTTACCATGGAAACATGATGAAAATATCAGTGTTACCATGGAAAAATGGTACAAGCATCAAGCGTTACTGCAGTGGAAACATGACAAAAACATCAGTATATGATCCTGCCAGTGCCCCCTTCAGGTGATGTATTTACGCAGACGTCTAAATAACATCTAAAGAATGTCTAAAGAACATTTCAGATGAGATGAACAGAAAATGAACCTCGCTAAATATTAAATAAATCTTTAACAGTAGCTTTAAGAATCTCTGATTTAAACTTAAAATATAAAACAAAATAATTCTCATTAAACATTTTTTTTTATAATTGAATCACTTCCTATTGTTTGTTTTTAATAAACATTAATTAACTGATCAAGTTAATCATCTCAGACTTTAATGAACCTTTTAGTGTTTGAGGTGACTGGAAGGAAACTACATTACCCAGAGTTCCATTCCTTGAGAAGGTCATGCTGCCTTCAGGTGCTAAAGAAAATATGGTCTGATATCTACAGCCTGTCTTTGTTTTCTTCAAACATCAGTAATAGTATATGACAAGAAGTGTTTTACCTCAGATATTAAAATGTGATATTTCATAAATTTTTAGATTTCATTTATTCAAATGTGGACCTGCCAGCTGCTGCATTCAGGGTCCGATCAGGACATCTTTTGTCACCATGTTTAAATACAAATTATACAGACATTATTTACAACTTTTTAAACCTTGTTAAACAGAATCAGTCCAGATCTTTCCTTCACGTTCTTCACATCCTTCAAGTCGTTTGTGGTGTTCATGTCCTTCACATTCTTCAGATCCTTCGTGTGATCTTTCATGTTCTTTGAGTTCTTCATGTTCTTCGTGTTCTTCAAATTCAAATCAAATCAGATTTTATTTGTACAGCCCAAAGTCACAGTGAGGAAAAACTTCTTTAACAGGGAAAACATGTGGAAGAAACCTCAGGAAGAGCCACAGAGGAGGGATCCCTCTCCCAGGACGGACAGACGTGCAATGGATGTCACATGTACAGAACAATCAACACAAACATGTCGTACAATTACAATGAATGATAGAATGATTACAGCAGCAGTGGAACCTGTGACAGAGACACAGATGCACAGCAGCAGTAAATCATTAACCATGCAGGACCACAGCAGCAGCCACGATCCAGGAGAACCTGCTGGACGAGAGAGCACAGAGACTCAGGGAAGAAGTTTAGTTAGTAACATGCAGACACTGAAGTTGGCTTCCAATTCAGCACTTAAGGGGAAATGAACTTATTGTGCACTGCGAATGTTTGTCTGCTTATTGGCTGTTTTTTTGACACTTCTTGATGTGAAAACTTTTTAGACATTTTAGGTCAGACATGGCTATTGTATCTCTGAAACTTTTATATCATTTGTGAAAATATTACAGGGGAGATTTCACGTTTTTGTTTTATATGTTAAGACCTCATTAGACCAGGTCCAGATCAAAAACTACTGTGCCTAGACCTTTCAAATCTGGACTGGGTTAATGTACAGACCCTGGAGATTCATAAAAACACAGTCTCTGATTTGTGAAACCTTTATTCTACATGCTGAAGACACATTTCAGCATGTAGGCCACTCTGACGTTTCGAGGTCTTGGTATAAAACAAACGGTGAATCTCTCTATTTTCACAAATACAATAGTAGGTGTCAGGCAAAGCTGATGTCTTACCTAAAATGTCTAAAAGGTTTTTATATCAATAAGTGTCACAATAAACAGCCAGTGGACAAACAGTCGCACTGCACAATAAGTTAATTTCCCCGGAAGTGCCGAATCGAGGCTTCAGCGTCGTTCAACGTCATGTTCGTGTTCTTCACCAATAAAGCCCCGATTTCCGACGTTTTCACCGCTCCGTGAAGGCATCCTGACTTCTTACGTCACCGGTAGTCATTCGGACAGTCACGCGTTCACGTTCCCGGTAACGTGTGACCGACAGCCCGCTGCTCGGTGAGGCCGCCACTGTCAACCGGGTCCGTGAAGTGGTCAGAGGAACGGCGGGTCAGCCCGCGGCCAGAGCGGCTAACGGCTAACGGCTAACGGGAGATGGAGGCGTTCCTGACGAGCTGCCGCCGAGCCGCGCAGGTAACACACACACACACACACACACACACACACACAGCCGGTGTGTTATCACTGTTAGCTGTTATTAATGAAGTCTGTATGACTTCCGGGCATTTACAGTTCAAAATAAACTTCCAGTCCTTCAAAATAAAACGTGAATTTAAAGATTCATTTGTCACGTTTTATGTGTTTTATTAAGAATCTTAAATGTTGATAATAATACTAAGAAATGTTCTGATTGGACGTCTCATACCTGCATACAGATGGCCAGGTCGGGTCAGGCCGGGTCGGGGGTCCACGTGGTTCTGGGGAATGAAGCCTGTGACGTTGACTCCATGGTGTGCGCGCTGACCTACGCCTACTTCCTGTCCAAGGTCAGTCTCTGACCAATCGGAGCTGGTGTTTGTGCGCAGCCTCTTGGCCTCTGATTGGTCCCTCTCTCTCTCTCTCTCTGTCAGACTGTCCAGAGCGACATGCTCGCTCTCCCTCTGATGAACATCCGTCAGTCTGACATGCTGCTACGGTCAGACAACCTCCACCTGCTGAGACAGACCGGCCTGTCTGCAGACCTGCTGCTGTTCAGAGACCAGCTCGACCTGCGAGCACTGCACCGGGCCGGACACCTAAGACTGACCCTGGTAGACCACAACGTCCTGCCCAGGTATCCACAAACACCTGACAGGGAGTCACACACACACAAGCACCTGACAGTCACACATGTTGGCAGGTGGTCATCTATCTGTCCAGGTACTTATACCTGTACACACCTGTCTCATCAGTGCAGACAGCGACTTGGAATGGGTGGTGGTGGAGGTGATCGACCATCACTTGTTGGAGAGAGAGCCATCTCCATCCTGTCCTGTTACCGTGGAGACTGTGGGATCCTGTGCTACCTTGATAACAGAACGCATCATCCAGAAAGCCCCAGAAATCCTGGACCAGCAGGTTGCTCATCTGCTCTACGGTAAACACCTGAACAATCGTAACTCAGCTGAATATGTCCACGTTTATATGAAACAACGCGGTCAAAGCGCATGGGGAGGATCTAGGAAGTATCTCAGATGAGCGTTTTGTAGTCCATGTTCTGGACTTTGTAGTTTTACCACAGATCACGTCATTCATTAACAGTAAGACCAGCTGTCTTCTCCTAACCCCTTAATCACTTCTCCTTCACATCTTTCCTTGTCACCTTCTGATGTTTTCTATCGAGGTTAAGGTTTTTTTTTGACTATTCGACCGTACCCCAGGTGCCGTGGTGTTGGACTGCGTTGACATGGCGCCCTCTGCAGGTAAAGTGACTCCTAAAGATGCTCGGCTTGTGGAGGAGTTGGAGAGTCGTTTCCCTGCTCTGCCACCGAGAGGCGCTCTCTTCCAGAGTCTGCACAACGCCAAGTTTGACGTCTCAGGTGAGACTGTACAGCGCAGACAGCTTATACTGCAGTATATGAAGTACTGCTGTGTGTCACAGTATTGATTGCAGTATTTATAGTATCTTAAAGTATTGATATTTATAGTGTCTTAAAGTATTGATTCTAGTATTTACAGTATTTTAGAGTACTGATTGCAGTATTTTGTCCTCAGGTCTGAACACTGAACAGATGTTGTTGAAGGACATGAAATCTGTTTCAGGAAGTTTGAATCTCGCCATCTCTGTTGTGTACCTCAAGATGGAGGTCAGTACTACACACTGTACTACACCCTGTACTACAGGTATGTCATGTACCTGCTCTGAGCTGTCGACCAATCAGCTGTGAGCTTAGATCAGCTGCAGCGATGTCAGACTGACAGCAGGTGGAGACAGAGAGCTGTCAGAACTCAGGACACAAGGCATTCTGGGTAATGTAGAAGATGCTAAACAGATGTGTGTGTGTGTGTGTGTGTGTGTTTGTTTCTGTGTGGTCAGGACTTCCTGCAGAGGGTGGAGTTGGAGGCGGAGCTGTCTGGCTTCAGTTTGAAGTTTGGGTTCGACCTGCTGCTGCTGATGACCATCTCCTTCACTGAGAGCAAAGAGCCACTCAGAGAACTTGCTGTGTTCAGCCTCAGCACCGCCTGCAGGGAGGAGGTACACATGCCTGGATAGACAGACAGATTTATTGACATAGGATTTGAAAATGTACAGAGGAATTAAAAATGTGCATAGAAAATAAATATATAACTGTTAAGAAGTTAACCTCTCTATATATAAACAATATAAAAGTAAAAAGTGACTGTAGAAATACAAATGTTATATACAAAGAGAAAACTATATTAAAATATATATTTATAAAGTGACAATAGATCTCTTCTGAGTCACTGCTGTTGTTTGAGTTTCCATGACAACTCACATGTCCTCACTCACAGGTGAGCCTTTACCTGGAACAGGTCCAGAACCCTGCCCTCAACCTTTGTCGTATCAACAGCCCCCATCCTCACATCATAGCCTATCAGCAAGGTAGGCTCCACCTCCTCTGACGCTGCACTCCAGTCCAAGTCTGGTATTAGTCCAGTATGGTCTAAGTACAGTCTGAGTCTAGTCTTAGTCTAGACTTGGTCCAGTCTGAGTCTAGTCTTAGTCTAGTCTTGGTCCAGTCTTGGTCCAGTCTTAGTCTAGTGTTGGTCCAGTCAGTCCAGTCTTAGTCTAGACTTTGTCCAGTCTTGGTCCAGTCTTAGTCTTGTGTGTGTCTTACAGGAAACTCTCTGGCATCTCGTAAGAAGATCCTCCCCATTGTTAAGGACTTCCTGAAGGGGTGGGATGCTGATGGTTGCCTTGGTAACGGTCGCCTTGGAGAAGTGTTGGAGGAGGAGGAGTCTCGGGTCCCCCCCACCCCAATGAACAGCCTCGTGGATGGATGTCCGCTGGACGACGGCCTGCCGCACATCAGTGCCCAGGACCTGGAGGACAAATTCAACAAGATGGCCGACAGGGAAGGGAACTGACCTCTGACCTCTGAGCTGTCAATCATCCTGATAACGACAGTGATGATGATGATGGTACGACAGACTTGCAGGATGACAGGGTTTTATCATCTGACAGCTGGAGGCGGAGCTTCAGCATGGCATGGAGCGATCGATCATCTGTTTGCTGATTGGTCGGTTGATGACAGGAAATAAAGTTCAAAGGTTAATGCTGAGCGAGTTCGTCTTGATTTAAACACACTGAGACTGAAGGAGCTCTGACCAATCAGAAACCACTGTGAGACTCAAACTGCAGTTCCTCTAACGTCCACCTGAGGCTGGCTGCAGAAGTGAGTCAGTCTCCATAAGTCCCCATGTTAGACAGCAGAAATAAACATGTTTACAGCCTGGTACAAAAACAGTTTTGGTCTCTGTAGCTAATTTCCCCGTTCATGACAACTGTACTGAGGGTGAATTTATATACAACTCACCTGTTCACATTATATTAAGGCTTAAAGTTATACAGGATTCAGAGTGTGGACGCTCTGA
Source organism: Nibea coibor (assembly GCA_023373845.1). Classification (NCBI taxonomy): domain Eukaryota; kingdom Metazoa; phylum Chordata; class Actinopteri; family Sciaenidae; genus Nibea; species Nibea coibor. The sequence continues at coordinate 26,452,667 of CM041726.1, forward strand.
TGGACAGGTGGGTGTCGTTACAGATGACCCTGGTGTCATTCAGCCAGGGCAGTAGGACCCTGAGGACACCTGTCGCTTCCTCCTGCTTTAAATAGCCTCAGCAGCTGATTGGTGGATTTTAATGAAGTCTGAAGCTGACCTGTAGCCTTACCTGTCTGCATTGAGCAGGTACTAAGAATCGACCAATCAGACACCAGCTCTGCTGTGAAATGCAGCCAAACCTGTCAGGCAAGGAGAGTGAGAGAGGGCGAGCGAGGGAGGGCGAGTCACACTGAGTCAGATAGAGAGAGAGAGAGAGAGAGAGAGACGTCCAGGCGCTGGTCAGAATACGCCGTGACATCACCGTGACATCATGAGCTCCCCCACCGAGCACACAGACAGGTACATTCAAGACTGTGTGAGTTAGAGTGTGTGTGAGCCACAGTGTGTATTACAATGTGTGTGTGTTAGTGTGTGTTACAGTGTGTGTGTGTGTGTGTGTGTGTGTGTGTTTTTGTGACTGGTGTTGGTTTTTCCAGATGGTCGGTGAAGGTTTACTGTGTTTGTGTTACTTCCTCTCCTGGTTCAGTCCGGGTAAGACCCATATCAGTAATGTCACTTCCGTTCAGGTGTTACCACCTGAGTCAGACAGGAAGCTGCTGGTTGTTTCCATGACAACAGCAAATGGTAAATGGACTGTACTTGTATATCTCTTTTCACCACCCACACACACACGCAGACCGGAGAAGCTGGGACTCGAAACAGCGATCACCTGATGAGTAGACAGTCCGCTCTGAGCTTGTGAAACTCATGAAAACCTGACGACGACCATCCTGATCCGCCTGGAAACTCAAATTCTCCTGAAACCTGATGAAGGCCCCGAAGGACTCCCTGGAATGTCATTAAGAACCTTGAGAACCGCCTCAAGAACCATGTCTCAAACACTCTTGGCCTTCAGAGAACCCACGTGACCTGAAGAAAACTGGTATATCTTCAAGAACCCTGGAATTTTCTCAAGAATCCTGGAACCTGGTCAATCCCTCCTGGAACCTCCTAACGAATCCTTTTAACCCACTCAAGAACCTCAGCACCTTTTCAAACACCCCTGGGACCTTTTCAAGGACTTTAAAACCACCACAGGAATGTGGTTGGACTCAAGACCCTCTGAAGCTCAGAATCTAGACCAGTTCTCCTGGAACCTCTTAGAGAAACCCTTAGATACTCTTAAGGCACCCTGGAACCTCTTGGAAGAAGTCTTAGATTTGCTGTATGAACTATTTCAAGCACCCTGGGAACATCCAAAACCCCTCCTGGAACCTTTTCAAGTACACATGGAAAACCCATCAAGAACCATTGAATTCACGAAGAATCCCGGAATCTCCTGAAGAATCACTCACACCTTCTGGAACATTTTCAAGCACTCCTTGAATGTCTCCAGGTTCTCTTTGTTGTTTCTGTGGAACCTGCTGGACCTTCACATGGGCAGGTGAGCACACCTGTCTGAGCTCAGAGAGAACAGAGTCTGAATTTCCCCAGTTGGATCCTGAAGGCATCGCAGCCCCTCTCTTGAGGAGGCCAGCCCACTTCCTGCTACAAACCTGATCGGTACCTGTGAAACACACACACAGGTGTACAGGTGTGGTTACCTGCTCGTGTGTGTTTCAGTGACAACAAACAGAAGAACAATAGAGACCCGCCCCTTACCTGCTCAGGTGTGTCAGAATCAGAGCGGTCGGACCAGTTCAGATCAGATTTTAGCTTGAGGGTTGCCTGTCCACAGGTGAGTCATGTGACCAGCAGGGAGTGAGTGAGTGAGAGTGTGAGTGTGTGGACTGGTCTAGTTGAATTGATGCAGTGTCCTCACAGGTGTAGTAAACTGATCTGTGGTCAATGAGTCCAATGTAACTAAGTACTTTTCCTCTGTGACACACCTTTACCTGGACACACCTGTGTGTTGTGCTCAGTGTTGCGTTTTGTCCCTGCAGGGATGCTGTAGGAGCGTCCAGAACCTCTGTCATGTCAGACATGGAGCTGAAGGAGGAGTGGCAGGATGACGGCTTCCCGAGGTCGCTGACAGAAACACACCTGTTTGTTCTTCTTATCTCAATTTGTGCAGCTCAACGTCCCCTGAGACTGTTCTAACAGACCGTACTGTAACATTGTGTGACGTTAGTATAATGTTACATTAATGTTTATCGCTCTCAGATAAAAACATTTTTCTAAAGTAGTTTAAAAACATTGTTAGAACACAACCAGCTGATAATAAACCTGATCACCCACCGTCAGTACTCAATACACTACATTAATCAAACCAATAACTAACATTCAGACAACCTTATCATACTCAACAGTTACCTAATGTTTCTGTACCGTTGACAGAACGTTCCAGAATAAACAGTAAATCAGCGCCATGTGTGAGACTGAATAATCATAAATCTGATGTTCACGTTATTCTTCAGATCAACACGTCATTTCATTTCATCTTCAGCTGATGAACAAACACGACGTTTGATCAGACCTGCTGTATGTGAACACGTGAACATGTGTGTTCTGTTGTATGTGTTTCATATTGTATGTTTCGTGGTGGGGGGTTCAGGCCTCTCCCAGAGGATTGTGGGAGTCCAGAGGAGAGTCCGTCAGCTGGTGAGCAGCGACCAGGTGACTTTAAATTAATTTCTTAAGACACAAAATCAGAAACTCTGTGACCTTTGACCTGACATGATCACTCTGCCCTATCCCCACAGCTCCGCCCACCAGCCTCTCCCTATCAGGAAGTGTTGTGGGCGGGACTAAGAAGCGTCTGACGGCGCCATCTCTCAGCCTCACACTGAGCCGCAGAGACTCTCGTGACCCGAGCAACGATGGCCTCTCCGCCGCTGCGCTGTCCGCCACGCCTGACGAGACACCGTCACTCGACATCAACCTAGAGGCGCTGGAGACACCGTCAGGCAGCGAGACGGGAACACTCCCAGACAGCATGCACGACTTGGAGTGGGAAGGTGAGAGACCTTCATCTCTCTGACCTCTGAGTGATATCTGAGTGACTGCTGACCTCTCTTTAACAGATGACCTCCCTCGCATGGCGAGGAGCGGGGCCAGTGCTGCGGCCCAGAGCCCAGTGGAGCAGTCAGAGGTTCTGATGGATCTGGACCAAGTGGACAGCAGGGGCCGCCGCTGGCGGAGGTTCTGCATCTCGGGACATGAGTATGAAGTGAACATGAGTGTCCTGGAGCCGTACCTGCAGGTCCTGTCACACGGAGGTCAGAGGTTGCTGCACATGGTTTAGGCCACGCCACAAAGTCAGCTGTCAGCTGTTCATGATGCTAATTATAATAATGACATCATTATAATGATGTAATGATGCAGTGACGCATGCATGTAACTCATAGTAGCTCATAGTTACTTATAGTAACTTGTAATAACTCATAGTTACTTGTAGTAATTCATAATTACCCATAGTAACTCACTGTTACTTGTAGTAAGTTGTAGTAATTTATAGTAACTTGTAGTAACTCATAGTTACTCACTAACTTGTAGTAAGTGGTGGAGTGTAGCGCCTGTGAACTGTAAACTTTTTATCAGTCCTTAAATATCCACTGATTGGCTGTCAGGTTACTATGGCGATGAGATGAACGCCATCATCCTGTTCACCTCCTGTTACCTGCCGGAGAACACGGTAGACGACTACGAGTATGTCATGGACAACCTGTTCAGGTGAGACGTGTGAACCATGACGAGTGTGATTCTGAGAATTGATGGTTATTATTATCTATCAACAATAATATTATTGGTGTGTGTGTGTCTGCAGGTACATTGTGGGGACGTTGGACCTCATGGTGTCAGAGAATTATGTGTTGGTCTACCTGTGTGCGATGGCTCCCAGAAACAAACTGCCAGCCATCAAATGGCTCCACCAGTGCTACACCTCCATTGACAGGAGGTATGATAGTTTTACTCAGTGGGTAGGCACAGCAGGGTGGAGCTCTGTGTTTGTGTGTTTATTGATGTTTGGTCTCCTGGTCAGACTGAAGAAAGACCTGAAGGGACTGCTGGTCGTCCATCCGGCCTGGTACATCAAAGCTCTCATCACTGTGGTCAAACCATTCATCAGGTCTGCAACATACACACACACACAAACTTGTTTATCTAGGTAAGCATAGTAACTGTCAGCAATGGTGTCTACTATACTGAATACAATGAAGACATTGTAGACATTGTGGAGAAATTGCTGAAGTCAAAGGTGAGATCAGGAAGGAAGAAAGTGTTCAGGAGCCTCTGATGTCTTATGCTGTAATATTTATTGACACTTGTCCAAGGAGAATTAGAGACACTCTCAAAGTTCATCAGAAGTGCCTGAGTCGGTCTCACATTCTGTCCAACTCATGCTGGTGGACAGACTTTAAACCCCAAGATAACACCACAAATACTATACGCCCAGAATTAGCCAATGTCCTTAATATGTTATTGTCAACATATTCTAGTCTGGAGACACAGATGTCCGTTTACGCAGAATGGAATATCAATGGCAGTCTGAGATCTGCCAGCTGAGTGCCCTGATGAAGTTTCTGTGTTTTCAGTGAGAAGTTCAGCAGGAAGATCCGCTTCGTCCAGAATCTGCAGGAACTGTCCCGCTTCATCCCCACAGACAGGCTACAGATCCCCGATGCTATACGCCAGTAAGAACCCGGTTCTCCTGACTACACTGTAGTTTACCGACTGGTTCTTCTCACAAGTTCTACTCACTGGTCCTTCTCACTGGTTGTACTCACTGGTTCTTCACACTGGTTCTCCTGTCACTTCCTGTACTGTCTCTGTGACTTGTTGTTTGATGCCACCTGTTGTCTTTTGTGTTCTTGCAGGTTTGATGATAAGTTGAACAGATGACGGTCATGGACCCTCAGAGGTCAATGGACTGGATGAGTCCTGAAGGTCAAAGGTCATCATCAGCCTCTCAGCCTGATGATCTCTGACCTACTTCCTGTACAGAACAAAGTTTATTTATACTGTCTGTCTTTGAATTGGGTGAACATCTGTTTCTCCTGCAACTTCACACTCATTCCACGTCTCAAGACATTACCGTCCTGATAGTCCTGATACTGTGAGGATCATTAAGACTGTCGGGATACCTTTTCCTGCTATGACTACTGTCCCAAAGTCCTGCTCATTCATGGCAGGGCTCCTGGTCCTGGACTGCGTTTTGCCCCTCGGATCCTTCCCTGCCAGGTCTCTGGTTCCTCCTGGATCTCTGGTTCCTGGCGGCTCTCTGGCTGGTCTCCCTGCTCTTCCTCACCTATTTTTGGTCTACCTTTCTCTCTGGACACCTGGAAACTCCAACCCTCACCACGTGTTCAGGACAGGCAAATGGAGCTCGCTCTGAACTCTCATACTCTGTGCGTCTAGTCTGAAGCTGCTGTAGGAAGGACATCATGTTAATGTCTGATTCTGGACCACCTGCAGGTGTGTTGAACATAAATTATGTAAATAAAGATGATTTGGGTTAAATGTTTGTGTTTGAAGACTGAAGTTCAAATAAAAGCATTGATCAAAGCTTCAAAATAAAAGATACCTGTTTGTTTTTCATACCTTCAATTTTCTGTTCAGAACCTTCAGACCCAGAACCACCAACTACCCGTAGAAAACACACCAAGTAACATGATGGTCTGAATGCTGTCAACAGACTGAGGATAAAGCTAACATGTTGCATGATATGATGCTAACAGACACTGTTTTAATTTCTTCATGAAACTTTCGACTCTGTGTTAAACCAGTATCAGCAGAATAGGTGGATGCAGGTCGACGCAGATGTCAACAAGAAACAGCAACAGCGAGTCTGAATAGTCCAAAAGTAGCCTCCTTTAAAAGGAAGTGTGGCCATTACTTTTCCTTCCAGGATTGCCTGTCTGTTGTTGTGCGTGGACACAAATAGTTGTTGGTGCCTGCTGTTGTCACTGTCTGTTGTTATGTTGCTATCTGTAGTGCTGCAGTCTGTTGTTGTCTGTTGTGTTGCTCTCTGTTGATGTCTGTTGTGTTGCTATCTGTTGTGGTGTTGCTATCTGTAGTGCTGCAGTCTGTTGTTGTCTGTTGTGTTGCTCTCTGTTGATGTCTGTTGTGTTGCTATCTGTTGTGGTGTTGCTCTCTGTTGATGTCTGTTGCTGTCTGTTGTGGTGTTGCTGTCTGATGTGCTGCTGTCTGTTGTTGTGTTACTATCTGTTGTATTGCTGTCTGTTGTTGTTTGTTGTGCTGCTGTCTGTTGTTGTGTTGCTATCTGTAGTGCTGCAGTCTGTTGTTGTCTGTTGTGTTGCTCTCTGTTGTGGTGTTGCTCTCTGTTGATGTCTGTTGCTGTCTGTTGTTGTGTTGCTGTCTGTTGTGGTGTTGCTGTCTGTTGTTGTGTTGCTATCTGTTGTGTTGTCTGTCTGTTGATGTCTGTTGTGTTGCTGTCTGTTGTTGTGTTGCTATCTGTTGTGTTGTCTGTCTGTTGTTGTCTGTTGTGTTGCTGTCTGTTGTTGTGTTGCCATCTGTTGTGGTGTTGCTCTCTGTTGTTGTGTTGCTATCTGTTGTGGCATTGCTGTCTGTTGTTGTGTTGCTATCTGTTGTGGTGTTGCTCTCTGTTGTTGCCTGTTGCTGTCTGTGGTTGTGTTGCTGTCTGTTGCTGTCTGTTGTGGTGTTGCTGTCTGTTGTTGTGTTGCTGTCTGTTGCTGTCTGTTGTGGTGTTGCTGTCTGTTGCTGTCTGTTGTGGTGTTGCTATCTGTTGTGTTGTCTGTCTGTTGATGTCTGTTGTGTTGCTGTCTGTTGTTGTGTTGCTATCTGTTGTGGTTTTGCTGTCTGTTGATGTCGGTTGTGTTGCTGTCTGTTGTTGTGTTGCTATCTGTTGTGGCATTGCTGTCTGTTGTTGTGTTGCTATCTGTTGTGATGTTGCTGTCTGTTGTGGTGTTGCTGTCTGTTGTGTTGCTATCTGTTGTGGTGTTGCTCTCTGTTGCTGCCTGTTGCTGTCTGTGGTTGTGTTGCTGTCTGTTGCTGTCTGTTATTGTGCTGCTGTCTGTTGTGGCGTTGCTGTCTGTTGTTGTCTGTTGTTGTGTTGCTGTCTGTTGCTGTCTGTTGTGGTGTTGCTGTCTGTTGTGTTGCTGTCTGTTGTTGTGCTGCTGTCTGTTGTGGTGTTACCGTCTGTTGCTGTCTGTTGTTGTGTTGCTGTCTGTTGTTGTGTTGCTGTCTGTTGTTGTATTGCTGTCTGTTGTTTTGCTGCTGTTTGTTGTTGTGTTGCTGTCTGTTGTTGAATTGCTGTCTGTTGTTTTGCTGCTGTCTGTTGTTGTGTTGCTGTCTGTTGTGTTGCCGTCTGTTGTGTTGCTGTCTGTTGCTGTCTGTTGTTGTGTTGCTGTCTGTTGCTATCTGCTGTGGTGTTGCTGTCTGTTGTTGTGTTGCTGTCTGTTGTTGTGTTGCTGTCTGTTGCTATCTGCTGTGGTGTTGCTGTCTGTTGTTGTGTTGCTGTCTGTTGTTGTGTTGCTGTCTGTTGCTATCTGCTGTGGTGTTGCTGTCTGTTGTTGTGTTGCTGTCTGTTGCTGTCTGTTGTGGTGTTGCTGTCTGTTGCTGTCTGTTGTGGTGTTGCTATCTGTTGTGTTGTCTGTCTGTTGATGTCTGTTGTGTTGCTGTCTGTTGTTGTGTTGCTATCTGTTGTGGTGTTGCTGTCTGTTGATGTCGGTTGTGTTGCTGCCTGTTGTTGTGTTGCTATCTGTTGTGGCATTGCTGTCTGTTGTTGTGTTGCTATCTGTTGTGATGTTGCTGTCTGTTGTGGTGTTGCTGTCTGTTGTGTTGCTATCTGTTGTGGTGTTGCTCTCTGTTGCTGCCTGTTGCTGTCTGTGGTTGTGTTGCTGTCTGTTGCTGTCTGTTATTGTGCTGCTGTCTGTTGTGGCGTTGCTGTCTGTTGTTGTCTGTTGTTGTGTTGCTGTCTGTTGTGGTGTTGCTGTCTGTTGTGTTGCGGCCTGTTGTTGTGCTGCTGTCTGTTGTGGTGTTACCGTCTGTTGCTGTCTGTTGTTGTGTTGCTGTCTGTTGTTGTGTTGCTGTCTGTTGTTGTATTGCTGTCTGTTGTTTTGCTGCTGTTTGTTGTTGTGTTGCTGTCTGTTGTTGAATTGCTGTCTGTTGTTGTGTTGCTGTCTGTTGTTGTGTTGCTGTCTGTTGTTGTGTTGCCGTCTGTTGTGTTGCTGTCTGTTGCTGTCTGTTGTTGTGTTGCTGTCTGTTGCTATCTGCTGTGGTGTTGCTGTCTGTTGTTGTGTTGCTGTCTGTTGTTGTGTTGCTGTCTGTTGCTATCTGCTGTGGTGTTGCTGTCTGTTGTTGTGTTGCTGTCTGTTGTGGTGTTGCTGTCTATTGTGTTGCTATCTGTTGTGGTGTTGCTCTCTGTTGCTGCCTGTTGCTGTCTGTGGTTGTGTTGCTGTCTGTTGCTGTCTGTTGTTGTGCTGCTGTCTGTTGTGGCATTGCTGTCTGTTGTTGTCTGTTGTTGTGTTGCTGTCTGTTGCTGTCTGTTGTGGTGTTACTGTCTGTTGCTGTCTGTTGTTGTGTTGCTGTCTGTTGTGTTGCTGTCTGTTGTTGTGCTGCTGTCTGTTGTGGTGTTACCGTCTGTTGCTGTCTGTTGTTGTGTTGCTGTCTGTTGTTGTATTGCTGTCTGTTGTTTTGCTGCTGTTTGTTGTTGTGTTGCTGTCTGTTGTTGAATTGCTGTCTGTTGTTTTGCTGCTGTCTGTTGTTGTGTTGCTGTCTGTTGTTGTGTTGCCGTCTGTTGCTGTCTGTTGTTGTGTTGCTGTCTGTTGCTATCTGCTGTTGTGTTGCTGTCTGTTGTTGTGCTGCTGTCTGTTGTTATGTTGCTGTCTGTTGTTGTGTTGCTATCTGTTGTGATGTTGCTGTCTGTTGTGTTGCTATCTGTTGTGGTGTTGCTCTCTGTTGCTGCCTGTTGCTGTCTGTGGTTGTGTTGCTGTCTGTTGCTGTCTGTTGTTGTGCTGCTGTCTGTTGTGGCGTTGCTGTCTGTTGTTGTCTGTTGTGGTGTTGCTGTCTGTTGCTGTCTGTTGTTGTGTTGCTGTCTGTTGTGTTGCTGTCTGTTGTTGTGCTGCTGTCTGTTGTGGTGTTACCGTCTGTTGCTGTCTGTTGTTGTGTTGCTGTCTGTTGTGTTGCTGTCTGTTGTTGTGCTGCTGTCTGTTGTGGTGTTACCGTCTGTTGCTGTCTGTTGTTTTGCTGCTGTTTGTTGTTGTGTTGCTGCTGTTTGTTGTTGTGTTGCTGTCTGTTGTTGTATTGCTGTCTGTTGTTTTGCTGCTGTCTGTTGTTGTGTTGCCGTCTGTTGTGTTGCTGTCTGTTGCTATCTGCTGTGGTGTGGCTGTCTGTTGTTGTGTTGCTGTCTGTTGCTATCTGTTGTTGTGCTGCTGTCTGTTGCTATCTGTTGTTGTGCTGCTGTCTGCTGTTGTGCTGCTGTCTGTTGTTGTGTTGCTGTTTGTTGTTTTGTTGCTGTCTGTTGTGTTGCAGTCTGTTGCTGTCTGTTGTTGTGTTGCTGTCTGTTGCTGTCTGTTGTTGTGTTGCTGTCTGTTGTTGTGCTGCTGGCTGTTGTTGTGTTGCTGTTTGTTGTTTTGTTGCTGTCTGTTGTGTTGCAGTCTGTTGTTGTGCTGCTGTCTGTTGTGGTGTTGCTGTTTGTTGTTTTGTTGCTGTCTGTTGTGTTGCTGTCTGTTGCTGTCTGTTGTGGTGCTGCTGTCTGTTGTTGTGTTGCTGTCTGTTGCTGTCTGTTGTTGTGCTGCTGTCTGTTGTTGTGCTGCTGTCTGTTGTTGTGTTGCTGTTTGTTGTTTTGTTGCTGTCTGTTGTGTTGCAGTCTGTTGCTGTCTGTTGTTGTGTTGCTGTCTGTTGCTGTCTGTTGTTGTGTTGCTGTCTGTTGTTGTGCTGCTGCCTGTTGTTGTGCTGCTGTCTGTTGCTATCTGTTGTTGTGCTGCTGTCTGCTGTTGTGCTGCTGTCTGTTGTTGTGTTGCTGTTTGTTGTTTTGTTGCTGTCTGTTGTGTTGCAGTCTGTTGCTGTCTGTTGTTGTGTTGCTGTCTGTTGCTGTCTGTTGTTGTGTTGCTGTCTGTTGTTGTGCTGCTGGCTGTTGTTGTGTTGCTGTTTGTTGTTTTGTTGCTGTCTGTTGTGTTGCTGTCTGTTGTGGTGTTGCTGTCTGTTGTGGTGTTGCTGTCTGTTGTTGTGTTGCTGTCTGTTGCTGTCTGTTGTTGTGCTGCTGTCTGTTGTTGTGCTGCTGTCTGTTGTTGTGTTGCTGTTTGTTGTTTTGTTGCTGTCTGTTGTGTTGCAGTCTGTTGCTGTCTGTTGTTGTGTTGCTGTCTGTTGCTGTCTGTTGTTGTGTTGCTGTCTGTTGTTGTGCTGCTGGCTGTTGTGTTGCTGTTTGTTGTTTTGTTGCAGTCTGTTGTTGTGTTGTTGTTTTGTTGCTGTCTGTTGTGTTGCTGTCTGTTGTTGTCTGTTGTGGTGTTGCTGTCTGTTGCTGTCTGTTGTTGTGTTGCTGTCTGTTGTGTTGCTGTCTGTTGTTGTGCTGCTGTCTGTTGTGGTGTTACCGTCTGTTGCTGTCTGTTGTTGTGTTGCTGTCTGTTGTGTTGCTGTCTGTTGTTGTGCTGCTGTCTGTTGTGGTGTTACCGTCTGTTGCTGTCTGTTGTTTTGCTGCTGTTTGTTGTTGTGTTGCCGTATGTTGTGTTGTTGTGTTGCTGTCTGTTGTTGTGTTGCCGTCTGTTGTGTTGCTGTCTGTTGCTATCTGCTGTGGTGTGGCTATCTGTTGTTGTGTTGCTGTCTGTTGCTATCTGTTGTTGTGCTGCTGTCTGTTGTTGTGCTGCTGTCTGTTGCTATCTGTTGTTGTGTTGCTGTTTGTTGTTTTGTTGCTGTCTGTTGTGTTGCAGTCTGTTGCTGTCTGTTGTTGTGTTGCTGTCTGTTGCAGTCTGTTGTTGTGCTGCTGGCTGTTGTTGTGTTGCTGTTTGTTGTTTTGTTGCAGTCTGTTGTTGTGCTGCTGTCTGTTGTGGTGTTGCTGTTTGTTGTTTTGTTGCTGTCTGTTGCTGTCTGTTGTTGTGTATTCTTCTATTCTTGTCTCTGAGTCTCATTTATGGCCCGCCAGATTCTGGCCCCGCTCCCTCCGCTGCACGGACTGTCCACGCGTCCTCTCTGCACTCTGATTGGTTACATACACCCGACCAACCCGTGTCCACCAATCAGAGAGCTCCATCCTCCAGCGGCCGGTGTGTCCACACTGTGAGCGCGTGCTGCCGCTAGGTGAGAAGTAACGGGACCCCCCCCCCCCCCCCCCCCTCCCACCCCCACGCCGCCGGTATAAAGCGGACCTGACACTATTTACCGACACAGAAGAGCACGTCAATTTGTTACGATTAGTGTTTTATCTTTAATTCACTCTGTCCGTCCTCACCGGGTCGGTACCGTCATGGTTCTGTCTGTCAACAAGCTCAAAAGGTTCCAGCTGCTGTTTTCGGACCCCGGCAGGTCCTTTTACAGCAGCGGAGACAAACTGTCCGGCTCCGTGCAGCTAGAGGCGGCTCAGCCCTGCAGGCTGACCGGCCTCAGAGTCACCGCTGCCGGCTGCGCCCGCGTGCACCACCGCGGCGGGAAGAACCGCAAGAGCCGCATCCAGGAGGTGGAGTACCTGAAGTATGAAGAAGAGCTGCGGCTGGACGAAGAGCTGACCCTAGGTACGCAGGGACGGGGATCAGAAGTTTATGTTCATTATTGATTTTATCAGTTTTATTCAAACAGATTTTAAGATTATTAATTGATTATTTATTTATGATTAAATGTACAATTTGTAAGATATTTACTGGGTTAAATGCCAGTAAATGCCCAGAACAGCAGCAGCCACGAATGGAGCCATCTGTGTTTATGTGTGCTGGACATAACCGCTATGAAACACTCTCCATCACTCTGATTTACCTGTGTGTATCTCCACCAGGGCTCCCTCTCTCATTACAAACCAAACTAAACTTCTTTGTGTTTCTATTTCACAGCATAAATTTCAGTCTGACTCAGATTTAGAAGCTGATTTATGAAATAAGGTGGAACACAGCAGGTAGAGTATCAGAGTTTAGATAGTTATGTTACTTTTCGCTCGCTAGTGAAGGTTCAGCAGCGTCGACCTGGCACCGTGGAAGGGAATTCAGCCTGACATGAGTCCGGAATCACTCCCTAACCACTATATAGTGACCACGCCATTTTGTAGTAGTGTCCGAATGTTCAGTGTGATATAGTGCACTGCATGTATCCCACAATTCACCGCGAAATGTAGTGAACATCCGATGGTCACTAACCGGAGCAAGGTATCCCATCATGCATTGCCAGAAGCTCTCTGGGCGCGAAAATTGACGATCGCGAAAATAAATATGGCATTGTGGCTATCACTCACAATTTGACGACGTCGGCGCATCTTCTCCTTTCTCTCTCCCTTGCAATTCTAATTCTCCTCCTGATCGTCAATAATTGAATTATTGATAGTACAAACACAGCCAGACTAGTAGTAGACGGCATTTCTATAGCACTATGAGAGTTTTCTAGAATAACGCTAAGTGATTTTTCCCGGGGAATTGCTCGTAGTTCATGAACAGGCGAAGGATGGATGGATGAGAGGCGTGAAACAAACAAAAAAAATCATGAGTTGTTGAGCAGTACAACAGGCACGAGGCAGTTTATTCTATTTATTTTATTTACATTTTCAAAATAAGTCAGTTTAAATGGCTTCCTACATTAATTGAAAAAAGGTGTAAAACGAACAGCATATAATTAAACATTCCAGTGGATTACACTGTAACTTTCTGTTACTATAGAGCCAAGAGAACAAAATATGAAAATAAAAGGTACACAACAGTAATCAAAAGACTCTTTGTATGTTTTAATTGTGCGACAGTGATGATGTAATTAGCGGTGCCAAGAGAAGTGTCCGAAATTGTTTTCTGTTGAGCTCACTATATAGTCCACTACATTTATTTCCCTATGTAGGGAGTAGGGAATGGGGAATAAGTGAGTGATTTCGGACACAGCCATATTGTACCTTGTTTTGGACTCTTAGACAGGAAGTTGATCATGTTACTCTCCTCAGACTCAGATGGCTACTTCCTGTTACCGTGTGGGAAAACGTTCAGCTTCCAGTTCGGCTTTGAGCTGCCGCCGGCCGGGTGAGTGTCAGCTAATCAGCTGATTGATTATTGACGATCTGACATCTGGTCCTGGCCCGTCCGGTCCTGACGGGTCCTGACCCATCCAGTCCTGACTACAGTCCCGTCCTCTGCTCTGTTTCAGGCGCCTTGTGTCGTCGTACAAAGGAAAGTTTGGATACGTGCGATACTACGTCAGGGCACAGCTGGACAGACCTTCCCAACAGGCTTTGCAGTGTGAGAGGGAGTTTGAGGTGGAAGAGCCACTGGATGTGAACCGACCGGACCTGCTGGTACCAGAACATGTCTCACATACTCCATCTGAATTAGCTAACTGCTGATTAGCTGCTGCTAATGTGATGTGCCCCCTTCAGGCTCCAGCAGCGGCGACAGTCCAAAAGAAGGTCACGTGTATGTTCATCCCGGATGGTCAGGTGTCCATCAGCGCTCACATCAACAGGAAAGGCTTCTGCGAGGGCGAAGACATCAACATCAACGCCAAGTTTGAGAACACCTGCTCACGGATCGTCATCCCCAAGGCCGCCATCGTCGCCAAACACTCGTATGCTGGATGTTCCAAGGTGACGCATGGACATGGGGGTCACTTCCTCACCTTGTGGTTGTCCAGTCTCTGACCCGTGTGCTGTGTTCTGTTCAGGAGGTGTGTGAGAAGCTGTCGGTGGTCCGGGGGAACCACATCATCTCGGGGATGTGCGACATGTGGCAGGGAAAGACGATCCGCGTTCCCAGACTGAAGCCATCGTTGCTTGGCTGTGACATCATCAAGGTGGACTACGCCCTGAAGGTGAGTCACGATGCCGTGAATGAATGAGACCACAGTCGTGGATAAGAGGTTCTGAATCTGACCCGGTCCCTGCAGATCTACCTGCACATCCCTGGCAGTGAGAAGCTGGAGCTGGAGCTGCCTCTGGTCATCGGTACGATCCCGCTCAGCGGCGTTGGTAGCCGGACCAGCAGCATGAGCAGCCAGGCTGAGTCGCTCGGCAGCCAGGCTGGGTCACTGAGCAGCTGGTCATCCTTCCCCTCAGCGCCGCCCAGCTACAGTAACATCCACAGAGACTTGCGAGTGGACGGGCCACGGACACCACTGCTCCATGACTACGACGGTGGGGAGGACGAGGACGACGACGAGAGGGGGCTGTTCATGAGGGCGCCTGAATTGTACTACGCCCCTCCTCCCGCCTACAGCAAGGTGAGCCCACCATGCTCCAGGACCACACCTGGTTCTGTCAGCCATCTCGTTTCATCTCATCTTCTTTGACCTCGTTATAAGATTACATGTTTGTTGTCTTCAGGTGGATCAGGATGCCACGAACCCAGCTCAGGTCATTCAGGTCTTCTGAAGTCACTCCTTCTCTGACCACAAGTCCACTGCCATGATGGCCTGAACCCTGAACGCACCTGTCAGTTAACCTCAAGACTGCAACACTGAGCTCAGACAACTATGATTCAGCAGTTTATTGGTGATGACTCAGCAGTTTCCTGACAATGACTCAGCGTGTTTTGTTGAGTTTTTTTGTTTCTCGTTGAGTCATTTGTTTTTTGGGTCACATGAAGTTGTAAATATGTAAATAAGATGTTTATTTTTATACGTGAATAATAAATGAGTTTAATGAAACTTTAAATGTTTTTCTAAAGTCTGATTTCACAAATCTAAACTAACAGGTGAAACCGCTGTAATCAAAACATCTGAACTGTCTCACATCGATTATTAACGAGATGTAACAAACTGACAAAGTCTTATTAATTAATGAGTATTATAATTTATTGATTAATAATCTGACTGTTATTACTTCAGTGATCAAAGTGACTCAGCCTTTAATGAAATGTTTGATCAAACATTTGTGAGGGTTCTCAGTCCTTCAGACTTCAGTCCGGACTCATTTGTAGATCTGTGAAGATGTTTCATTCATGAAGCTTCTTGGGGTCTGACTGACAGCTGAGATCTGAGTGTTTATCCTGAGTGGGATCGTTAACCTGTCATAGTGTCACCTGGTTCGTCAGTGCAGCTTGTTATTGTTATCATGCCGACTTTCATCAGTCATTAAAGTCGCCTGACCTCTGTCCACTGTCCTGCGGATGATGAGGTAGGAACTGAAGAAGCTTCTTTGAAATGTCCAGATTGACTGAAAACAGTTTCTGTGTCTGCAGATCTGAACACAGTGATGACATTACTGTCCAGATGAACAGTCCTCACATCACTGCTCTGGTTTCAACAGTTTGCCAAAGAACTGAACAAAGTGAGATGACTGGTGTTCAGAGGAGACGCCTCCTGCTGGTGTTTTAGAATAAAAATAGAATAAATAAACTTTCTTGTATTTAGTGGAAACATTTTTAAACCACGTTTTTAACATTCAGCGGAAATTTGAATCTTGTTTACTCCAACTGCAGCTGTTCACATCACACACACACTGCTATAAATACACACTAACTCACACTCACACACTGTATACACATTTACACAGTTTGGTTGAACACACTCGCAACCTACACGTCGTGTCATCATGTTTGACCCTTGTGTGAGAACACACCTACAACAGGAAATGTGTTTCATAGAAAGACTTTCCAAAATAAAAGTCTAAAGATAGAGCTGTGAATTCCAGAAGACTTCCTGGAAAAAAACTGAGACGTGATCAGACAGTGTTTGTGTGAGTGTGTTTGTGTACACTGTAAATGATGGAGGTCTGTGGCAGAGGTGTTCTTTATCACCTCGCAGCCAATCAGAATCCAGTACTCATCACCTGAATTTTTTCTCTAATCTGCCTGACAACACCATGTTTCAGGATTAGCAGTTCCTGTTCCCTGTCAGCAAAGAAATTGAAAGTAAGCAGATGGCGTAAAAAGGATGGATGAAAACATCGAAGCAGATTGTTAGATCAAAATGTTTGTTGTCCAGCCTCCACCAGGTGATGAGTTCAGGTAATATCAAATCAAATCAAATCAAATTTTATTTGTATAGCCCAAAGTCACAGACACATTTATCCTCAGAGGCTTCACAGTCTGTACAGGGAGTGACACCCTCTGTCCTTAGACCCTCGGTTCCAGGGAGGAAAAACTTGCCCACAAAAACCTTTAACAGGGAAAACACGTGGAAGAAACCTCAGGAAGAGCCACAGAGGAGGGATCCCTCTCCCAGGACGGACAGACGTGCAATGGATGTCACATGTACAGAACAATCAACACAAACATGTCGTACAATTACAATGAATTACAATGAATGGTGAGGTGATTGCAGTAGCAGTGGAACACAGATGCACAGCAGCAATAAGTCATTAACCAACAAAGCTGTAGTGGGGATGGTAGCAATAATGACTATATATGGCATGTAATGCTAAATATGGTGGACGTCAGCAGCAGACCACGGCGGCAGCCACGATCCATGAGAACCTGCTGGACGAGAAAGCACAGAAACTCCGGGGAAGAAGTTTAGTTAGTAAGGGGGGGGGGTCCCCCGGTAGTCTAGTCCTATGGCAGCATAACTAAGGGAAGGCCTGAGCCAGCCCTAACTATAAGCGCTATCAAAAAGGAAAAGGAAGTGCGTCCTCGTCTAAGAGGACGCACAAAAGGAAATATGAGCTCGTCCTTCACATGCACATGCTGTAACTCACTTAGTGATTCTGATCAGTGGAGATGCAGTAGCAGCAGAGTGTCAGAGTATCAGTATCAGTGTCTCACTTATTATGCATTTAAAGTGTCTTAGTACATAGAAGTGTCTTATTATGCATTATAAGTGATAATGTCACCCTTTTACCCATAATGCTTTGCATATCTCAGGGTCAGGATGACACTTTGTGTGGACTGGCCACCTTCACCTCCAGGACAACTGAGTTTCCAGAGGTCCTGATGCTGGATAACATCCAGGTGGGTTGCTGTGACTCGGAGAGGGACCAGCTAGCGAGATCAGGTGATGGGTAAGGGGCGGACCTAGATCTGGGCCAAGAGGTCAGATCTGTGCTGTGGTACGCTGCTGCCACTGCCAAGGACAAGGGCAGACGACAGTGTGTCATTGGGTCTGCCAAGAAGGTGATTAGCTGCAATTTCCTGTTGCTCCAGGACCTGTACACCTCCAGGACTCTGAAGCATGCAGGAAAGATTGAGGCTGATCCCCCCCTCAGGCAGGAGGCTGAGGTCCATCAGGACCAGAACCTCACACCTTAAGAACAGTTTTTTCTCCATCTGCTACTAGCCTCATCAACAATGCCTGGAGCCTACTTGTCAATAAAGTCGATTTTGATTCTGATTTATCATGAGGAAGAAGCTGACGATGGTCAAACACCGCTTCAACCTGACCACAGGAGTCCACGTCCAGCAGAGGTTGAGAGGCTGTGAGGTGACGACGGCTGACCGGCACTCATCATATTCAGCGACAGTGCTCGAATGGTGCCTGATGTGCAACATGACGGCAGTGAAGGCTGGGAGTGGGATGCCATGAAGAGGACGCACTTCCAGATGTTGTACTCACACATCTACCTGCCCTTCTGCGTCTGGACACTCAATCACCTCCTGGACCGTGAGAAGCTCCTGATGGCGGGTTGGGTCTGTCCTCAAGTCCTCTTAATGGCGGGCGGGGCTCGGGTCACCTGTCTGGTCACAGACTTTTACCCTCTCCACATCAACCTGATGCTGCTGTGGGATGGCAGGCCCATGGACGACAAGCAAGCTGACCGGCAGCATGGTGCTGCCGAACGGTAACGGTCTGTACCGGGTGAGGAAGACTCTGATGGTTGGTGACGAGGAACTGCACAGGAAATTATTTCTTCATTATTGATTCTTAAAAAAACATTTCTGGAACAGAACCAGAACCAGGACATCACACTAATCATGGATGTCTGTGTGATACATGCTACATGTATGAACGTGCCTAGAACATCATTTATTATTTATAAATATATATTTCATACATTTGTTGTTTGTTCTGTAAAATGTGACACTTAGTGAATCTTTGATTTATCTGCCAGTAATCAACAAGGATTTTTTCAAACTCACTTCCTGCCAGCTGAGACTCCTCATTGGTCACTTTGACTGTCAATTCTCGTCTAACAGGACCAGTGTCCAATCAGATTCATCCAAACCCATTCACCTGTTCATGGAGTGATACACAGTCTGACCCTTCGTAGGTCTGTTCGGCATCATTTCCCTCATACTGTTCTTAAGACGTGTCGTCAGTGGATTTGTTTTATGAATACGTGGAAGAAAACAGGTAACAGGAAGTCCATCCCTAAGAGCAGGCAAATGGACTGGAGTCTATAAAAAGGGCAGGAAGCTCACCTGGGCCTTTCTTCCTGCATGAGACACAGCTGGGAGAGCAGCTGAAGCCAGCCTTTGTTTGGAGGTGATTTGGTAGGCTCCATTTTAAAATGTTTAAAAAAAAAGCGTGATTTGAATATTACTGGAAGAACCATGAAATAATTATTATGCTTATTATTTGTTGTATAAACTGTTTGTAGATTTTCCATGTTGGTGAGGGACTCTATCTGGGAATTACAGTTTAAATTCATCACCCAACAAACAGGTACACTCAGCAGTGCTGAGTTTTTTAAATGGATTTTAGTTCCTCAAAACGTTAAGTTAACATGATTATTTCTTAGGGTTGCACATCTCTCTGTGATAAATGATTCAATATGATTAATATGGTGTGATCAATCAATATGATTCGATTCTACAGTTATATTTGTTGTAGATATTGTATAAAATAAAGAAGCCAATTCTATGTAAGTGACTATCACAGTACTATTACAGTACAGTACGATATTTTCTTTTCAATTATGTAAAAGATCACATATCCCCAAGCATTGTTTCTTTATGGCACTGGCAAAAACACAACTGAAAAAAGAACAACAACAAAATCACATGTCAAAGTGTTTATTTTGAGACATGGACCAAAAACAGTCTGGCTGAATCAACATAATCTGTCAGAGAGAATCCGGTGGATTTTCAAAATATATACCCCGGGCAAACTGCTGGTCGTAAAAACAGACAAAAACGAAACTAATAAACTTTGTAGAGTATTTACAGACGTAGAAGCACGTTTAGAAGAACACACACCGAAAAAATGTCCAAATGTGAGAAAGTAAACTAAGTCTGGAAGCTAAACGCATCTGAAACACAAATTGTTCCACAAAGGGCCGGTGTGGCTGCAGGTTTTCTTTCCAACCAAGCAGCAGCACAGTGGATTGGACTCATTTAATCAGCTGATCTCAGTCTTCAGAGAGTTGATTGGTCAAACTGTGAGCTCTTGGTTGGTTGGAACAAAAACCTGCAGCCACACCGGCCCTTTGTGGAGCAGTTTGGACACCCCTGATCTAAGAATTCATGGCTAACTCGTATCAACTGATGCAGCTGTAGCTCACTTGTTAAACCGAATATCCAGTCGCATCGGTTTACCCTTCACCCTAATATTTCTGAATGTAGACTCGTCACCTGCCAAACCCACTTATGTCTGTAATTTTCTCCCTCTGGAGATCAGTATTTTATCAAATATACTGTTAATAAAGTGTATATTGTTGTATAGTGGTCTCTGGTTCCAGTTTATTCTGGGTCTTATGTGGTTGGTATCACTTGGTCACAAGTATAATATATATATATATATATATATATATATATATATATATATATACACACACACACATACATGTAGAGCATCAGACACTAACTGTGCAGCTTTAAAGGATTTCTCTTCAACTCTTGATGTTCAGTCACATCAGCTGAGCAGCTCTGATATGGCCCAGCAGTGTCTCCTGTGGGTGTCCTGATGTTTTCATTTATTTTTCATTACTTGATTACTTAAACTTTCTTTAGTTACGTGTCTGTCCATTTATGTATCTCTGACTTTCCCCTCATTGTCTGCATCTGTTCATGGACTCATTCTGTATGCCTAATGTGTGACTGAATGTCAGATCACAGGTCAGTTTGTCTTTATTCTGAACAGTTCCACACTTTTTTTTACAGCACAATGATAAAACACTGATACAAAAGTGGTAAAACATTAAAACCTTATTAAAACATTATTAGAACAGTGATATAAAAAACACTTCAAAGCTGCAGTGTGACAGTGAACGCCTCATTTAACACCCCGGCTGCTCCGGGCTGCATGTTTACAGATCATGAACCATCTCTGAATGTGATCATTTGTTCGACTACAGTCTGTCTAAAGACTGATTGGTGCTGAGTGGAGCGCCCTCTCCTGTCAGACAGGTGACAGGAGATTGTTCCATCAAACGTCGCCTTCCCGTTGGAGGATTGATTCCAGCATGTTCTGATGTGAACCCGTTCAATTGGACCTCAGTTCACAAGCAGGACCCGTTCAGGTGGTTTATAAATGAGATGCGTGAAGGTTTGGACCTTCAGGTTCCTTCAGTCTGTTTCTAAAAGAGTTCCAGTTGTTGGACGGTTTCTCTGCAGACTGACACAGATCAGCTGATCGCACAATGTAAAAACAGACACTATAAAAAGATGACATGCTGTAAAAAGTGACGTGTCGTCGGTGCTGGTGCTTCAGTAAATAGCCTCGTCCATGTTGTCATCGCTGTCACCTCCAAACTCTTCTCCATTATCGAAGTACGACATGACGTAGTCTGTCTCCTGGAGGAAGAACAACATCAACAGCTGACCGATGTCTGAATAACAATAACAAGCACACACACACACACACACATTTAACAGCTGTGTCTCTGATATAAATATATAAAAAGACTCGTGTTTGACCTCTTCGAACTCCTCCTCATCGTACTCCTCCTCTCCCTCGGCCTCCTCTTCTTCCTGTTTCTTCTTCTCCTCTCCCTCCTCCTCCTCCCCTGAGCTCCCCCGGTCCTCCTTCTTCTCCAGACTCTGACATGTTAAGGTGGAAAGGTTTAGTTAAGGTGGAAATGTCAGGTTCAGTCTGGACACTGAACAGTAAGTGAAAGGAGACAGTATGCCTCACCTCCAGTTTGAGCAGTACTTCCTGTTTCTCTTTGTCTCTTTTCTTCTTCTGAGCCTGAACCTGACTGATGGAAACACCTGAAAGACAGAGAGCAGGGTGACAACAACCCAACACCAGAGAACAGCATGTTCAGATTACTCCTGTACTCAGAGTAATCAGATTACTCCTGTACTCACCCTGTCCGACAGGTTTCCTGACGTGGACTCGGAGCTCCTTCGGGACCCTCTTCCAGTCTGAAACAAAAAACATGTCAGAAATCCTTCAGGTGCATCAGAACCAGATCAGATCTGGACCCTCTCTAGCAGCAGACCCAGTCAGACCCAGAACTCTCTAGAGGGACTACAGAGCCCATGTGAACACCTAAGATGTTCCAGGACGTCTGAAGGTCTTGCTGGACCTCTCACCTGGAGTCCAGTCCGTCAGCCCGTCTGTCTGCTCACTGCTGTGATATTTGTCAGAGTACCGCTCCACGTCTGGACAGGAAACAGACAAAACCTTCACAGTAAAACACCTGACCCAGAACCTGAGCCAGCTGACCCATGTGTTTTGTGAGTGTGTGTTGACCTCTGACCTCTGTGAGCAGCAGCTGGTTGAATGAAACAAGGCAGAGTCTTCATCGCTCCTCTGAACTCCTGTTTGAGAGCCAACAGGTACTCCGCCTCCTCTCCACCTGCCAAGGGGAGGGGCTTCTGCTCCATCACCTGAACAACACACACACAGTCAACTACAAGTCCCAGAATGCACTGTGTGTTGCATACAAACAGGAAGCGTGTCTTACAGGAAACAGAGGTGTAGGTTGTTGGATGGATGGAGGTAAACTGTCTCCTCTGTTGATGCCGACCGCCTCCACACTGAAGGTCATCATCCTCCGGCCACGCCCACGACCTCGACCCGCCATCACACCTCAGACTGGACCGGCTCAGACCGGACCGGATCAGGTGGAGCAGGAAGAGTTGCAGCTGGTTGGAGGTGAATCTGGATCCTGACTGAACACACACACACACACACACACACACACACAGTCAAACCTGTGAGTAAACTGTGACACTTGAACTATTACAGTACTACAGTTAGTGTAACACACTGTTGTAGTATAATAGTACTCGTAGTACTGCAGTAAATGTTAGCATGTTAGCATGTTAGCATGGTTACTCGTGTTTACAGTAGCTTGTCTGCCTGTCTGTCTGCCTGTCTGTCTGCCTGTCTGTCTGCCTGTCTGCCTGTCTCGCCGTCAGCCTGTCTGTTTCTCTTCTTCTCTGTCTCACCGTCACTCTTCTTCTTCTCTTTTCATCTTTTCTCTGTTTCCAGATGATCTTTGTTTACATCAACCAGCGCGCCGCCATTTTCTTCTTCGTCGTCTTCTTCTTCGGTGGTGTTATTTCCGGTCCTTTGGCGCCAGCTGCTGTCCGGACTGTGAGTGACACAGAGGACAGAAGAAGAGTCTGTTTATAGATGATTATTTATCAGGTATTTTTAAGGCTCCGCCAAAAATAGATTCAGCTTGTTGGTGTTCCTCTCCACGGAAGTCTTTAGTAAAAGGAAGATTTGTACGTTATGAAGAGAAACCCGAGTTTATTGGTCAGGTGTGTTCACACAGGTACAGACGTCAGACAGGTGAACAGATATAAGCATTTACATGTGAACATACACGTATAAACGGACACTTTTTTTTACGTGTGTGTTTATACATGAATATTTCCGGGGCAGTCTAAATCTGAATTCTGAAATCAGAGTTCAACTCTGTTCGTTGTACACAACTGAGAGCAAGCGAACAATAGGAGCTGCGAGTTTCGGTCATCTACGTGTGATCAGAACACTCAGGTGTGAGCATTTCCACCTCAGTTGAAAAACCATTCATGCCAACAGCAGAAGGCAGCCTACGCTAGTCGCGATCAGTGCAACTCTCAGAATTCTTCCTACAGAACCATCTTCTTGATCCGAATCAATCTGGTTTCAAGAGTGGTCACTCGACTGAAACTGCTCTGTTCTGTCTGTGACAGAAGCCTCAAAAGAAGCCAGAGCAGCTGCCTTTGGCACAGTTAACCATCGTATCCTCCTCTCTACTCTCTCTAACATGGGCATCTCTGACTTGGCTCTTTCCTGGTTTGAGTCTTACTTTACAGGGCGCTCATTTGGTGTATCCTGGCTTGGACAGTTCACCTCACCACAGGAATGCCCCAGGGCTCAGTGCTGGGGCCCCTTCTATTTCCTATTTACACCACCTCCTTGGGTCAGATTATCCTCTCACATGGCTTTTCCGATCAGGCCTCCCAGCCTGCACAGTGAAACCTCTTCAGATGATCCAGAATGCAGCGGTGCGCCTGGTCTACAACCAACCCAAAAGGTCACGTCACCCCGCTGCTCATCGAGCTCCACTGTGTTGCAGCCCGCATTAAATTCAAAGTTCTAATGCTCACATACAAAGTTGTCTCCAGTACTGCACCTACTTACTTGAATGTCCTTGTACAGGCATATGAAGCCTGAAGCCCCAGCTCTTCAGAGATTATCTTCTCTGCTAGCAGTACTTACAACTGGACATGAGAAAGCTACCCATTTAAGAATTGTCATAGCACATATTTCTGCAACGTTTTCTTATCGCACTGTACCTTGGTCGTTCCCTTCTCTGTAAGTCGCTTTGGATAACAGCGATTGCTAAATGACTAAGTGTAAATGTACATGTGTGTGTTTATACAGCTGTGTATTATGGTGGCCCTGAAGTGCAAATCACAATGTCAAATCAGAAAACACAACAAATAAAAAAACAACAACAGAACAACAGAAAACCAACAGCAAATCAGAAAAAGTCACATGTTTGCAATTTCAAAACACTGCTATTTAAAATTACACAATATGAGCTCAATGGCCAATGTATATGTACCACAGGGGTGCTGTTTAATTATTTTGTTTTAGACAATATATATATAAATAATAACAAATGAATCACATCTCACCTCCTCCCCATCTGTCCCTGGTACGTCATGCTGCACCTCCTCCCTGAGAGGCTCCACCCCACCGACCATCCCTGTGTGGTCAGTTTGAATTAGACTTCAGGAGGGTCGGCAGCAGATGCACAGCAGACCTCCAGGACCTAATCTAAGACCCAGATCAGGAACCACAGCAGGACTGAGGGTTCCTCAGTGAGCTGTGATCAGGATTAAAAGAAGAGCAGCTGGATGTTTGTTCTCATGGTTTGGATTTAAAGTGAAGAAGATGACGATGATGGTGACGATGATGCTGATGCTTTTTGTAGTCTGCTGTTCAGGTCTGACCTTCATCTTTATTTTTATTATTGCTAATGTTATTATTATTATTAATTCATTATATTTAATCAGGATGTTTGTTTGCTTAAATATAAAAATTAGAACATCTGATGGTCCTCCGTGTTCACACTGTGTTCCCACATGGTCCTCTGTGGTCCTCTGCATTCACTCCATGGACCACTGTGGTCCCTGTTTGAGGATTTCTGTGTGTTGGACAGTTTTTCATGGTCATTGTGGTGTTGGGTTGATGGAGACCTGTTCTGTGATTTAGTCTGAATCAGTTCATACAGAACATGAGCAAAATAATAATAGTAATAATTTATTGTGTTTTGAATGCTGAGTCTGTCCTGATGAAAAAGTTTTTATGACACAGACAGACACACTGAATATTCATGTATCCTCATTTACATACAGACGGTCAAAGTGTGTGTGTGTGTGTGTGTGTGCGTGTGTGTGTGCGTGTGTGTGCTTTGCTCTTGAACTTGAGCCGAAATCAAATTACAAACAAAAAACATCATTGTGTTTGTGTCAGACCTTCATTATCACCATCATCATTCTTCATAACATCCACACAAGTGGATCAAACAGGTTCTGCTCAGTCTTCACAGACCCAGGAGCAGCTCAGTATCAAAGGTCCTGGAAAAGGCTCCACTATCCTGAAGATCAGTTCAAAAGGCCTTGGTGTTTCCTTGAGTTACTGAGGGAGGTCCTTGAAATGTACCACAGAATGTTTCCAGGAGTTCTGTTTTTTCCATTTTTTTAATCTAACCTAATCTGTTAGCATGAACATTTCCCAGAGTTCCCTGCTGTCTGGAAAGAGGTGTCGTTCTGCAGAACCTCTTTGAGCGGACAGAACCAACAGAACCAACTGTTATCGTGAATGTATTCTCACATATCAGTCATCTAGAGAACTCTGCTCAGTTCATGTTAACAGCAAGTGACTCAGTAGATTTTTAATTGGCTCCAATTAGACAGCAGCCATGGGAGGGGGGGGGGGGGGTTCTCTTCTCACGCCGCCGTGGTCGTCATCAGTCCAATCACGTCTGTTTCTAATAAGGGATTTACATGTGCTCGTCTGTGGGGGTGTTGGTTTTTGTTCTGGGTGTTGGGCGGGTCCTGATGAAGTTCACGGTCAGGTTCAGACTCTCATGACCTTTAAAGGATTCAGGGGTTTTAGAGGGCAGGTCTGGGGGGGGGGCAGGTCTGGGTTGTGGTATAATGAGGACGCAGATGGAAGGCGGGTGGAGTTAATCCTGAACATGCAGCCAGAGACATGTCAGGATTGATGATCAGCTGATGGAGGACTGACCTCACGTCTGACCTCACCCCCTTCAGACTCCATCAGAGGCTTTGGACCATGAAAGGTTCTTCAGAACATTTTGTGAAGCTGCAGACTGTCCCTAAGAAGCAGCTCCATTTAACAGCACATGGCCCAGTTATGGCCTCAATGGGTCCCAACTGTGGCATGGTTTTGGTCCTGTTGTGGCACACTTATGGCACAGTTTTGGCCCTGTTGTGACACAGTTGTGGCATCAGGATGATGTTGGTTGGCTCAATCTGTTTTCATCTTCATGAAGATTTTGCTGAAGAACATGACTCTCAGACCAGAACAGACCAGAAATCTGTGTTTTCAAAGTCCAGCAGCTGCCGGCAGGTCATGGTTTACAAGTCGTGGTTTATGGGTGGGGGTGATTTGGGGATCTGTTGTGTCTGGTTCACACTTTTGTTGTCATTCATACACAGGGTGGAGGGCTGGGGGGTGTCTGGGGTTTTTGGGAATGGAGACGTCACGGTGAGTCCTGCTGCTGTCCATCAGATCATTTCCTCCTCCCACCACCGTAGCTGGGACTAAAAAGATGGAGGATGGATGGGAGGGGGTCAGTGGTGACATCATCTGAGCAATGGGGGGCAGGGCTGAGGGAGCCTGGGAAAGTCAAGTTCAAGTTGTAAGGGAGTGAGGGATGATACATTCACTGACCTCCACAATGAATCTGCATATGGGCCCTCAGTCCTAACTGAAGGTGTCTCAGGACTTCATTCATGTTTTCAGTTTTTTTGTTTGGAAATAAATAAATTAACCGTTAATCATTCGTTTGTGTTTTTGATCGTCGTCATCATCACCATCATCTTCGTCATCATTCTCTAACTGTCTGTGAGTATTTCTTGTTTCATTTTCACTGATTGAATCTGTTTATTCATCTTTTATCAACATTAGAACAAACAGATGTCTCATGACTGCCAGGGTCTAAGGACAGAGGGTGTCACTCCCTGTACAGACTGTGAAGCCCTCGGAGGCAAAATGTGTTTTGTGACTTTGGGCTGTACAAATAAAATTTGATTTGATTTGATTTGACTTGTGTTCACCTGGTCTCGTCCTCACAGGTGTGGTTGCAGCCTCAGAACTGGCCTTTCTCAAAGAGCCCTGTGATGTCATTGCCGTGAGGGACCGCCCCCTGATGCTGGACTGTCAGGTGGAGGGGGAGGGGCCAATCTCCATCACATGGAGACGAAACGGCATTCCTGTGGCAATGGGTGTCAGGGCGACAGTGCTTGATAACGGCACACTGCTCATCCATAACTTCTCGAAAAGACGTGAAAGTAACGAGACGGATGCAGGAGAATATGACTGTGCTGCACAGAACCACTACGGCATGTTGATCAGCCGCAAGGCCCGAGTCCTGCTCGCATGTGAGTCACATGATCACTGTAGCATGCTAAAAACATACTACAAACATAAACAGCAGCACATACTCACCTGCCCCCCTCGCCTCCTCAGCCCTCCCTAAGTTCCTGTCTCACCCAGAATCTGTGGCTGTTGATGAAGGGGGCGTGGCCAGACTCACCTGTCAAGTGAATGGAATCCCAGAGGCCAACATCACATGGCAGAGAAACCAACGCCCATTGAGCATTGAGGACCCCAGGTAGGTTTCACACATGTTCACATATATGTAGTACATGTCCTTAACATGTCCTTAATTAGTACTTCACGTGTACTTTATGCAGGTACACGCTGCTGCCTAACGGCGTGCTGCAGATCACTGGTGTTCGCAGAACAGACAGCGGTTTCTTTCGCTGTGTTGCCTCCAACATCGCCAACACTCGGTACAGCCACGAGGCCCAGCTGTCTGTCACCAGTAAGACCAATCTGAGGGCAAAGAGAACCCATCACAGAACAGGGTTTACCTGTGTTACCTTCAGGATCTGTCTGTCTCTATCTCTGTCTCTGTCTGTCTCTGTACTCATCATGTTTTCTGGCTCTGGTCCAGTTGCAGGGTCCAGGATCTACCGTGAACCCACCATCCTGTCTGGACCTCAGAACCTCACCATCAACGTCCACCAGACAGCCATCTTGGAGTGCATTGCCACAGGAAACCCACGGCCCATTGTGTCCTGGAGTCGCCTTGGTAACACGCCGTCCTTTAAATCTTCAGTTGTTGATCATCCAGTGCAGTAACCATGGTAACACAATACTGTGTGTGTGTGACAGACGGGCGTTCCATTGGTGTGGAGGGGATCCAGGTGTTGGGAACAGGAAACCTGATGATCTCTGACGCCACGCTGCAACATTCAGGAGTTTATGTTTGTTCAGCCAACAGACCAGGAAGCAGGTCCAGAAGAACAGCACTGGGACGACTCTTCGTACAAGGTACTGTTCTAAGTCTGCAGTTTGTCCAAAGACTGTCCTCATACTGTCCACAGACTGTTTTCACTCAGCTGACTGATCAGTTGATCAGAAACATTTCCTGTTTAACAGCATTTGAGATTTCAGAAGTTGATGATGAACTTGAATGCATTGTGTGTGTGTGTGTGTGTGTGTGTGTGTGTGTGTGTGTGTGTGTGTGCGCGTGCATGCGCACGCCACTGATCTTAACCTGTCTGTTTGCTGATACTGATACTGACTCTTCACCCACTGACCTTTGACCTCTAACCCTGTCGGTAAACCACATCTGTAAGGGTGGGGCAAAGAAGAGACACAGACTGAAACCATAATGATAATGTTGTTATTGAAAGTGAATGTGAGGGTTTGAAGTGTCCGTGTGGATCAGATTCTTTTGACTTTATTATTTTATTTCAGATGGAGGGTTCTCTGCAGAACCACAAACCCTACAGGAGAACCATCACAAACATTTAGGAAACATGAACAAACATTTAGGAGCCTTTAGAAGACCCGTCAGGTTCTGCAGAGTTCTGGTTTGGGGGGGGGGGGGGGTCCAGGACTGTGCATGACTCAGTCTAAACTCTTATCTGGATTTTCTGTCTCATCTCTGATGAATCAGTTTTTGTTTTTCTCTGAAAAAGCTTCAGTGAAGCAGCTCACAGGCGATAGATACTCTTTTTGTTTGTGGGTCCTTTTTGTTTCATGAGCAGACAGAGGGGGTGACAAAGGGGGGAGGGGACAGAGGTCAGAGGTCACACAGGCTCATTGTGTGTTTGTATGTGTGTGTTTCCCAGACTAAAAGCTTCATTAGAATAAAGATTAGCATGTGAAGAGTCCCACTTCACAATGAGGACTTTATTCACACTGAAACTCCGTCTGTCACACAAACATTATATATTCAACAATATTGTTAATATCACAAATGTTTAAAGGAGCCGGTACTACAACACAACAGCAAAATGAACAGAAACATTTCATCATAAAACACAAACTGATGAAGAAATATTAGAATACTGACCATTTAAAACATTACAATGAATATAGGTTATGAAGAGAGGTTCAAGTTTTTGATTCTTCTGACTGAAAGACACTTTCAATATTGTAAAATAAGAATCTAATTAAAAAAATAATCAGATTAATATTATAGTTTAACATGAGAGACACTTACAGATCAGTCAAGACAATAATAACTTTATTAACTCCAAATAATTAAAATAATTCAACAGAGAATAAAATCACAAATAATTAATAATTGGTGAATTTTGTTTAAAATCATTTACGCTAATTGAACTTTTTATGTCATCATCACACTTTTATTACAGACGTCTTAAAGCATAACTTTTACTTGTTATGGAGTGTTTAAAGTCTATTAAGTATCCGAGTACTGTGTTGTTTTCAGCCAATCAGGAACCAGAAGCTGTGTGTGTGTGTGTGTGTGTTTTGCTCTTGAACTTGAGTTTCAGATGGTGTGAAATATTTGTTGTCTGTCCACAAATCAACTTTATTTCTTTGTTAAAGAACCCCATCCTCCCCCGTCCTCTTGTATTGATAGATTGCTCCTATTCACCCCTCTTCCCACAACACTCCTCTCTGACCTCTGACCCCTTGAAGGGGTGGTACTTCAGGGGGTTATTTGAGGTGACAGAGACACTTGTATATATAGTCTCTGTTACTATGGAGACCGGCCAGAGGCGAGACAGCACCTGTCTGTCTGTTGGAGAAGTGGGGGGGGGGGGTTATGGTGGGGGGTCAGAGGTCAAAGTGGATTTTAATTACAAAAAGTAGGTCAAATTCAGACAGAAAATTGAGATTCTTCTACAGACACATTAAATTCAACCTACTGACATAGTATAAGATAGTATTACATGTATGAATGTAATACAGAAGATCTAATCTATCTAAAAAAATGTTCTATTAAATCTCACGAAAAAGATGATGGAGATGATTGTAATGATGGTGATGATGATGTCTGTGTGTTCAGCTCCTCCAGAGTTTGTTCAGTGGCCTCAGTCTGTCTCCAGACCAGCAGGAGGCAGTGCAGTATTCAGCTGTACGGCATCCGGCGTCCCTGAACCGCACCTCATCTGGCTGAAGAACGGTAAACTCCTGACACCCAGCGGCAATGTCAAGCTCACCAATGGAAATATGTAAGAACATCAATATATGAAGTTTGACTGAGTCTGTGAGGAGGAGGAGAGTCCACTTAAAGAGGATCCTCTTCAAGGATCCACTTTGAGGATTCACTTTAAGGATCTTCTGTCTCCCCCTGCAGGACTCTCGCCATCACACGTATCACCGTTGAGGACGAGGCCATCTATCAGTGCATTGCAGAGAACAGTGCTGGCACCAACCAGGCTAGTGCCCGCCTAGCCATCAGCCAGGGGCCTGAGCTGCCTGAGGCCCCCACCGGCCTCCGGGCCACGGCCATGAGCTCCAGTAGCCTGCAGCTGACCTGGGATGAGCCGACAGAGCATGTCAGCCAGCAGATTATAGGATATGTCCTGCACATCAGGAGACTGGGAGGTAACAAAGTGACTCACTTTCTCCAGGAGCTCACTGCTCTGACCAATTAGATACAAGCATGACTCTGACCTTTGACCTCCTCAGAGCCCGACAGTGCAGAGCTGCAGGAAGCCGTAAGTAAAACCACCTTCAGACACGAATTCAACAACCTGGATGCAGCCACCACCTACTCCATCTACCTGAAGGCGTACTCTGCCCTGGGAGGAAGTCAGCAGTCCAACACCATCACAGCCACAACGCAGGGGGGCGGTAAGTCCTCTGTCACTGTCACTCTGTCCACCTTAAACAGTGTGACTGTCTGTTTTAATTGGACGTCTGTGTACCATGTGACCACGGTTGGTCCCGTCTGTCCACAGTTCCCAGTCCTCCCAGTTTCTTCACAAAGGTCCTGAACCAGACTGCCATGCAGGTGTACTGGGAGTTGCCCAGCAAGCCAGGGATGTTGGAGGGCTTCAGACTGGAGTACCGTGGCGTTTCCAACCCAGACTTCCAGGGGCAGGAGACCTTCCCAGGACACATCAACACCCACACTATCTCCCACCTGGGTAAACTGTTAGCTTAGGATGAAGACTGTCATCAGGGGGAGACAGTTAGCTTAGCATAAAGACTGTCAGCAGGGGGAAACTGTTAGCACAGGTTGTTCTGTCTTATGTGATGGTTGCTTCCATCCTGCAGAGCCAGCATCCGTTTATGAGATCGAGCTTGTGGCGTTTAACGGAAACGGAGATGGTCCGTCCAACCGCCGCCTGGTGTCTCTGGCAGAAGGAGGAGACACTGCACCAGGTAAGAGCCTCAACATGACCTCTGACCTCTGACCAGTGGAACCAGTCTAACTATTGTGTCCCCCTTAGCTGGTCCAAGTTGTAACTGTGGTCCATCTGATGGCTCGGTGTCGACTCTGCTGGTTGGTATTCACAGCGGACTTGCCTGCGTCCTCTGCTGTCTGCTCTTCATCCTGCTGGGATACAGACGCAGGTGAGACTAGCATCATCATCTTCTTCACCGTCATCTTCATCATCTTCATCGTCATCATCCTCACTCTGTCCTCTTCAGTCTCTTCTGCAGGAAGGAAGCAAGTTGGGAGACTCCACCCACCCTGAATGGTGTCAGAGGTCCTAAAGGTCACACACCTGAGAGCATCGAGCTGAGCCAGGTAACACACACACACTCTGCCTAGTTAATATTGGTACATTGAGGTGTTCACCTCAACCTTCAGCAGCCTCCTCATCGCCGTGGTCCCTCCCCTTCAGCTGTGTAGACAGAGTTCAACAGCATAGTAACAATGTTTCTGTTTACTCTGCCCACAGAGGTGTGACTCCGCCCCTCCTCCAGTGATGGTCATGGTTGAACCATCTCCACCCATGCAGACTGGCACAGTCACCGGATAACAAAAACATACACCCCCCCCCCCCCACCCCACCCCCCCCCCCCCGTGGTCACCTCCTCTCCTTCTGACAGCCTTACAAAGTCTTCGTCCTAGCTGATGAAGACTCTGAGGATCATCGGAGTTCATCTGAAACCTCTCGGGAACACAAACATTCAGATGTCCGCAAGCTTCGAGCAATTCACAGAGATCCTTCTGACAGAAACCAAAGCTGAACTCTTTTTGTCAGAAACATGTGGTCACGTGACCACATGGTCGTCTAATCATGTGACTCCGGTCGATTCCTGTGTGGTTTCAGATGTTCCCTCGATGCTTCCTGTTGAAACCAAATCCTTTTTTTCTTCAGTTTGGCATCATTTTGAGTTTTTCACCGTCTGTGCCAAGTTTCTCGAGATGACCAGAGACAGAATCTAACCAGAGACGGGTCCTCAGAGGATCCACCGTGGGTTTAGTTGTTTAATTACCTGAGCAGGTGTTCTCTGGTGGTCCTCTGAGGGCCAGCGCCAAAGGGATTTATATTTCTCTGGTCAGCAGGTGACTGTGGAGGACGTTAGCTCCTCTGCGCTGCTTTAGCCTTTTAGCCTTTGTCTTATCAAGTATGCCTCAGGTCAGGATCGAGAGGAAGACCACAGGTTGTCCCCCTCCCCATCTGACTCCACTAAACTCTTTACCTCCAAAGAGCTCTACCTCAATGCCAAACACCTGAGCTATAGGTGACAGTTAGCCTCCTGCTGCTGGTCAAGCTAACCTACCTCAAAACCAAAAGGTTCCTCCGGAGCCACTTTGCCATTTTCTACCTTTTGTACCAATACCAACGTCTTGCCCGGCGTCCTGCCCAGCATCATGCCCAGCGTCCTGCCTGATGTCCTGCATGGCGTCATGCACTGCGTTCTGCATGACGTCATACCTGACCGTCAGCCAGAGACTGTTTGAACTCTGAATCTTTCATCTGAAACATCGAATGATGAATCCGTACAACATAGTCCTCCTTAAAGAGAAGCTGATGAAAGGAAACCACCTTAGTGACCTGACTGACACTTGTTTGTTTACTCTAGTGAATCTTCCAGGACCCAAAAATCTGTATTAACCTGTCCTGCTATCAGCCGAGGTCCAGACCTCTAACAAACCTGAAGCTCCTCCTACAGTGTCAGTTTGGGTCCTGAAGGTCACTGGACAGGTTGGACATGAACTACCTGAGCTGTCCTGGTTGTCATGGAGATGCCTCCTGCAGACAGAAAGTTCTGAAGTTCTTTATTGAAGTCTTAATGTCTTTAATTAGTTTTATTTTGAATGTTTATTTTTTCTGTCCACTTCCTGTCACCTGACTGCAGGTGTGTCCACGTCCAAATTCTTCAGAACCAGCTGAACAACGTCCAAAGATGTTTTCAACCTTTCTGTTTCAAATGTTTGTTTTCACTTTCTGTCGAAGAACAAACAAAACCAAAAGAAAAAATATTTTCATACATACAACAACTTCAAAGAGCCAAAAATAGATAAAAAGAACAGAACCGTGTCCAGAACTGACCCAGGGCCAGTTTGTTTGAATGTCTTTACAGCTTCTGGTTCTGACACTGACAGTGATTCACCAACTGAGACTCCGAAACACTGAGACTGAGATCTGAGACTCAGTAACTGAGTAAACACATTAAACAGTAAAAATGTAAACAAACAGTAAACAAACTAAACACAGTAAACAGAATGGATGGTGTGAAGGTTGACGGAGTCTCTTCAGCAGTCAGCCAAGAATTTCGAAAATATAAAATGTTAATAATTTAAATGTTGGCTGTTCTTTTTTGAGAACTTTCTTCTTTCTGTTCGTATTTTTTGTCGCTGCCATCGGTGGTGAAGAGGAAACTGCCAAAATGAAAACCTGAAGTTTTTATTAATATTGATAATACTTTATGATTATTACATTTTTAGATTGTTTGATTTTTCTCGTTAGTTGAGTGATGTGAAAATGTTTCTAGAGTTTAAGAAGTTGTGTTTTTGGCTGAAGGCAGTGACACGAGCCATATATAATAAGAAGCCATGCAGCAGCTGTTTGATGATTGGATGACGCCTCACCTGTCCACACACTGTAGAAACTTAAAGATGTAGAGATCGTAGCGACTGAAGGCTAGAACCAATGAGAAAAGTGATGCTTTAATGTTTTAATATTTCTTTTCTCTCATTTAATTTTCATAAATGTGTTGTAAAATAAAGAAAACCATCTTGAAGCTTTAAACCGAACAGACGACAGGACCATGAAACGAAACATATTTTGACGTTGCTTCATGTTTTTCTTCCTCTGTGATGTTTCGACACAAGAAACCAAATAAAAGTAGAAAACAGACGTTTTCTTCTTCTTTGTTTTTATTTTGTCAAATTTTTATCAAAATTTTTTTATCAAAACTGATAATTTGATCCTTCAAAAAGTTTCCAAATGTTTTAAATTTATTAAAGAAGAACTTAGACTGATTAATGTATAATTAATCAGCTGATGTTTAGCAGATGTTTGATTTTGTTTATTTTATTTTATTTGATGTTAAACATTAATACATGTTAATGAATTTATAAGAGTAAATATGTGTTAATGTGATCAGATTACACGTGATCAGTTTAAAGTGTGATCAGTTTAACATGTGATCAGTGTTTTAAAAACAGATCATATGACTGTTGATGAACTCTGTAGTGTCACTGTCCAACATGTCAACACATCTCAAGCATAATGGTGGCTTATGATCTGTCAGGACACCTGTAGCCATGCCCAACAGTGATGTCACAGCGTGGTGGAGTGCACCTGTACGTGATGAACGTCCTCTTAAATTAGAATATTAATAAGTCTGAGTGAAACTACTTCATTCAGCAGGAGGTGTCCAGAACCAGCTAAGTCCTGATCCATGTTTAGCTGATCCGAATGTGACATCATCAAACTCCTGTCCTCTTATTGGTCAGTGTTAGTCTGCTTATTCGTGCCAGGATCCAGCTTGTGGTCCCCGCTGTGAGGACAGCGCCTGGCAGACAGTTGGTCTGGAGATCGCAGTGAAGCACCACCCCTTGTCGTGCGGCAGAAGGTGGAGAGGTCAGCCCTAAAGGACGGTGTGTAGAAGCCGTAGATGATGGGGTCACAGCAGGTGTTCAGGTTTCCGAACACAAAGAGGGCATGGTGAACATACTCAGGTGTGACATGCAGCATGTCGGGTTGGAACCAGTACCAGATCCCGAGCAGGTAGTATGGAGTCCAGCACACCACGAAGGACAACACGATGACAACCGTCATCTTCAGAGTCTTCATCCGAGCCTTTGGCATGATGTCAGTGCTGCTGCGGCGCAGGTATGACTCACCTGCTGAGAGAGGGAGTTGCTTCATTAGTGATGTCACACTGCCAATGTGTCACAGGTGTGTTACAAATGTGTTACCTTTGTCTCTCAGGTGCTGTAGGTGGATGTGTAGCAGGATGCGGCTATAGCAGCAGCTCATCACTAGCAGCGGGATGACGTACAGCGTGGTAAAGTGGAACATGTTGTATGCCGTTTCCTGCCAGCGGTGGCTGAAGCTGCCATGAGTCGCACACTGAGTGAAGTCCACTGACTCCACGCTGACTGCCCGGAAGATAAACAGCTGGAGGGACACACACAGACAGGTAAAGGTGACAGGAAACATGTGACGACCAACCAGCTCATGTTAAAACAAATCAAATAGGAGGGAACAGGAAATGTCTTCAGTCTTTGTGTGTGTGAGAGAGAGAGCTTCAGTCTGTTTTCCAGCCAAGGGCCTCTTAGCATTGTTTGCATTCCTCATAGAAACAAGGGGAGCCGTTAGCCCAAGCTAACAGCAGGAGGCCTGACACATTTAATCTCCCCATCAGAACATTCCTGCAGGGATTTCATGTTCTGGACTTTGGACTGCAAGTCCAGATAAACAACAAAACTATGATAACATGTAATAATATAGAATTCATACAATGTGACATCATCAGACTCTTGTCCTCTTATTGGTCAGCGTTAGTCTGGTTGTTGGTGGCAGGGTCCAGCTCGTGGTCCCTGCTGTGAGGACAGCACCTGGCAGGCTGTCAATCTAGAGGTCACGGTGAAACACCACTCCTTGTTGCGTAGAAACCATAGATGAAGGGGTCGCATGTGTTACCTGTGTTGGTGTTACCTGTGTTGATGTTACCTGTGGTGATGCCAGCAGTACACTAAGGCTCCAGGCCAGCAGCAGCATGTGGCGGTTCCTGCTCTGCGCGCTGAGAGCATCCAGTGGGTGCAGGATGGCATGCTGGCGGTCGAGGCTGATGACGACGAGGATGAAGGCGGAGGCATGCAGGGCGAACAGCTTCAAGAAGCAGAGCACCTTACAGAGCGCGTCTCCTCCGTACCACTGCACCGTCATATTCCATACCGCGTCCAGAGGCATCACCACGAATGTCATCATCAAGTCTGCTGAGGCCAAGCTCAACATCAGTGGCCGCAGGTGAGATGCCAGGCCACGCCCACGCCACACGCTGGCCAATAGTGCAAGGTTACTACAGGCAGCAAACAGGAAGAGGACGAAGGTGGCTCCTACACGGAACTGAGCGGCCCGGGTGAAACTGGGAGCATCCCAGTCTGTGATGGGGGGGTACTGGGAGGAGATGGGAGGAGGCGTGGCATCAGAACTGGTGGGTGGATCTGGTGATGACAGCCTTGTGATGGACCAATTACCGGACATCCTGCAGAGAAGGCGAAGAAGAAGGTCATGGGTGTTTTCACATCCTGAGGTCACAGGGGTCCAGCACCAGCATGGAGTGGGATCCAACACTAGGGCTGATTTTGCAGTCTGTGGTTAGAGTCTGGTGCCTTTAGGACAGGTGTACTCTGACAGACTGACACTGACAGGTGAATCAGATGTTCAAAGTGTTGACATTGAGAGAAACAGAAATAATGGAAATATTTAAATGTTCGGTCACAGAAAAATTCCAAAACATATGGCCCTTTAGAATAAAAGCACAGAAATAGAGAAAACAAGACATTTTACAATTCACAAATTCACACACAGGTCAGGTTACAGCAGTTTATTTTTGGCAGCAGGGACTGTGTGTGTGTGTGTGTGTGTGTGTCACCTTGGAAACCTTTACCTCTCTCACTGCAGACCTGCTGCCCTTCCCCCCTCATCTGATTGGCTGACATGTTCTTTTGAATCAAAGTAATCATTGAACTCATCACTGTTGACGCTGTTAAATATGCAAATGAGACACTATCTCATTAAAATGAACATTTATCTGCATGTAATAGTGAAGTGTAACCTCTTTAGCAGCAGCTATGCTAAGCTCTTTAGCAGCTATGCTCACATCTTTAGCGGTGTTGTTAGCTGTTGTTGTTTGAAAGAGAAACAGTGGTCACACTTGGTGTTAAACCTCACCTGTAGCTCATGATGAAGCTGCTTGTACTTCCTGAGAGGACCTCATTGGTCCAAACATCTTGAAGTGTGTAAAGATGGAATCCCTTGTGATCTCATCAAGCTACTTCTCAAGGTTAATCAGCATCAGCACAGCTCTCACAGTCAAAACTTGGTCCGCTATTAACATAATCTACAAAACATCAATGAAACATCAGAGAAACATCTAGAAAGCATTAAGGAAACACCAAGGAAACAAAATCTACAAAACATCTATGGAACATCAGTGAAACATCAGTGAAACATCTACGAAGCATCAAGGAAACACTAAGGAAACAAAATCTACAAATCATCGACAAAACATGAATGAACCATCAGGGAAACATCTACAAAGCTTTGACAAAACATCTACGAAACATCACTACGAAAACATCTACGAAACATCCACAAAGCATCAAGGAAACACCAAGGAAACAAAATCTACAAATCATTGACAAAACATGAATGAACCATCAGGGAAACATCTACAAAGCATCAAGGAAAGGAAAGGAAACACAAAATCTACAAAACATCAACGAAATATCAGTGAAACATCAACAAAACATCAATGAAACACCAAGGAAGCTTCTACAAAACATCTACGAAACAACAAGCAAAACATCAACAAAACTTCTACAAGACATCTATGAAACATCAAGGAAACTTCTACGAAGCATCAGCGAAACATCTGACACATCAGTGAAACATCTAGGAAACATCTACGCAACATCAGCGAAACATCTACAAAATATCAGCGAGACATCTATGAAACATCAGCTAAACATTTGACACATCAGCGAAACGTCTACGAAACATCAGCAAAACATCAACGAAACATCAGTGGAATGCCTATGAAACATCAGGGAAACGTCTATGAAATGTTTATTTACTTTAATCTTTTCACATTAAGGTCCTAATGAAACTGGTGTTTTTACCTGATCAGCAGTTCTGATTGTTCTCTGTTCAGGAACCCACAGAGAACCCCAAAGAACCCGGAGTGATGAACAGAACCAATTCAGATCAGTTCAGGTTCCTGATGGAAGCAGCAGCTTCTAAAAACCCTGAAGAGAGACCTGCAGCCAGGGAGGAGGAGCTCCATGTGACTGTGTGTGTGTTACTGTGTGTGCGTGTAAAATCTAAAAAAACATGACAGGAAGTGAACAAGCACTGACAAAGTCACAGATCTGATTTTTTAAAGGTTTATTTGAAAACAAAAATTATTTTGTCATATTATCATATTTAATCATTAAATGATCAGACACAGTGGAGCAGTGGTTCACACTGCCTCCTCAGGTTTGAAGCTCAACTGGTGTGTATGTCCTGTGTGTGTGTGTGTGTTCTCTCTCTATGTTCTGTGTGTGTGTGTTCTCTCTCTATGTTTTGTGTGTGTGTGACTACACACTGTGTTGTATTTACTTTGATTACTTCATATTCTGCAGCTTTCAGTCAGGTCACATGATATTCACTATTTCATTCCTTGAGACAGTGTTTCTATGGAAACCAGAGTCTGTAATATAGCCTACAGCATCGATCATGTAGGTGAGTCTACATCAGCGAACAGAACCGTGACCTCCACCTGCGCGGAGGGGGCGTGGCCTCTCTTGTGTCCTCTGGTCTTGTGGGTGGAGCCTCCGCCTCTGTCTGAACCAATGAAGCTTCACTGGAAGAAAACAAACCACCAATCAGGATCCAGCTCTGCGCTTTCACATCACTCCGTGTTTGTTTGAACAGGTGTCAGTTACCTGTCGGTGTGAGGGTTCTCTCTCTCTGACCACAGCTCACCTGAAAACACACATAGTTATGTCATCACCTTCACTTCCTGTTCCTACTCAGTGGAACATCTTAGGTTATTAGAACTGTTCTCCAGGTGTATCAGCTGTACAAGGTGTATCAGCCGTGTCCAGGTGTGCCTTAGCCGTGTCTTAGGTGTGCTAGGTGTTTATCAGTTACAGTTCATTTAGCTGACACTTTTATTCATCAGGTGTGTCTCGGGTGTGTATGAGGTGTATGAGGTGTGTCTCAGATGTGTGTACAGTGTGTGCCAGGCGTGTATCAGGAGACTCACTGTGCTGCAGATGGTCTGACTGTTCTGAACTGGAAACACAGACATGAATGAAACAAACCTCTGGTTCGTGCCCCACCTGAGTTCAGTAACTGTACGTATATTTTAGAGGTGTGTCTTACCTGTGCAGTCCAGGTAACGTGCTCATGCATTCAGGTCCCTCAGTGGCTCCACCACCTGCTGACCCACAATGCCCTGCTGCCTCCTGTATACCTGTGGCCTCCTGCTCTGACCCTGTTTGCATATTTAACACACCTGAGCTAAGATCTGTAGCACATGGTGGACTGGACAGAACCTGTTCTTACCATGGCAACACAGCTTTGTTTAAAGAGAGCCTGTTTCTACCTGAAACAGGGGAGACTCACCTTGCCCCACCCCCATTTGATCATCTGACTGTTGGATGGCTGCTCGACCTGGACTCTGTGTGATGTCACTCTTCCTGTGAGGAAGAACTCAAGGTCAGTGGTGTTTGATGCTCATGCTCTGGCTCAGGTGTGTCACAATGAGAGGTGATTGGCTCTTACCTGATTATGGGTGGGCTGTGTGGGCGTGGTCTGGGTGGGGGTGGCCTCTGAGAGAGAAAAAAAAATCAAATGTGCAACCCACAGGTGTAAAGTGTTGTTTTGGTTTCAGGTGTACAGGTGTGGTGGGTGGGCGGTGGTTCACACCTGCAGACTGACAGTCAGGCTCTGCTGTAGAGCTGCAGTCAGACGCTCCACCAGCCGATCCCGAACAGAACCAGAACCATCCTAAAAGAAACAAACTTGGCTGAACTTGACAGGTGTCAGGTGATCTGTTCATGTGACCTCTGACCTTTGACCCCTTCATGTTAACATACAGGTGTGTTATTGTCACCTGGCAGTGAGACAGAGCCTTCAGAGCCTCTTTGTAGAGCTGGATCGCTTTCTGCTGCTTCCTCTGCTTCAAGTAACACTCTGCTAATGACTCGCACACCTGAACCTGAGCCAGGTGGTCTTCTGCAGACAGACAGGTAACAAACCTGACACACCTTTACCTTCAGTTTAATTAATTTGCTTGCTTTTAATTAAAATTAGCTGATATTCAATAACATTAATAAACATTCATAGTTTTATATATATATGTAACGGTTAATGTTACCGGTGTCTCTGAATCCCTGCAGAGCGAGGATGAAGCTCTCTGCTGCCTCCTCTTCATCACCTAGCTGACTGTAGGCAAACGCCAAGTTACTGAAACACCGAGCCTGGTCACCACGGCAACCCAGAGAGCCTGCAATGTGTTATTGTGAATGTTACAGGTTAAATGTGTTTAAATACACTGAATGAAGGCGATAGTCTGATTGATTGAGAGCTGA
The DNA here is from genome assembly GCA_023373845.1 of Nibea coibor. Classification (NCBI taxonomy): domain Eukaryota; kingdom Metazoa; phylum Chordata; class Actinopteri; family Sciaenidae; genus Nibea; species Nibea coibor. The sequence continues at coordinate 26,493,342 of CM041726.1, forward strand.
GTGGCAGCTCTGACCGTAGAGTCCAGCGGCCCGGTTGTGGTAGTCCACAGCCAGCGTGAACTGACCCACAGAGTTCAGGGCAGCCCCCAGGTTGTGTAGCACTTTGGCCAGAAGGAGGGGCTGCTGAGCTGTGGGGCCCAGAGCCTGCTGGAAACACTCTACCGCCTCCTGGAAACACCTGAGTCGGCAGTAAGACACGCCCACTGACAGGTAGAGCTCACCTGGACGGCGCATACAGATGATCAGTCAGACCATTAAAACCAGGATGAGTTCAAAATAATAATGAAATACATTACCCAGTATCCTCGGCTCGCTGATTTCATCTGTCAGACTTAGACATTCAGTCAGTACGCTGGTGATGTCATCATGGCTGAAGTGATCCGATTGGATCATGTGATTTCCCGCCTCTTTAAAGGCACCAGCTGCAGAATCCAACATGGACGCCACTCTGTAACTCTCTGCAGCCCTCAGGAATCCCTGACCTGCCAGAGTCCAGTTCTGCAAAACACACAGCACACCTGACACCTGGTCCATGACAGCCATTACACTCGTCTACAGCTGTGTACGCCTGTTACCACCTGTGTGCGCCTGTTTAGAGCTGTGTACACCTGTGTACGCCTGTTTACACCTGTGTGTACCTGTGTATGCCCGTTTACAGCTGTGTACACCTGTGTGTACCTGTGTATGCCCGTTTACAGCTGTGTACACCTGTGTGTACCTGTGTATGCCCGTTTACAGCTGTGTACACCTGTGTGTACCTGTGTATGCCCGTTTACAGCTGTGTACACCTGTGTGTACCTGTGTATGCCTGTTTACAGCTGTGTACACCTGTCCCAGTCTGGGCCCTGGTTCTATCTGTGGTCCAGGTTGCACCCCCTCGTTCCGGTTCTGACCTGTATTCTGCTGTAGCACCTGCTCATCTCCATGCAGGCGTCCCCCTCGTTGCCTCCGTCTCCCTGCGATCTGTAGAGTTGGGCGGCGTGCAGGAAGTAGGCAGCAGCTTCTCGGCTCTGCCCCAGTGCATTGTGGGCCAAGGCCAGGTTGAACTGGAGATCTGGGAGCCGGTCAGCCTTCGGACCGGGCTGAGCCTGGTGCAATAAATCCAGACCTTTACCTGGTTGACCTGCCTCCACATAAGCTGCACCAAGGTTAAAGGAACAGGCCCGGAGAACGCGAGAGTCCTGCAGCTGAGGAGAAGAGCATGATGGGAGATCAACAGGACTGTGACTATTGCTCACTACAGCATTAACGAGCTCTGACATCACCTGTTAACAACCTCTGACCTCAGCTGTCTCACCTGCTAACAAGCTCTGACCTCAGCTGTCTCACCTGTTAACATCTCACCTGTCCTGCGGCCTTCAGCGCGTTGTTGAAGCAGCTCAGGGCATCCTCTGTTCGTCCCTCCTGCAGTGCTCCATGACCAGCGGACGTTAACTCCTCGATGTCCATCGCCTGAACCTCCTTCCTCTTCACCTCCTTCCTCTTCACCTCCTTCTCCCTCCTCTTCCTCCTCACCTTCACCTCATCGTCACCTGGAGGAGTCGCCTCAGATGCCATGTTGGACCTCACCTGGACAGAGTCTGCAGACACAGATAAACGTTTTCATTATTAATAAATCAGCGGACTGATTGATTAGTGGTTCAAACAGGATGTGGTCTTCAGTTTAAACTTTTATTTACATTTACATTTATTTTGTTTCAGCTTTTTACCTGATAAACTTTAAATATTATAAATGATCATAAAACATGGTGAAAATCATGTGATGTGAATGAAAACTCTAGAATGGCAGGAGGGAGATGGTCGTTTTATTTTGAAAAACTCCTTCCTGTTTTGAACTGGTGAAGCTAAAGCTAACAGCGCCCCCTGCTGGAGGAGTGAGCAGATGAGCGAATAAACTTTAAAAAAAACAACAACGTAATTTGTCCTACTAACCTAACGTTCACACAAATACTAGATAATCATTATTTGAATGATATCGTTATTTTATTGTGAACGTTTGAACTGAAAACTCACCTTAGCTACTGCTAACGCTACTAACAGTACAGCTATCAGGGCTAACGTTGCTAACTGTGCCAATCTTTAGCAGTGACGCCACACTCACAGTTTCCAGGTGAGGACAGGTGATATCCTCCATCCGGTTCAACCCCGTTAACAGACTTTACCGGAGTAGCTAACGTTAGCTTCATCTGCTGTAGACTGTAGTTGACTCGGTTGCCATGGAAACATGGCACAACTACAGGAAGGACGTAAAACAAAAAACAAACTGCTAAAACGTGACGTCATATGTGAGCCGAAAGAAGTTTCTAATATGACAAAAAAAACCCATTTTTATTAGGTTATATTTTTATTTGAACGGCAGAAAAATACAAAGACCACAATGCAACGCGGCGGGTCGTTCGGCCAATCAGAGAGCGGCGGGAGCTTTCAAATTTCAGACAGGAAGCAGCTCGGCGTAGCGGGCAGACGGACACGGAGGAGTCAGAAAGTTTAAAGATTTAAATTAATACATTAAATTAACAAGAGAGAGACAACAAACACGCGATTTACCCACCGGAAGACCGAGAAGACACGGCGACAGCAAACATGGCAGACACAGAGGGACGCTGTGAGTGTTTTTATGTCTGAAACACGGACATAACATCCACACAACGTTCACATAATGTTCACATAACGTCCACCCAACGTTATGTGGTCTGTATATGTATGAACACAGACATTATACAGACATATACACTATAACATGTTACTGTACTGACTTATTTTTCAACAGTAAACAGCTGAAAGTATAATATATGTAACATATGTAATATATGTAACATATGTAATATATGTAACACATGTAATATATGTAACATATGTAACATATGTAACATATGTAATATATGTAACATATGTAACACATGTAACATATGTAACATATGTAACATATGTAACATATGTAACACGTAATATATGTAATATATGTAACATATGTAATATATGTAACATATGTAATATATGTAACATATGTAACACATGTAATATATGTAACATATGTAACATATGTAATATATGTAACATATGTAATATATGTAACATATGTAATATACTATATTTTATGAATGACGAGGCTTAATTTTCTGTGTGTGACATCAAATTTAATGACGTCATACTTCAACAAGCTGTGTATGTCACAGATGAGCGTCTGACCGCAGAGCAGATGGATGAACAGAGGATCCAGAACGTGGCCTATCAGTACCTCTGCAGACTGGAGGAGGCCAAGAGGTCAGTACCACCCAGACCAGGTCAGACCAGGTCCATATCGGATCTCCCATCACCACAGGCAGAACAACAACAAAAACGCTGTTTGACTTGGCTCAGCTCGGAATGTCAGGGCTCACCTGGCTCCTCTGTAGGGTCGTCTTGTCAGGGAAAACAAATAAAAGTATTTTTGGATCACAACCTGCAGGAACAAGCTGCATCACCTGTGACATCACTCCTTCTCTCCTCAGGTGGATGGAGGCGTGTCTGGGGGAGGAGCTTCCTACTCCCACAGAGCTGGAGGAGGCGCTGAGGAACGGAGTCATTCTTGCCAAACTGGGTCATCGATTTGCTCCAAACACTGTCACTCTGAAGAAGATCTATGACCCCGAGCAGCTTCGCTACCAGGTATGTCCAGAACCAGAACCAGTTCTTTACGATGATTCTCATGACTTCAATAATCAATAATCTATATTGATCCGATCAGGCTGTGGGTCTGCAGTTCCGTCACACTGACAACATCAACCACTGGAGGAACGCCATGACAGCGCTCGGACTGCCAACGGTCAGTGAACGCACCGCAACTCATCCAGTCTGATCAGCTGATTGATCAGCTGATTGATCAGTATTTGTTATTGTTTTCAGATATTCCACCCAGAAACTACAGACGTCTATGACAAGAAGAACATGCCGAGAGCTGTTTACTGTATCCACGCACTCAGGTGTCTGTCTGATTGTACACCTGTCTGTCTGTAGCCTCTCTCTCTATATATATGTATATGTGTTAACCACCTGTCTGTTTCTGTGCCTGTCTGTCTGCAGCCTGTACCTGTTCAGACAAGGTCTGGCTCCTCAGATTCACGACCTTTATGGAAAAGTCAAGTTCACAGGTGAGTCTGATCGATCATCTGAACTCCCTCACCTGTCTGTCTCTCTGACCTGTCTCTCTGACCTGTCTCTCTGACCTGTCTCTCAGAGGAGGAGATCACTAACATGAAGATGGAGTTGGATAAGTACGGGATCCAGATGCCGGCGTTCAGTAAGATTGGAGGGATTCTGGCCAATGAGCTGTCAGTGGACGAGGCTGCAGGTAGAGAGACAAGCTGATTGGCTGTGAGGTCACAGATGGAGACGTTGACCTGATCTGTTTTGTTTCTTTTTTCCAATCAGTCCATGCGGCAGTGATCGCCATCAATGAGGCGGTGGACCGGGGTCAGGTGGAGGTGATGGCGGCGGCGCTGAGGAATCCGAATGCGCTTCTCAGTGACCTGCAGGAGGCTCTGATGGGTGTCTACCAGGAGGTACTGCGTCAGGCCAAGAGAAGGAAGGAAGAGCAGGCGGCCAATCAGGTGTGAGGGAGATGTCTGCTATCCAATCAGAACGCAGAGCTGTACACCGTCTAAAGCTACTTAAATACTGTGGTAGTCTGGTACAAATGTGTACGAATCTGTCTGTCTTTCAGTGTGGAGGTCTGGAGGACAAGGATATATACGAAGAGTTTCTGACTCAGAGAGAAATCCAGAATAACATCAACATGGTCAACAGTGAGTTTCACCAATCTACATTCACAACACATTTAACTCAACATGAACAAACATACAACACATTAATGTTTGATGTATGTTTGTGTTCCATGTTTAGAAGCTCGCTGGTATAAGTAGATTATTATATAAATCGATTATTAAAGTGTGAAGGTGAGATGAGTTTATGTGGGACTGGATTCAGATCATCATGCCTGTTGGTCTTTAAACATGCTGCATTAGGGAACATGGTTACTGCTGAACCTTCTCAGCAGGTGTCAGATAATGTCACCTGTAACATGTTTCACTGTACATAGAGAATATGACTTTGCTGCAGGACATGTACATATGTGGTAATGGGTTGACAGGTTCTGGACACTGGTATTGATATGTTGTTCTATTCCAGTCCGGTCGGCAGTGGAACTGGTTGACGAGGCTCTGGACTCTGCAGATGAACTGTCTCTGCTCTCGGCTCTGCAGCTGCCATGTTTGAACCTCAGAGGCCTTCACGCAGAGAACGTACCATGGTACCAGGACCAGCTGACAGCAGACCGCCAGCAGAAGGCACTGGTACTGAACAACACGCGCACACACACACACACACACGTCTGTCCTCAGATGATAAAGCTCGCAGGGCTTAAAGTAATCCGGTACCATGCCGGATTTCATTTGGCTGCGATTGTTGATGTGGGATATTGTTAAGCCCCTCCCTCAAACCACTACTCTCCAATCCTACGCTAGCAATTGTAACTATGCACACGCAATGACGTGCATAGTTACGATTGTTGTCATCATGGATGTACTCAGGAGGTTGTGACAGTTCAGACATAGCAACAGTAACCACGGAGGGCCAGCAGCAGTTGATGCTGCGTTCCAGACAACTCGAGAAAAAACGGCTGTGAATTGTGGAAAATGAACAGCGTGACTCTGAAATTACACGTATATTCATCTTCTTCCAAAATCAGTGAAGCTAATATATGCAATGACCTCTGACCCTGTCAGGATGTGGGCTGCGTCGACCCTCTGGAACCTGACGAGCTGCAGGAAGCTGTAACCATCGCAAACCAGGACGCTCACAGAGACAGAGCCAGTAAGACACCTGTCTGTCTGTCTCTCACCTGTCTTGTCTGTCTGTCTCTCACCTGTCTTGTCTGTTTGTCTCTCACCTGTCTTGTCTGTCTGTCTCTCACCTGTCTTGTCTGTTTGTCTCTCACCTGTCTTGTCTGTTTGTCTCTCACCTGTCTTGTCTGTCTGTCTCTCACCTGTCTTGTCTGTTTGTCTCACCTGTCTTGTCTGTCTGTCTCTCACCTGTCTTGTCTGTTTGTCTCTCACCTGTCTTGTCTGCCTGTCTCTCACCTGTCTTGTCTGTCTCTCACCTGTCTTGTCTGTTTGTCTCTCACCTGTCTTGTCTGCCTGTCTCTCACCTGTCTTGTCTGTCTCTCACCTGTCTTGTCTGTCTGTCTCTCACCTGTGTTGTCTGTTTGTCTCACCTGTCTTGTCTGTTTGTCTCACCTGTCTTGTCTGTTTGTCTCTCACCTGTCTTGTCTGTCTGTCTCTCACCTGTCTTGTCTGTCTGTCTCTCACCTGTCTTGTCTGTTTGTCTCACCTGTCTTGTCTGTCTGTCTCTCACCTGTCTTGTCTGTTTGTCTCTCACCTGTCTTGTCTGCCTGTCTCTCACCTGTCTTGTCTGTCTCTCACCTGTCTTGTCTGTCTGTCTCTCACCTGTCTTGTCTGTTTGTCTCTCACCTGTCTTGTCTCTTGTCTGTCTGTAGTTCTTGCAGCCGTCCAGAGTGTGAATGCCTGTCTGCGTCTCAGTGACCACAGACAGACGGTCACCTGTCTGATGACCTCTGACCTCCAGCTTCCTGAAGTATTTCCATTTGCTGCAATGCTTTACCACAGAGAGCTGCAGCTGCTGCAGAGGCAGAGCCCACAGGTACAGACGCTCCCGAGACACACCTGACACACGATCTTTGTTAGACTCATTATCGAGTATTCAAGTTAGCTCGCCAAAACAATGACACGCACGGCGAAACGCTTCACGTTATCTATAAACAGCGCATCTAAACAGTTACCAGAAGACCAGGAGCTTGATGATGAGAAAGGGAGTGAGAGGGAGAGACGAACGGCGCCTGTGCAGCTGTCTCTACGGACACGGAGAGAAAGAAACATTTCACTGCACGTGCCCCAGTATGAATTTCACTGGTTAAAATCAGTCAAAATCAATTTGAAGTTTTACGTCTACATAACATAATCTACAGAATATGCACATATGGCAATTCTTCGCTGGTCTATTCACTCCACATACACAATGTGCAAGGCTGGTTTCACCTGTAGCGACTTTGGACTCATCCAGTAACAGCACTATAACAATAACAGTGTGTGTCTGTCCTTGGTGAACCAGTAAAGAGTCAGATCTTAATCAGCTGTGTGAGTCAGCAGGGCTGCTTTACGTGTCACTTGTTTTTATTTATTTATGGAAAATATCGAGAAAATATTGTTAGCGTTAAAATCCTGAAAAATATCGAGATATTGTTTTTTGCCCATATCGCCCACCCCTAGACTCAGTATGTCACGCAATGTCACGCATCCACCAGGGGGAGCTGCAGCAGGAGGAGCTGTTTGTTGCCGTGGAGATGCTGTCAGCTGTCGCACTCATCAATCAAGCACTGGGGGCGGGACATCTGCAACTGTTCAGCTCCTCACTGGTCAGTCCATCTGCAGGGCTCTCGGATGTCGACCACACCTTGCTGGACAGGTACGACTCTTCACACCTGTCTTTTTTTAAAAAGAGGGCAGCGTCATAGTGATGATCTCATCGTGTCCTCAGGTACTTCAGGTGCCTGACTGGTTTGAAGCAGCTGGCAGGAAAAGATCTGCTGACCTGGAACCAGCTGCAGGAGGGAATCAACTCTGTGAATGCTGAAGTACAGGATGAGCACCAACGTAAGGAGCTCTCTGATTGGTTCTTATGTGACTCCTGTGTGACCTCTCTCTGACCTCTGACACCTGTGCGCCCTCAGAGCTACTGGCAGTGGGCGGAGTTAACACGGCAGTGCTCCGAGGTGACCGTCACCAGCTGCTGTCTGCTCTGCAGCTGCCCTGCTGCTCCGTGGTCGAGGTCATACCTGCAAACAGCTGCAGGTACCTGACGCTGCTGACCAGAGCCAGGCAGCACAAAGCTCAGGTAGACAGATGACCAATCATAGTGAGGCACGGATTCATGTCCTCATCATTCGGAGCTGAAGTCATCTGACCTCCTTCTGTCAAATCAGGTGAGCAGAGATCCAGGAGCTGAGCTGTGGTTGGCTGACATCCAGGAAGCGGTGAGGAGAGCCAATCAGGAGAGTCAGACTGCTCTAAAGTGTGAGTTCATGCTATGTCAACGTTAGCTCATCACCTCTATAAGCCAACTAGCCAATATGCTAATGTGTTCTGTCATGGAGTCACTCAGGTCTGAAGAAGATAATGTCATCTGTCTGTGTCAGTGTGTCTGTCTGTAGCTGCAGTGAATCAGGCCGTGAAGGAGAACCGGGTCAAACAGACTCTACGGGTTCTGAGTTTACCTGAAATCCAGTTGCACGGACTGATGCCCACCTGTGCTGCTGACTACCAGAGAGAACTCCTCAGTCTGATCACAGACAGGACGGACACAGGTACAACTGACCAACTGAAGACAGGACGGACACAGGCACAACTGACCAACCACAGACAGGTATGACTGACATTGACGTGTGTGTGTGTGTGTGTGTGTGTTTTCAGGTGACAACAGGAGTCCGTGGGTTCGAGTCCGGCTGGACGATGGCTCATTTTACTTCTTCCACCTGAACAGGCTGGAGGGCACCTGGGAAAAACCCAACAGCTTCGTACACAACAGCGTGTTCCTTGACCGACACCAGATACAGGTGAGACTCACCTGAGTCCCCACAGTTTGTCGCCCTGTCTGTGATTGGTCAGCAGCAGTGTTGTCGTGTGTGATGTCTCCCTTACAGGAAGTGGTCAGCAGTGTTTCAGGCTCGTACAGTCGCAGCATCCTCTGGAGGAGCAGTGAAGCCCTCATCATTGGCCTGCAGGCTGTCAGCCGAGGGTTCCTGATTAGACGGAAGCTGGAGGCCAGACGACATTACCTGGTCAGTCAGACGCCTGCTGTCATCGTCATCCAGGTGAAAGCAGTGTGGAGTCAAACAGGTGGTTTCATCAGGTTCACTCTGTGTCTCACCTGTCTGACCCTCACCTATCTGTGTTCAGTCTCACTGGAGGAGGTTTGTTCAGCAGAGGGCATACAGACGTCGGCTGCAGCTTCTCTACATGAACTGGAGAGCCGTCATCAAGGTAACAACTAATTCACCATGATGACTGACAGACGTTTAGTTTATGTCTGTTATAAATAATTGATTAGTTTGTTTCATTGTTAAAGGTTCAGTGTGTTAGCTTGTGCAACATACTGACATCTAGTGGTTAAACATGGACAGAGCAGAGAGCGCTCTCCATCCGCAGACTGCTGCTCAGGTTTATTTCACAAAGCAGCTTCTACGTCTGATTTCAGTCCGTGCTATAAAATAACAAGAAGTTTAATTTGGTTGATGTCCAACTGTTTGAGCAACAAATATGTTACTTTCTGATTGTTTTATAAATCCCTCTACCAAAGAAGCATCTCACACAACTGTTACTAAAACAGCCTCGAAACATACAGACTGTAGTCACTTTGTATTTCAGCTGAGTATGTTTTCTTAATCTGTGATGACACAGCATATTCATTTCACGATGTCACCTTTTATGTTCGTCTGAACAGATCCAGTCATTTGTCAAGATGTGGTTAACAAGGAGGAAATATCGAGCTCGACTGAGTTTCTTCAGGCGTCATGTGAGTTTTCCTGAATCACACACTCATTCAGTACTTTTACATGCAGCAAGAAATTTGAACTTCTGCTCGTATCAGATAATGACATGCATAAGACTGGATCACTTGTATACATGCCGTTCAGAGAATCAGATAAACGGCCGGAGCATGGCTGACAAAGAGCCACTTTGGGTCGACCTCTACTTATCAGCAACGACAAACTATCTGACGGCGTTCAAACAAAGATCACTCACGAGGAGATGGACGACGCTACAGCTGCGTACTTTTCCTGCTTTATTTTCATCCTAATAATAAATATAAAAAGAACAACGGATCTTTTGGCTTCCAGGTGAAAGGCCCAGAGGAAAATGTCGCGCATGATCCGACTGCTGAGTACACATGACGTTAAATATCCGACTGTGAGCGAATTATCTAGGTGTTCTTATCCGATTCTGAGCTGTCTGATGTGGTCGAAGTAGATCCGAAATAGATCAGACTAAAGTGTTTACGATCTGATACGATCAGAAATTAGAATTTCTTGCTGCATGTAAACATACCGATTGTTATTAGCTGCCAGCTAATCAGAACACAGTACCTTCTGTTTCTGAGGCTGTAGTACCTCTCTGTGTCCACAGGTGGACGCTGTCATAAAGATTCAGGCCTTCTTCAGAGCCAACAGGGCTCGGGACGAGTACAGGATGTTGGGTAATTTTACTAACAAGGAAACACTAATGAGGCGCTACCTCTGATTAGTCTGTTGGAACAGCTCATGTCATTAAACGCCACTATAAGTCATCATTAAGCTCTTCCCCTCACCTGTCTCAGTGCACTCGACCACGCCCCCCCTGTCTGTGGTCAGGAAGTTCGTTCACCTGCTCGACCTGGGTGACAGTGACATCAGAGAGGAGGCGGAGCTGCTACGTCAAAGGGAGGAGGTGGTGAGGAATATCCGCTTCAACAGACAGCTGGAGGCAGACCTTGACCTTATGGACCTGAAGATCGGCCTGCTAGTCCGAAACAGAGCCACACTGCAGGTATGATTGTTCCACAGGTGACTCGCTGCAGGTATAGACAGTCTTGGTTAGGGTTTGTGTCCATCAGATTTAACTCACCTGTGTCTCCTTCTGAACAGGAAGTCGTTTCTCACTGTAAGAAACTAACGAAGAAGAACAAGGAGCAGCTGTCGGACATGATGGACGTGGGAAGGAATAAAGGACTAAAGGCTCTGAGCAGAGAGAGGAGAGAGAGACTGGAAGCCTACCAACACCTGTTCTACCTGCTGCAGGTGAGACAGACACCTTAAAAGCTTTATTTGAATCCATCCACACTCCCCTCATGAACTCCCTTTGACTCGACTCTCTGCCACCTGTAAATAATTGAATGAATGACAGACAAACAGCTGAGGTCAGTTGTGGTATTGAACCTTGTCTGTTTCAGACTCAGCCTCTGTACCTGGCTCAGCTGATCTTCTTGATGCCTCAGAGTCGCTCCACCTCCTTCATGGAGATGTTGGTGTTCAGTCTGTTTAACTACGGCTCCGACCACAGGGAGGCCTTCCTGCTGCTGCAGCTGTTCACTGAGGCGCTGCGATACGAGATCAGGTGAGATCAGAGTGGACCAGGCAGAACTGTGAGGTGAAATCAGAGTTTCATCAATCAAAGAGCTGAAAGTTAAAAAAAAATGTTTTCATAATTGGCTTCACCAATTTATACCTGGCTTTGATGATGTCATTATTAACACATACCTGTCTCTGATGTCAGACTGAAGGTGGAGCAGCCTCAGGATGTGGTCACAGGTAACCCCACTGTCATCAAGATGTTGGTGAACTTTTACCGTCACGCTCGTGGTCAGAACACCCTGCGGGAGTCTCTGGGTCCGGCTCTGCAGGATGTCCTGCTGGACCAAACTCTGAGCATCAGGACTGACCCGGTGGACGTCTACAAGACCTGGATCAACCAGACTGAAACCCAGACAGGACACAAGAGGTCTGAACAGAAACAAACTGAGATTTAATTTATTCCATGGTCATGGAGTTGTTAGGAACACGCCTTAAGTACCTGATGATGCTGCACACAGATGAAATATGACCCATCATCATATCTGACAAACCTGTCTGTCTCCCTACAGCGCCCTGCCGTACGAGGTCTCACTTGCAGATGCTCTGAGTCACCCTGAAGTCCAGAGACGCATCGACATCGCCATCATCAACCTGAAGAACCTAACAGACCGTGTCCTCAAGGCCATCACCTCCAACCTCCACAAACTACCGTACGCATCCACCTAAACACCTCCATAACTACCATATGTCTCCAACCACACACCTCCACAAACTACCAATACAGCTCCATCTAAAGTGTGTGTGTGTGTGTGTGTTTGTTGTAGGTATGGGTTGCGTTACACGGCGAAGGTTCTCCGAGATGCTCTGAAGACAAAGTTCCCTGAAGCCAGTGAAGACGAACTCTACAAAGTAACATGACAGGAAGTGTTTGTGATGTGACAGGAAGTTTGTGACGTACTGAACATGTGACAGGAAGTGTTTGTACTTCCTCCCTCAGATTGTTGGTAACCTCATCTACTATCGCTACATGAACCCGGCCATCGTGGCTCCAGACGGGTTCGATGTAGTGGACCGGTCTGCCGGCTCCGCTCTGCAGCCAGAGCAGCGTCACATCTTGGGCTCCATTGCCCGCATGCTGCAGCATGCCGCTGCCAACAAACACTTCCATGGAGATGGATACCATGTGACTGCTCTCAACCAGTACATCAGCCAGACCCACAACAAGTTCAGGTACAATCAACCACAAGGTTGTGTAGAATACAAAGACAGCAGCTCTCTGTTACCGGAGGATTCAGTCCAGATCAGCCTGCAGCACTGAACCGGACTGGACCGCGTTGCTGAGGTTTTTTGTTGTGTGTCTCTGACAGGAAGTTCCTGATGTGTGTTTGTGACGTCCCTGAACCCGAGGACCGGTTCAACATGGACGAGTACTCGGAGCTGCTCATCGTCAACAAACCCGTCATCTACATCTCTGTCAGCGAGCTGCTCAACACACACCAGGTCAGTACAGAGACCCTGGACCAGACCCGGGTCCTGGATCAAACACCATGTCTGCAGCTGTTTCTCACTGTGTGTGTGTGTGTGTGTGTGCGTGCGTGCGTGCGTGCATGTAGTTGTTGTTGGAGCATCAAGAGGTTTTGTGTCCCGACCTGTCGGATCCTTTAAGTCTGCTGCTGAAGGACCTTGGATCAGTCCCAACCCTGCAGGAGCTCATTGGTAACTAATCTTCCTGGTTCTGTTTGGCTCTGCTCTGGTAGATTCCAGAATCTTTGTGTCATATTTGAGACTCAGAAGTAACCAATCACAGCTCCCCATCTGTCATGAGCTGCATGATGTCATCAGTAAGACTAACCAAAGATAGTGGGGGGCAACTGTGACATCAGGTTACCATCTATATGGTAAATAAAGCCTGTGCTTTATGCTCCTCAGGAGAATCTTCATCACCAGATCCAGGATCAGAGTCCGGTCCATCTCAGCGGATGGAGGTCTCTTTGACGCTCACCAACAAGTTTGATGTCTTCAACGAGGCTGACGACAAACAGGATAGCAGAGCACTGTTGCTCAGGTAGCTTAGCATGTTAGCCTGCAGTAGTGAGAATGCTCAGAGGCTTCAGATCACCTGACATGTTTCTGTTTCAGCACAAAGCAGCTGATCATCGATGTCATCAGGACACAGTCAGGTGACTCTCTGAGCGACATCCTGAGAGCATCAGCATCACGTGACCAGGTACACACACTCACATGTACACACACAGGTACACATACAGGTGAAGCTCAGGTAACCTTCAGTCATCTCTCTTCCTGCTCCACAGGAAGTGTGTCATGATTGGCTGATGCAGCGCCGTGCTCAGCAGGATGCTCGAACGCCTGAGAAGATGAAGAGGAACCAGTCGCTGGTTGCCAATGGCAACCTGAGTTTGGAGGAGAAGAAGAGGAAGATCCTGAGGAGTCTTCGTCGTCTGGAGGGCCTTGGAGTTCTGAGTCCACCCCAGACCGAGAACCAGATCCTGCAGATGATTGCTAGGGTAACGACACGACCACCAACATGACCCATAACACAAGACTGCAGGTGGTGCTTCACTTTGTCTAACACAAGTCTTTGTCACCTTCAGGACATCCGTCAGCAGCGTCTACACCGCCAGCGCCGGAGGGCGGAGCTTCAGAAGCTCCATCAGACTCTCAGCAGCCTGCAGGCAAAGAGCACCTTCCACAGCGAACAGGTGGACTACTACAGACATTACATCACTTCCTGTCTGGACAACCTGACCGCCAACAGGTACACACACACACACACACACACAGGAAACACACTGATTTCCTAACACTCACACTACACTGTCTGATGTTGTAACTGGTTGTGTGTTGCAGTAAATTGGCCAATAGGAAGGCAGCAGAGAACAAAGGGAAGAAGAAGCTTCCTGTTCTGAGTTACAGCGCCGCCCGGCTGCAGGAGAAGGGAGTTCTGTTAGAAATCCAAGACCTTCCCGCTACACAGTGAGGACACGCTAACATGCTACACACTAACATACTGACACACAGCAGCAGCAAAACAGTAACTGTAATTATAAACTGTAATGGAGACATGGCTGCAGTAATGATGGTGATAATATTAATATATGTAGTGGATGTGATCAGGACCACAGCAGCAGCCATGATCCATGAGAACCTGATGAGTTAGTAACATGAGAAGAGCCCAGTGCATCATGGGAAGCGTAGTCCTATAGCAGCATAAGTAAGAGATGACTTAACTATAAGCTCTATCAAAAAGCAAAGTCTTAAGTCTACTCTTAAAAGTGTTGACCATGTATAAGAGACAGGTTGACGGCTTATATGAAGAAATCTTTGAAGTTGTGACTCTCTGTCAGCCTGGCTACATTACTGAAAAGAAACCTGGTGTGTAAGACAAACTGAGGTGAGCTGATCCATTCCAGGTTTAAGAACGTTGTGTTCGACATCGTTCCCGGGCCAGAGAGAGGAAGCTTCAACGTCAAAGCCCGATTCCTCGGGGTCCAGATGGAAGAGTTCCTGCTCAAGTACCAGGTAAGAACCAAGCCAAATACTGAGCCCAACCAGGCCAAACAAATACAAAAATATAATATTGTGTGTGTGTATTATATGTATTTACATATATTGCATGTGTGTTGTAGGATCTGCTGCAGCTGCAGTATGAGGGCGTGGCCGTGATGAAGATGTTCGATAAGGCGAAGGTCAACGTCAACCTGCTCATCTTCCTCCTCAACAAGAAGTTCTTCAAGAAATGAACCAAGTGATGCTCTTACCTTCAACTCCTATCTCTGATTATATACAGAGTGAAGCATTGTCTCTATAATATCTGATTATATATGTCACTACATTATATATTTTATACTTGTCTACGCCTGTTTTTATATTTAAGTGTGAAGTACTCCTATCTTCACTCCTATCTTTGATTGTATATGTTATATATATTTTATACTTCAGTTTACTTCACATATTTAACAGTGAACTGTCGTCTCTATCTGTTTTTATGTCACTACATTATTTGTGATCAGCTGTTGTGATGATCAATAATCAATACCTGTAAATATTTTCTGCCTCTTTTTGAACTTCTGAACAAATTTTTACTTCAATAAATGTCTGAATGACTTGAGCTAACATTGCTCCTGATTATCAAGACGTTGAGTTAGGACTGAACTTAACAAGCGACATACCGATGATCATTAGAAACAGCTTAACTGTCTGAGAGAGAGTGCTGTGGTCGAGACATACACTGTGAATGAGAGAGGACTCCCTGATTTAGCCTCCAGCTAACGTCTAATATTAGCATGCTAAAATCTGAGCTAAAAGTGAAATGAGCAAGATACTGAACCCCAAATTGCTCCTGTTGGCTGAACCACTGGTGTGTGAATGTGTATGAATGGTTAACTCCTCAAACTGATGAGCTGTTGGCACCTTGCTTGACAGCCAATGCCATCAGTTTATGAATGTGTGTGAATGAGATATGTCATGGACAGCCGAACCAATAGCAGAAAGGCCACTCAGGTAGAAGGCTCTTGAACCTCGTCATCTTCGAGCATTGGGAGCCGGACTAGACGGGACTGGCATGTAGTGACATTAGGGAGCTCAGGACCAGGTTTGACAATGCCATAAGCACAGAAAACTGATTTCTTAAGTTCATCATCCTCTGGCTCTGGCAGTTCACGACTGCCACGTCGGTGTGTTTTACACCTGAAGTATTCTGCAGGATCTTGTATTTAGGTGCAGGGTTGGGTCTAGGTGTGGTGTGTTTTACACCTGACAAAAGGGCCTGGTACCCTAAGTTAAGGAGGGGGAGGTTGTGCGTCTCTAGTGGTTGAAACTGAATTACTGAATTTACTATTACAGGTCATGCATGTAGGTTTTGGTGAGCTGTGGAGCACTAGGAAGCTTCAGGTGGCCAAGGAGCACTTGATACTTATACTGTTTACTCAGGTGATGGTGACTGTTCAGCAGGTGGTCAAGGGCCATTTTTAGTAGTGCAAAGTCACTCTCTTGACCATTGTCAAAGTGTGGCACCATCAGTCTTGAAATACCATAAGATGAGGCGATAAATGTATGTGTTGCAGGGCTGCGTGTAGGGCTGGTCACACTGTAGGAGGTGCCACCTGTAGTGCTGGAGGTGATGCATGTGTTGCATGTGTTAAACGGGTCTTTGGGATGAGCTGCACGTTTGCTCACTGTGTGAAGTGAGCAGGGCGCCTGGCATATGGTTTAGGTTTGTCCTTCATTAAGGAGAGTTGCAACCACATAGTCACCCAGGTATGTAGGAGGGCGTAACTCTCTTCGTGAAACATAGTGTTGTGCAGATTGTTCTTCGGTGTGTAGGTTCCATATCTTGGTTAATAATAATGACCATATAAAAAGGGGGGGATGTTAGGGAGAGATAGACAGGGTTGTCTCCAGGAGTAAGGTGGTTTAGACTTAATTAGTATCATGCTCACCTTTTGAGGTCAGGAAGAAAGTGTTCAGGAGCCTCTGATGTCTTATGCTGTTTTATTTATTGACACTTGGCCAAGGAGAATTAGAGACACTCTCAAAGTTCATCAGGAGTGTCTGAGTCGGTCTCACATTCTGCCCAACTCATGCTGGTGGTCAGGCTTTAAATAACACCACAAATACGACACGCCCAGAATCAGGTAAAAGAGAATACTTTTACCAAGGATGGTGTCATTGTCAACATATTTTAGTCTGGAGACACAGATGTCTGTTTACGCAGATTGGAATGTCAATTGCAAGCTATCTATTATGTCTAAGCATGCAGGACTAGATTTCTTCGACCCTGGCCACCACAGTGTTCAGATAGGACGACACCTACTGTTGCCAGTCAAAGTCAAACAACTAATACAGCTGAGGACCTCAAGGCCCACACATGTCTTTGTGTAACCTTGTGTAATGTGTCTGTATGTTTGTGCTTTTATTATATTCTATTTAAAAGTATGTATGTGTCACTCAGAACACTGCAAGAATAGAAAATTCCATAACATGAAGTAATAATCATATTTGATCAATTCAACATCAAACCAACATGTCTCACCATCAATGAGTTATAATGGACCATAGAAAATCCAAAAGCATCCAGTATGTAGATGACGTTGGTGACAGCTGAAGCAGCTCCTGCCAAGACATTGAAGCCCACAGCTGTGTCCATCTGTGGAGGAGAAACATGTCAGAACAGCCATCTCCAGACTAAAGGAACTCGGAGGACTAAGCATCCACCAAGGTTAAGAGGTGACGCACAATATAAACACTACAAACAAACAGGAAGTGGCAAAAGACATTAGAGGACAAACACAGCTTTATAAAACAGTGAAATGTCTGAGTTTGTTGAAGACGATCCAGACAGTCAGTGGGAGCCACAACAAAAGCTAGGTCACCTCTGGTTTTAAGCCGGCTCCACCAGAATGTCTCGGTCAGTTGACCTCAGAGGTGATCAAGGTCAGAGGACATAATAATAATTTAAATATTATATAGTGGGGCTGTGCAGAGGCGTATAGGTCTACATTTAACTGGTAACCAGGTCAGCCAGCACTGCTGTTGGTTAAAAGTCTAGAGGATTCATTTTGGACCAACTAGACCTGGAATTCAGAGAACACTCAATGTGGTGACCAACCACAGATGATTATCAAGACAAGAGGAAACAAAAACATGGATGATCTGATGAATACCTCAGCTGCAGATGTGTAGTAAAGTGATGTCACAGCAATGATGAGTTACTAATCAGGCAACAGGTCATCAACTTCCCAGCAGCCACTGTCACAGATCCACCTATGATGAACTGCAAGAGTCCAAATAGACACACAGTTATCAGGTAAGATGTCACCTGGAGATCTGTCCACCTTCAGTCTCAGAAGAGCTCACAATCAGGGCTCCCCATGTAAAGGCACCAGAGACAACTGCCACAGTGTCCACATGCAGAACCATGATGATCCCAAACAGGAGGTCCATCAGGCCGATGATGATCTGTACTGTCTGCAGGGATGACAGATAACATGTTTACCTGATCACATGTAACAAGCAGTACAACAATCAAATTGTGTTTCTCACCCAGAGAGCCACCATTTCCATTCTCATGAGCTCTTCCGTCTTCCAAAATTTAAAAAACGTTTTTCTTTCTTCTCTGGTTAGACATTGAACTTATCAATTAACTTCTTTTGGGATGTTGCCAAACTGGCATTCTACAACCTTTTTCTGAAACCTGATGCCTTTTTCTAAAGCCACTTCCTTCAGCAGCCAACCTGAAACCGACCTGACCTCATGCTCACCCTCAGCCACCTCCAGTCCAATAAAACTGGCAGGGGACCCAGTCACAGACTGGTTGGACAAACTTAAATGATCTATTCAGTATCTGGAAGAAAAGCTCCATAATCAGGATAGGATCTTCAGGTTTGTAGCCTGGAATAAACTTTGGTATGTGTCTCACCCCAATGTAAAAATAAGAACCACCACCTACATCATTCAGTCCAAAGACACTGTCCTGGACCTGGATGTTGGTGATAAGTTTCCAGATCTTTGATCACGCCAACATTCTCAATATGATGTTGGATAAGATGATGCAGGTAATTAAACATGCAGCTCTCTGATTGGCCATGAGGTCATCACATATGACATCAATTCCTGTCCAGAGAGGAAGTGTGTTTTTGAATGGACTGTGGTCAGCAGCAGTTTGAATGTTCCACATGAAACAAATGATTTTATTCAGTTTCACAATCAGAAGAAGAAAAATAGATTCACACAGTTTCTATAAAAATACTCTGATTTAGTCCAAACCTTGAGACTCTGTACGACTCGGTCCAGATCAATCAGTCCAAGCCAGTCCTGTCCAGTTCAAACCAGTGTAGGGTGGTCAGACTGGATCAGTTCTAGGTTTTGTATAAAGTGTCTCAGCTGCAGCAGAAATCAGGTGGTGTGCCTTGACAGTTTGAGCTGAAGCTCCTCCTTCTTCTGATGTGTCACAGGTGATGTCATACACCTTCAGAACAAAAAAGACACTGTTGTTGCCTTTCAGAATAAAACCCAAACACTCGTCACAAAGTTCACCTGGAGACTCACAGGAAACAATCACATGATTAATAGCTTGGCTTTGAACTTTAACTGACATTCAGACGTTTGCTTCAATCAAAATTTAATGTTTCTGTAAATCTTGTCCAGGGTCACCTAAACTTTCACTTCCTTTTTCGTGAGTTCAGTGCACATGTCCAGCTTTACTCTAGCTTAGCACAAAAACTGGAGCTGGGGGGAACTGTTAGCCTATCTGAACATAAGGACAAGGCTAATGAAGTCAATTCAATCTTCAATTTCTACTTTGGTGATCTGACACATGAATTCTCAAACTCTCCTGGCAGGTGAGCCTTGATTGGACAGAGAACTGGAGAGACTTGAAGGTACTGTGAACCACTGAGCTAAGCAAATTCAGCTAATTCAACATCACTTCATCATCCAGAAGCTTTCACTACAACACATCCAACAAGTGCCTTTGTGCTAAGCTAGGCTAACCCCTTCCTGGACAGACACCCTCTCGTGTCCAGGCAGATGAAGTGCTTCAGTCCAGGCTCTTCTTTACAGTATTTACAGTCTCAGCAGGTTTTAGTTCAAATCATCCACATGACTTCTTTGGAATGTCATGAACAAGAAAATCATGTTTCATTTGATTTAATCTCAACACAAACCCGAACAAAAGGTCACATTTTCAAATGTTACTGTAAAAAAATGACGATTCATTCAGTCATCTTTGACAGAAATATTATTGATAAGTGTGCAGATAATTACAGAACATACAGCACAATAGGTAGTTTGATGTCTTCAGTCAGAACAGGAGCTCATAAGTGATTCAAATAAATAGGACAGTTTTTTTCAGATCAATTTCATCAGGTAAACTTCACATTTTCATCTGTCGCTGTATAACAAAAAGTCAGTGCAAATTGTGCATCTGTAAACATCAAACAACGTTCATCAGTTTGTGACTGAAGGGAAAGAACGATTGAGGTTCAGAGGTCCAGCAGAGGAGAATGAGAAGAGCTGCACCCACAAAAACTTCATTTCAACTCAAAACAGTTCAAGGTCGGGTCTATTTTGGACCTGAATATAAAGTTGTATGGAGGATCTGATGGTAACTCTGGACTGAAGACTTAAATGATGTTGGTGTTACAGTATAGTTTTGATGCTCAACAGAAGATTTTTTTTGTATATTTACATTGATTTGATGAAATGACCCTCAAATTGTAGTTTAAAAAGTCCTTGTTGGTGCAGCCCTCCAGATCATGGTGTTAAAAGTCACAGATCACTGACGTGATGATCTGAGTGTCACAGTAAATGATCACCCTAAAAGTCTCTGCAGCTACCTATCATGCCTGCTCCGACACCTCCTGTCATCAATCCCCGTTAGACTCAATGACCTTCTCGGCCAAGATCTCCTGGAAGGTGGAGAGCTGCTTCATCTGCTCTGTCTGCATTGAGTGTCTCCTCATCAGCTTCTTCTTCATCTTAAAGTCGGGCCCCCGTTTGGGAGAGGCTGGGGCCACAGGTACCAGGATCTTGTGCCCGGAGTGGATGGGGGATGTGGGCTTGCCATTGGCCCGGATATCGGGGATGGGTCTCTGGGGGTTGATGTTGAGCGGAGGCAGGAAACCAGGCCTGGTGTGGGAGATGTGGTCCAGCAGGAGGGTCCCAGAGCCTCGGCGTTCCAGGAGTCCAGGTGGACGTCTGCGCATGGTGATGGGGGACACTGAGTTGGAGATATTTTCCAGAGACTCCCTGGAGGAGCTCGTGACCAGAGAGAGGGGTGAGGCATTGTACCTCCGCCGCTCAACAGAAACCCGACCAGAGTCTGGAGATCCAGGGATGGACTCTGGGCAAAGGTGGGTATCTGACTCATAGTGCTCCATCCGGGTCAGTTTGGGGTGAGCCAGGGCCCGGGCCATGACTGCCCCAGGTCCACCGGTGTTCTCCTGGGACTCTGGGGCTGTGTTCCTGCGGTACAGGATCTGGTGCTGTTGGACTTTATCAGCCCAGGAGGAACCAGAGAGAGCTGCACAGTCTTCAGAGCAGGACCGGTCGATAAGTTTTGGAGAACAGGGGTCGTGAGTCTCAATGCTGTGTCGCCGTGACAACAGAGGTCTGACTGGTTCTGTGATGGACAGACCATTAATCTCAGCGATCATCTTGCTAAGGTCGCAGCTACCCTCCTCCTCAAGACCTCCGTCAACCCTCTCCTGAGGAACCCCACTCAGCACTGATGGTGCCACCAGGCCCCAGGGCTCCGAGTTCAGCCTCTTCAGTAGTTTACGTGGTGGAGGTCTCTTTTCTCCTGGAAGTCGAGTTGAAGGTAAAGGTAAAGCAGAGGTGAGAGCAAAGCTGAAGATGCCCTCCTCGTCTTTGCACTTGTCTCCTGCTGGCGAGGAGGTGCCAATCTCCACTTCAGAGGGAGACATGCAGGCTGGGGAAAGTTTGTCCACAATACCTGGTGAGGGGGGGGAGTTGAGATACTGCTTGGTCTTCTTGGTACCTGATGGAGATGTGTCAGTTGTGATGATGATCACCTCCTTGCCTTTAGCCTTGCAGGCATCAAGGAGCACCTGCAGAGTGTCACGGTCTCCCTTGTTAATTGCGTGGACAAGGGCGGAGGAGCCAGAGTAGTCTTTGAGGCTGGGATCAGCTCCATTCTCCAGCAGTAGAGAGACCACCTCCTTTCCTGCCTGCTCGGCACAGGCATGCATCAGCGCCGTCCTTCCACTCTTGTCTGGGATATTCGGATCTGCACCTTTCTCCAGCAGGTACCTGACCATCCTCTGCCGGGTTTGCGGGTCATCATAGGTCGCTAAACAGGCGGCAGAAATGGGAGTTTCCCCACGCTCGTTGCCCTCATTGATGTAAGCTCCACCTTCCAACAACAGCCGGGTCAGCCTCAGCTTTCCCTGGAAGACTGCTTTGAGGAGAGCATTCCCCTCAGTCTGCAGGGGTCCTCCATCTCCCATGATCCCTTGTTTCACCTCAGACTCCGTGTCCACTAGAAGCTAGCTTAATGCTGCCTTCCCATCCTCCACGAGAAGTCATGTGATCTGCAGGAGAAACACACAAGAGGTAAGTTTATTTACCACCATCTTAGCTGGTTGAAGTATTGTCTAATGAAAAATGTATCAGCTGACAGATAAATGTCTCAGAAAATTGTATTAAAAAATCCTAAAAGACACGATGAAAGAGGCTGAACTGGCTGTTTGTCTGTCTGTACCTGGAGGTGTACACAGTGACATCACAGTGACATCACTGATGAGTCAGAGAGCAAACAGCAGAGGAAACAAACACCAAAGGCACACAGAGTGAAATGATGGTGATGAGAAACTACACAAACACATTAAACCTGAACATGTGAAGGACTAACTCTGTCAACACCTGCTCAGGTGAGAGATCAGGGGGAGTTAAAGGTGATCCAATGAACACTGAAACATTTTTCATGCTGTGATCATTCAATGTTTATTTATCATTTTATACACAGACTTTCATAAAGTTATAGCTTCAGGTGACAGAAAACATCAAACAAATAAATTCAGACATCACACACACAGGTGGACTTTGTACTTGTCTGCAGTCAGTCTGGATCTGGGTGTGTTGAAGCTGCATTTTTTTCAGACATTCAGCAAACGGGAGATTGGACACAGCTGGTTTCAGAGGCTGTGTGAGAAGGATGCCACTGACCTGTCACAGCAACCCTTTTCTTAAACCCTTGTCCCAAACCCTCGTCCTAAACACTTAAAACAGCAGATGCAACAAAAACCAAAGGCACACTGAGTGAAATGATGATGATGAGAAACCACACACACACACATTAAAGCTGAACACGTAACACCTGCTCAGGGGAGCGATAAGGAGGAGTTAAAGGTGATCCAATGAACACTGAAACATTTTTCATGCTGTGATCATTCAATGTTTATTTATCATTTTCGTCCTAAACACTCATCCTAACCCTTTTTCCTAAACACTCCTCCTAAAACCTTGTCCTGGATTCAAACAGCTGATCATGACAGACACTCTGTGACCAACCAACAAACATACTGACGCTCTGCCCTGAGTTTTACCTCTCAGGTAAAGACTTTCGCTGACTGCAGTTGGTGAAACTGCCTGTAGACAGATTTCAGGGCTCAAAGTCAGATTTACCTGTTCTGTCTATAAACTATATATATATATATATATATATATATATATATATATATATATATATATATATATATATATATATATATATATATAAAACAATATTGCCAAAACATTAGAATAGCATTATTTATATAAATTAAATGTCATTATTAGCAATAATAATAATAATAATAATAATAATACTTTATTCACAGCAAAATTGACTTTTTCACAGTAAAAGTAAAACTAATATCGGTCTCTCTAGCTCTGCGTGTCTGTCTCTGTCCTTACCTGTCTGTCTCTCTCACCTGTCTCTCTCTCTCTGTCTCTACCTGTCTGTCTCTCTGTGGAGGAATGCGACTCACTCACCGGATGGTTCTACGTCATCCCGCCGCTCTGACGCAGTCATTTCTATATTTACACACCGGTTGCGAAGTTAACGGCGGCAGCACCGAGCACGCGCTGATGCACACACACATGCACGCGCACATTCATACACTCGGGTTCGTTTTTACTGCATCATAATGAAACCATCACATCAAAGCGTGAAAATCACTGGACACACACACACACACTGCAACACACACGCCGGGAGGAGCCGTTAACATGATGATGAAGAAACATGCAGATCTTCTGTCATCTTACCGCTGAGCTCAAGAAGCAGCTTCATCTTCATCATCTCACAGACCGTTACAGACCATTACCAACAGTTACAGGCCGTTACCGACAGCTACAGACCGTTACCGTCGGGTTGCGGAGTGTTTACTGAGAAGAGATGCTGCACCGACACTCCTCCTCCTCCTCCTTCTGTCAGAACCGCTCACAGCTGATCCACAGCCTGGAGGAGGAGCACCCCCCCACCACCACCACCCACCAGATATTAACCCTTTAAAGACAGAGGGACCGGTGAGAGACAGACAGACAGACACAGAGACAGGTGAGAGAGAGAGAGAGACATACAGATAGAGACAGGCGGACAGAGAGACAGGTGTGAGAGAGAGACATACAGATAACAGATTTATGTTAAGACATTTATCTGTGCTTCTTGTTGATGTCACGCTTTGACAATGTTAACTTATGTTTCCTATGCCAATAAAGCTGAATTGAATTGAATTGAACTGAGAGAGACATATGGAGAGAGAGACATGCAGATGAGAGAGGCAGGAGAGAGAGACAGACAGAGGCAGACAGACAGGTATATATTTACATATATATGTATAATAAACATTTTTCTGGTTAAAGTGATGATGGAAATAAAATACTGCATGACACACACACACACACACACACTGTTGCTATTATGGAAACACTGTTTCTATGGCAACAGATGTGCTGGATTCCTGCAGAAGTGTTCCCACGGCGACACACAGCACTTTCCCTCACTGACACACACGCGTGCGCACACACACACACACACACACACACACACACACACACACACACACAGCATGAAGGTGCTTTTTTATGTTACTTTTTTATGTATTTATATTAGCTGGTTATCCTAGCTTGAAGTGCGTATAAACATTAATAATCAGTCACACACAAATGAAACAACAGTAATCTGGTTATTTTAGAGAATCTGAGTAAATAAATCAGAGTGTTCTCACAGTTCACTACTCTGGTGGTCTAAGCTGAATCTCTCATTTCTGGTTCAGTGGATCCAGAACCTTACTGATCATAGCAGAACTGAAGTCAGTTGGTGGTTTAGACCCCCGAAGATTCTGCAGCCTATGATCAGAACATGTGAACACTGTATGATGTATATGTACATGTTAATGTGACTTTACTGTCGAACCTGCTGAATATTAACTTTTATATGTACAAACTGCAGAGGTCAAAGGTCACAGATGCACAGAGTGAATGACCTCGACTGTGTTTACAGGCTCTGATTCAACCAATCAGACGAGAGTACATTCCCTCCGCCTGACTCAGCATATCTTCTTCTTCATCCTCTTCTTCTTCTTCTTCTTCTTGTTTCACTGCGGTTGGACAATGCACACCAAAGGAAACTCCTGGTAAAGCTTAATTTTACTTTATTTCATTTTCTTCTGGTGAAACCGGATCAGATTGTGTAAATCTGTTGATGAAATTATTTGAATTTATTGTGAAGTATTTTGATTTATCTGAAAAAATATCTTTAGTGTGATCTCTGCTTTCACACTAAGACAATGCAATGAATGAACATAATAGAGTGCAGTGAATAACTCAATGGAGTTCAGTGAATAAACTTAGTAGAGTTCGGTAAATCAACACCGTAGAGTTCAGTGAATACTCAATAGAGTGCAGTGAATAAATACAGTAGAGTTTAGTGGATAAATGCAGTAGAGTGCAGTATGTTGTCCTCTCACCACTCAGCTGCTGCTCCTTTGAAGACTACAAGCTGACCACTGAATGGCTGCTGAACCACACAAATCACCGTCCGAAGGTTGCAGTGATCTGTGGTTCAGGACTTGGTCTGCTGGCTGATGGCGCTGCCAACAAACAGACCTTCAAGTACCAGGACATCCCCAACTTCCCCGTCAGCACAGGTGAGTCGGACCTGTCCACACTCAGAAAAATATTTAGCCCACTTATGCATTTCACTTATGTAGAAAATTTCCATCCATTTGGATTACATATTTTAGATAAATAATAATAATAATAATAATAATAATAATAATAATAATAATAATAATAATAATAATAATAATAACAATAATAAATGATTTAATAATTAATTTAATAATAATTTTAATATAAATTAACTAGTACTTACTAGTATTATATAAATCTTATTACTCTGTCTCTCTCTCTCTCTCTCCCTTTCTCAGTTGTGGGTCATGAAGGCTGCCTGGTGTTTGGGACGATTGATGACACTTCCTGTGTCTTCATGCAGGGTCATTTCCACCTGTATGAAGGTTACTCCCTCTGTCGCGTGAGTCCCATTTCAACAACACTAGTACACACAATGTTCTTCATCCATTTCACACAGTGTTTTTGTCCCATCTGTTTCTTATACTCCAGTATCTGACCCAACACTGGCAGAACGTCATGTTTGGCTCCTCCTGGACTGAAGAGATCCTAACACAGACCAGAACCCAATGGAGGGATAACACAGTACATCCTACCAGGACTGTCTGACTGGCTGTCTGTCTTTTTGTCTGTGTACCTGTCTCAGGTGACATTTCCCGTCAGGATCTTTAAGCTGATGGGGGTGGAGTCTGTTCTGGTGACGAACGCCTCTGGAGGAATCTGTCCGGACTTCAAGGTCGGTGATATCATGATCATCAAAGACCACATCAACCTGCCGGGATTCGCTGGACAACATCCACTGTGTGGACCCAACGACGAGCGGTGAGACAGAACAACAGACAAACAAATAGACAGACAGACAGACTGTCTGACTGTCTGTCTGTTTGTCTGTAGTTTTGGCATCAGGTTCCCGTGTATGTCTGATGCGTACAGTAAGGACCTGCGGCGGTTGGCATTGGACGTTGGTTCGGAGCTGGGCTGCAGTGACTTCATCAGAGAGGGGGTCTTCTGCATGGTGAGCGGACCAAATTTCGAGACCATTGCTGAGGCCAGAATGCTGCGGATCCTGGGCTGCGATTCTGTGGGTAAGACAGGAAGAGAGGCAGACAGACAGGCAGAGGTGAGGAGGTTTAATGCCCCTCTTTAGAGTTAGCAGGGAGGGCAGTGAAAGGCACCCAGTGTGATGGTTGTTGAGTGTTAATATGACCGCAGGTCAGATCCAGAGGGTACTATTGTTCATGTAGCCATACAGAAGGGGCTTCTGGGAGTTGTAGTGAGGAGACCTTACAGGTCCCATTACAGAGGTTCTCAAAAAAGATCTAGAGATTTATGGGAACATTCAAGAATGGCTGGACAGTTTTCTTTAGAGCTTTTAGGAGGTTCTCTAGATTCTTGACATAGGTTTCTGGTCCCTCACAATTTTCTAGGGGTCATGGAGAATGTCACGTATGATTCCCAATAATGTCCTCAGAGTTTTTGTGTTTATTAAGGTTTTTGGAGAGGTTTTCTATCAATCTTTTAGATGAGTAATTGGTTGAGAGTGCTATGTGTGATTCAGATGATAATGGTTCTTGAGAAAGTTTTAGGGTGTTTGATGGAAGGATCATTCAAGGTCAGAATTTAATGAATCAAGGTGGAGTTGGGAACAGGTATCAACTCATCATAGCAGCAGCAGTAATTCAGTAAATGACTCCTTCTATTTAAGTTAAGACAGACTTTATAAAGTTTATGAACCTGAATAAAATTCATCAATTTCTCCATCTCCTCTCTTTAGGTATGAGTATAGTTCCTGAAGTGACTGTTGCAAAGCACTGTGGACTCAGAGTTCTTGGTCTGTCCCTCATCACCAATATGGTCAGTTTTTAAAATGGTTACGCTAACAATAAAGAGAAAAAATTTAAACAAACTCTTTGACTGGCCAATCACTGCCATTTACCGCTGAGGCTGTTTGACAGCTGTGGTGTCACAGTGATGTTGCTGTAATGCAGTGCAACACTCTTGACAAACCTGGTTCTTGCAGGTGTCTCTGGACTACAGTCGGGAGGAGAAGGTGAACCATGAAGAGGTTCTTCAGACCACTAAGATGAGGGCGGAAGTTCTGCAGAAACTTGTCACCATGTTGATCTCTCGATGCCAGCAACAGAATATCAACACCTACTGATATCATCACCCACAGATACATCAACCATCAATCTATGTTGTTTGTTGTTACTGCAGTGAGTCTGTAGCTGTTGACTTCATAATAAAACTTCAAAATCAGGTCCTCTCCAACACCTACCAACATCTGGACATGATAAATCTGTCCCCGTCTATAACTGTCATTTCCATTATACACAATGCAAGTATATTTTACAGTGGAGTAATGTATTTTTAAAAAACATGTAAAAATGACTGTTTTGTCTGATACATACATTTTTACAGTGTATAACCTGTATCGCATCACAATGGCAGAAAGGTGACTTCATGGGAGACAGGTTTTTGTGGAGAAATTGCTGAAATCAATGGTCAAAGGTCAATGGTGAGGTCAGGAGTTCAGACAGTGTTCAGGAGCCTCTGATGTCTGATGCTGTCATATTTATTGGTCATCCGAGACTCAAAGTTCATCAGAAGTGTCAGAGTCTGTTGAACTTGTGCTGATGGTCAGACTTTAGACCTCTACAGAGAACACCATAAATACTAACCGCCCAGAACTAGATACAGAGAATGTTTGACCAAGTTAGAGTTACTGTCAGCACATTCGAGTCTGGAGACACTGCTTGTGTTAAAGAGACATCACACCAAGCTTTCTATGTTTATTAGGACCTTAGGTCTCTTTGATGGAATCCTGATTATATCACATCCGGTACAGCAGGTGGCGCCATTCACATACACTAATACGAACAATGACGTTCTGCTTTTATTGTGAAGGACTGGAACCGGAAGTGCCTTTAGTGCTAGTGAAGCAGAGGCTATAGGAGCTAACAGGAGCTAACAGCTCACAGAGGCTAACTGTGTCGTCATGACAGAGTGAACAGATGGCTGCTGACGTCAGTGTGAGGGTGAGTTATGTCGTTTGTTTCACGTTCACTCCAACGTTTGATGTTTCTGCGGCGTCATTAATATCACAGCGCGAGCTTGGCGCCACGAACCTGGAGACACTGAAACAACCACTGCGCATGCTCAGTAGCATTGGCTGCCGCTGCTGCCGTTAGCACAATGCTCAAGCTAAGCTAACCGTGACAACCATAGAACGGACCGTGTGGTCAGTTAGCACGGGTCCGCTAACCCGGGTTAACAGACCGAGTCTGTCTCACGTTTAAACTGGTCTAACTAAAGTTAAAGAAAGCTAATGTTAGCTGTCTGTCTGTTAGAGTGGCCTGTATGTCTGTTACTGACCTGTCTGTCTGACCTGTCTGTTTGTCAGTGACCTGTCTGTCTGATGTGTCTTTCTGTCAGAGTGACATGTCCGTCTGTTACTGACCTGTCTGTCTGTGTCAGAGGGTGGAGCGGCGGCGTCCAGCTGAAGGAGATGTTTGTCCTCTGCAGTCTAAATGTTTGCGGTCGCACAGAGAGACCTTCAGACTGGACAGGAAGTCACAGACAGCATCCACACCTGTCGCAAGAAGTTCCTCTGAGGACAGACAGGAAGAGGAAGAGTCAGGTGACACATAAATAAAGTGCGGTTGGACTCACCTGTTGGTGGAGCCATGTGTTTCATACCTGAAGTGTCTATCTCCTGCTCAGGTGGTGGCATTATGAAGGTGGTTACCATGGAGACCAGCGAGTCTAGTGACGATGAACTGGGACGACTGGACATCGACCTGGACAGGAAGTCCAAACAGCACAACTTGACTTCACGCAACGTGCGCGCCATCCTGCATGTGAGTCTTGCACGCACACACAGACACACATACAGATACAGAGGACATGTTACACGTTAGGTCACTGTATACATACAGAGGACATGTTACGCGTTAGGTCACTGTATACATACAGAGGACATGTTACACGTTAGGTCACTGTATACATACAGAGGACATGTTACGCGTTAGGTCACTGTATACATACAGAGGACATGTTACACGTTAGGTCACTGTATACATACAGAGGACATGTTACACGTTAGGTCACTGTATACATACAGAGGACATGTTACACGTTAGGTCACTGTATACATACAGAGGACATGTTACATGTTAGATGACTGTAGGTCTACAGGCTGTCTAATATGCTTCTGTGTCCTGTGTCAGGAGGTGATTACCCATGAGCGTGTGGTGGCCATGATGAAAGCTGCCATCAGAGATACTCAGGACCTTCCCATGTTTGTGAGTGTCAGTGTTTGTTAGAGTCAGGGTGCTGAGCCTCCGCATGTTCGCTCACTGTGATGTCTCCGTCCGTCCGTCCGTCTTCTTCCGCTTATCCGAGGGCGGGTCGCGGGGGCAGCAGCTTTAGCAGGGAGACCCAGACTTCCCTCTCCCCAGCCACTTCGTCCAGCTCTCCCAGGGGGACCCCAAGGCGTTCTCAGGCCAGCCGAGAGACATAGTCCCTCCAGCGTGTCCTGGGTCTTCCCCGGGGCCGCCTCCCGGAGGGACGTGCCCGGAACACCTCACCAGGGAGGCGTCCAGGAGGCATCCTCACTAGATGGCCGAGCCACCTCAACTGGCTGGCTGAAGGAAACTCATTTCGGCCGCTTGTATCCGCAGTCTCATTCTTTCGGTCACTACCCAAAGTTCACGACCATAGGTGCGGGTAGGAACGTAGATTGACTGGTAAATCGAGAGCTTCGCCTTTCGGCTCAGCTCCCTCTTCACCACGACGGACCGGCGCAGAGTCCGCATCACTGCAGAAGCCGCACCGATCCGCCGGTCAATCTCCCGTTCCGTCCTTCCCTCACTCGTGAACAAGACCCCGAGATACTTGAACTCCTCCACTTGAGGCAGGATCTCAACCCCGACCTGGAGACTGCACTCCACCCTTTTCCGGCTGAGAACCATCGCCTCAGATTTAGAGGTGCTGATTCTCATCCCAGCCGCTGTGATGTCTCTACTGCACTAAATGGAACAGAACTTCTTCTGGGAAGGCTGTCCACAAGGTTTATGGTGTATTTATGGGAATTTTTGACCATTCTTCCAGATTGGCATTTGTGAGCTCGCATACTGTATGCAGTAGTGTAAAGCACGTTGCCACTGGACTCTGGAGAAGTGGAGTGTGTTCTCTGGAGTGACAAATTGCACTTCTTCATCTGGCAATCTGATGGAGGAGTCTGGGTTTGGCGGTTGCCAGGAGAATGGTACCTGTCTGCATTGTGCCAAGTGTAAAGTTTGCTGGAGGGGGGGTTATGGTGTGGGGTTGTTTTTCAGGAGCTGGACTTGGCCCCTTAGTTCCAGTCAAAGGAGGTCTGAATGCTTCAGCATACTGAGAGAATTCCATGCTCCCAACTTTGTGGGAACAGTTTGGAGATGGCCTCTTCCTCTTCCAACATGACTGTGCACCAGTGCACAAAGCAAGGTCCATACAGACATGGAGAGTTTGGTGTGGATGAACTTGACTGGCCTGCACAGAGTCCTGACCACAACCCAATAGAACACCTTTGAGATGAATTGGAACGGAGACTGAGATCCAGGCCTTCTTGTCCAGCATCAATGTGTGACATCACAAATGCGCTTCTGGAAGAATGGTCAAAAATTCCCATAAACACACTCTTGAACCTTGTGGACAGCCTTCCTAGAAGAGTTGAAGCTGTTGTAGCTGCAAAGGGTGGAGCGACGTCATATTAAACCCTGTGGATTAAGAATGGGATGTCACTTAAGTTCATATGGAAGTCAAGGCAGGTGAACGAATACTTTTGACAGTATAGTGTAAGTCGGCCTGTCTGTCTGTCAGTAGCCCTGTCTGTCTATCTGTCTGTCTGTCTGTTTGTGGTTAATGTTCCTGTCTGACAGCCTGTCTATCTGTAGTTGATTCTCCTGTCTGTTGTCCGGCAGGAGCCAAAAATGACTCGGTCCAGATTGAAACAGGCCGTCCAGCAAGGACAGGTGAAGTGAACATCCACAGTCGTCTCTGATATTTCACCTGGAGAGTTAAAAAGACTATAATCTGTCTTTCTGTCTCTCTCTTTGGTTACAGCCACTGAGTCTAGTAACAATGAACACAGCCACACTCAAGGTAAACCATCTTATTCTCATTTTAAATACTGCACACTTGTACATACTGGTTGAATCCAATATTTTATTTTATTTGTATACTTGAATTTTATATTTTGTACTACTGCTTTTATTTTAATATGTCTCATTTTATATTTTATGTTTATACTACTACTTAATATGCCTAGGTTGTTTTTATTTATCTAGGTTGTTCTTTTCCATTTTATTTCTACGTCATTGTGTTGTATATTGTAACTACGGGTGAAATGCCGTTGCTGCAATGCAGTTTCCCAGTTTGGGATTAATAAAGTATTTCTAATCTAATCTAATCATTCAGTCTGCAGGAAAATTCTGTCTGACTATACTTGTCTATCTGTTTGTTTGTTTGTCTGACTGTCTGTCTGTGTGCAGCTTCCTCAGTTTGTTGACATTGATCTTGAGGAGGATGAAGACTCATCAGATGAAGAGTATTGTCCTAATGAGGAAGAGGAGGAGGAAGACACGGCTGAAGAGGTCAGTAATAACCTTTGACTTCACGTCAGTGAGACCGTCATAAGATCTACTCCAGTCCATAAAGACAAACTGAAGATCTGCTATGATACCCACCTCCTCCAGTCTGCACATCGAAGTGTCCTTGGGCAACATACTGAACCCCAAACTGCTCCTGGAGGCTGAACATCATCAGTGTGTGAATGTATGAATGAGATATGTAAAAGAGCTTAGAGTGGTCAGAAGACGAGAAAGGAGATATGAGTACAGTCCATTTACCATTTTCTTCCTATTGTCCATAGGGTTTCCTCAGGTGTTTTTCAGGGGTCGCTGTATGTTTTTGTTCTTGAGTGTGAAGTCTATGTGTGTGCACAGACCTTCCTCAGTGATGCTGACAGCTTGGCTTCACCGCCCAGAATGCATCAGGGCTCTCAGCCTAAACTTTTGGCTGATGAATCCTTACAGGTACCCTAAACCTGACCACTTACACCTGTACCAAACTCCAAGTCTATATGTATCCTGGCCTCTGATATCTTACTTATTTTTTAGAGATCTGCAGGACACCTGGGAGAACAGGTGATGTCCTCCGCCTGCGCTCCTCAACACATCCTCACTGCTCCTGAGTCTTCATTCCTTGAGAGACTGAATGCGGTTGAAGAGGAGTTGGACTGCAGCCCAACCTACACCTATAACCAGGTAACCCTAGAGCCTCACCTACACATATAACCAGGTAACCCCCCCAGCCCCAACTCTACATACTTATTTGACTACCCATCCTGCTTGTCTGTTTTTCTTAGTCTCTGGACAGAAAGGCTGATGATGGCGGCGATGATGATGAAGGCTGTTTGGCATACCGCACACGCTCCAAACTTCGTCTGGTAAACGTTCCTCTGGGTCAGCTGGAGGCGGAGCTTCTGCCCCCTGACATTACAGCTGACATGTACGAGCAGAGCGCGGCCAGGCGAGAGGAGGACCGTCATTGGACAAAGTGGCTGCAGGGTCTCATGGCCCCCGACAATGAAGGTCAGAGGTCGGGCTGAAAAAAAGTTTGTCTGCTCTGATCGAGGTTGGTCTGACCTGATCTGTCATCACATCTATTATGTACTTTATCAGCAGCCCACACTCAATACTTTAAACAGTTTATAAATCCTGCAGTCTAAAGTCTAAAGTGTTTGGCTTAGCTGGAGCAAAGATCAGCAGGTCTACATCAGTTTCTGATGTTTGACCTCAAAGTTCCTGATTTCAGCTTGAACAAACGGGAAGCGTGGTGTTTGTTGTTTGCATGCCTTACAGCTAACTGGACCTGCTTGTTTCTCAGAGGAAGCTGATGATGATGATGATCCAGAGTACAACTTTCTGGATGACCTAGATGAACCAGACCTAGAGGACTACAGGACAGACAGAGCCGTCCAGATCACCAGTATGTGTTGTGGACTGGGTACTGTTCAAGGCCTGGAGTTTTTCCAGGACCTCTTTCTTGTCCTCCCCTCAGTGTTAATGTATCTTTTTTCTTGTTTTAGAGAAGGAAGTGAATGAGCTGCTGGATGAACTCTTTGATACAGTGAGTTTGTCTTCATCATGGACATTTAGATACTTGTTTAACAGCTGCTGTTCTAGCTGTGGGTACACATCACAACATTTTATTTCTGTAAAGTATGTTCGTATTTTTGTTTAAGCAGCATGTGGCATTGTGTTCTGGATTTAAACAGTATACTGCATGCTCATCTGTCAGAACTTAGGAACTCAGGACCTTTGCCTCTATTCAGTTTCTTTATTCAGCACTAACTATAAGCGCTAACAAAAAGGAAAGTCTGCCTCCTGAACCCAGAATGGTAGTTTGTTCCTCAGAAGAGGAGCTTGATAGCTGAAAGCTCTGGCTCCAAATCTACTTTTGGAGAATATAGGAACCACAGACCTGCAGAGCCTTTTTTAGCACTGATTAACCCTTTATCGTCTAAACAATCATTTTTAACGTTTGCTTTCGAACACAGAAGCCATCACTTTAAAATCTTCAGTAAAGTCACTTTTCACCTGATGGGTCCAAACTAGGTTTCTTAGTTCAAGGCCTATTTGGTCAGCATGGTTGTTTCATATGGCGGTGACATCTGTTTTCTGTGCAGCTCCAAGAGGAGGACCAGGAGGACCAGGAGGAGGACCAGGAGGAGGACCAGGACCAGGAGCAGGATGAGGAGCAGGACGAGGAAGTCCTGTCCCAGACTGCACCCAAGTTCAATGTCCCCCAGGCTTTACGGTAACCCTGCGCAGTGTGTGTTTACTGTGTCCTGATGTAGGTTCAGAGTCAAGAGAGCATCCAGAAGTCTGATTAATCACACAAACACACACAAACACCTAGGTAGTAGTGAAACTGACAAAAGTAGTAATAAACAAATGTACTGAAATGAACTCATGACTTTTGAATTGTGGTTCAAACTATGGCTACTCATGAAACTGGTCTATACAAAAATGATGGTACCCTGAACTTAATATTTTGTTGCACAATTTTTGGAGGCAATCCAGCAATTTCTGTAACTCTCAATGAGACTTCTGCACCTGTCAACAGGTATTTAAACCTTAAACTGAATAATAAGTGAAACTGTAGCCACAGGAACATCAAGTTCTTTGAAGACGCTCTTATAGCCTTCACCTTTAACATGCCTTTCTTTCTCCTGACACCAACTTTCTCCTTAGCTTTCTGTGCTGCATGTCCAATGTGTTACATGTCCAATGTGTTACATGTCCAGTGTGTTACATGTTCAGTGTGGTTTATGTCCAGTCTGGTGCACACTGTGATACCAAACTGCACAGTGACTACTGTTCACCCTTTAAAAAGGCAGACTGACTGATTATAAGTTTGGAAGTGCCTGTGATGCTAATTCCAGGATGTCCTGGATGTCCTCCTGTTGGGACAGTGCAGCAGAGAAGTGCTGTGACTGTTTGGGTTGGGAGGAAGACAAATGTCCTCTGTTGCTGCTTCTTCACACAGAACACATGAAGAAGAATCCAGCTTAGGGGAGACATACTGCATCTTCTTCATTTTAGGCTCCACCTTATGCACTGAAGAAACGTCATAACCAAAATGTCTAATTTCTCTTTAGAAATGTCCAGTTTAAAAAAAAAAGTTTGTTTTTGTCCCTTTTTTACTGTCTGTAGTTTTGAGGCGCCATTAGCCAGCATGTTGACAGAGCGGTGGCGAACGGTCAGAAAACAGTATGAAGCTCTGCAACAGAGAAGAGCCCTGCAAGACACGACCAATCACCAGCGTGACAACATAAGCCTGAAGGGTACTCCCAGCCCACAACACAACACAACCTCTCCTGTCTTAGTGCTACCGAACCGGGTCTTCCCCACTCTTCACCTGAACTACAGTCAGAAATTGCAGCTACAGCAGCAGATACAGCAGGTATGTAAGACATCATATCATCATGTTGTTACTACTCCATCACTCTTTGTGACATCAGCCTCTCCTCAGCTGGTTTATGTTCCAGGATGTGATGCAGGTGCATGTTTAAATATAAACATGCACAATATAAATATAAAATTATTCTTCTTATTACTTTCTCTTTGCTGCATTTGCTCATTTTCGCTGTCTTCAGTCCCGGCCTCTGCCATTCTGAACATCAACACTGTCCGCACACGTTACCAAAAGCCTGCTTCCGTCTTCTTCCGCTTTGCAGGGGGCGCATAGCCTGTAACGTGAACACGTGTCACACTAAAAAGAATCTGTGCGAAACGTGAGATTTAAATTTAGTTAAACAAGGCTTTGAGGCAGAGGAAATTCTTCGATCATTTTTTGTAATCAAGTTACTTGAGGTAAACATGAGTCAAGTCAATCCATTATTTGTATGTTCCTGAAGTATCTCATGTGTCTTCTACTGTTCACACGTTGTGGTCTACAGTGGCTTGCGAAACTATTTGGCCCCCTTGAACTTTGTGACCTTTTGACACATTTCAGGCTTCAAACATAAAGATATAAAACTGTAATTTTTTGTGAAGAATCAACAACAAGTGGGACACAATCATGAAGTGGAACAAAATTTATTGGATATTTTTAACCTTTTTAACAAATAAAAAATGAAAAATTGGGTGTGCAAAATCATTCAGCCCCATTGAGTTAATACTTTGTAGCGCCACCTTTTGCTGCGATTACAGCTGCAAGTCGCTTGGGGTATGTCTCTATCAGTTTTGCACATCGAGAAACTGATATTTTTGCCCATTCCTCCTTGCAAAACAGCTCGAGCTCAGTGAGGTTGGATGGAGAGCGTTTGTGAACAGCAGTTTTCAGTTCTTTCCACAGATTCTCAATTGGATTGAGGTCTGGACTTTGATTTGGCCATTCTAACACCTTGATATGTTTTTTGGTGAACCATTCCATTGTAGCTTTTGCTTTATGTTTTGGATCATTGTCTTGTTGGAAGACAAATCTCCGTCCCAGTCTCAGGTCTTTTGCAGACTCCATCAGGTTTTCTTCCAGAATGGTCCTGTATTTGGCTCCATCCATCTTCCCATCAATTTTAACCATCTTCCCTGTCCCTGCTGAAGAAAAGCAGGCCCAAACCATGATGCTGCCACCACCATGTTTGACAGTGGGGATGGTGTGTTGAGGGTGATGAGCTGTGCTGCTTTTACGCCAAACATAACGTCTTGCATTGTTGCCAAAAAGTTTGATTTTGGTCTCATCTGACCAGAGCACCTTCTTCCACATGTTTGGTGTGTCTCCCAGGTGGCTTGTGGCAAACTTTAAACGACACTTTTTATGGATATCTTTAAGAAATGGCTTCCTTCTTGCCACTCTTCCATAAAGGCCAGATTTGTGCAGTATACGACTGATTGTTGTCCTATGGACAGATTCTCCCACCTCAGCTGTAGACCTCTGCAGTTCATCCAGAGTGATCATGGGCCTCTTGGCTGCATCTCTGATCAGTCTTCTCCTTGTATGAGCTGAAAGTTTAGGGGGACGGCCAGATCTTGGTAGATTTGCAGTGGTCTGATACTCCTTCCATTTCAATATTATTGCTTGCACAGTGCTCCTTGGGATGTTTAAAGCTTGGGAAATCTTTTTGTATCCAAATCCAGCTTTAAACTTCTCCACAACAGTATCTCGGACCTGCCTGGTGTGTTCCTTGTTCTTCATGATGCTCTCTGCGCTTTAAACAGACCTCTGAGACTATCACAGTGCAGGTGCATTTATACAGAGACTTCATTACACACAAGTGGATTCCATTTATCATCGTTAGTCATTTAGGTCAACATTGAATCATTCAGAGATCCTCACTGAACTTCTGGACAGAGTTTGCTGCACTGAAAGTAAAGGGGCTGAATAATTTTGCACGCCCAATTTTTCGTTTTTTTATTTGTTAAAAAAGTTAAAAATATCCAATAAATTTTGTTCCACTTCATGATTGTGTCCCACTTGTTGTTGATTCTTCACAAGAAATTACAGTTTTATATCTTTATGTTTGAAGCCTGAAATGTGGAAAAAGGTCACAAAGTTCAAGGGGGCCAAATAGTTTCGCAAGCCACTGTATATGGAAGCACACCTTGCAAGGCTGGACATACTTTAATATCCTGACTCTGTATCAATGTAGTTGGGCTCATCTCTACACAAAGCACTCGGTTTGGACCAAACTCCTGGACTGGACCTTTTTCTTTTGTTGCCTGGGTTGAAAGGTATCAGGTGTGTCTGTGATTCTTGTGTTCTCAGCTGAGTGCTGATGTGTTGATGAGTCTCTATTAGACTGAGACACATGGATACAATCACTTTACCTCAACATTGCACTAGAAAATCCAACAAGCCACCAAAACCTTTCAACCTTGCTTTTAGGGGTTTAGGAGTAAGTGTTGTGGAGAGACTCGACTGGCTCAGAGTTAGGAGGTGGAGACAAATCAGGTACCACTGATTTGACAGGAGGATTCACGTGATTACAAACAGCTGATGAACATCTTGAAATGTCTGAAAAGAAACAGCTGCAATTTCAACAGTATAGCAGTATATATAGTATATGTAGTTTTTCCACCTTTAGTTACTTGACATGAAACACACAGCAAACATGCCAACTTCACAACACAAAGTCCAATAATACATAATAATAACTTGTTTGTATAGCACCAGTTTACAGACAGGCACAAACAGCAGTTATTACAGTCTCTGCATGATGTCCACATTTCTTCAGGTCTAACATTCATTCGTGGTGTTGATTCTGTTTTTATTGTTGATTGTACTTTGGATGCTTTTATTCTTGATGTCTTTTCTTTCAACTATTTCCTGTCCAAGAACTTCAGATAAAAATGACCCAATACAAGAAACAGAATTTCCAGGTGTAGTTCACCTATGACTGAAATGTTTGTCTCTCCCAGCACGTGCAGCTGCTCACGCAGGTTCACCTGTTGCTTCGCCATGTGGATACCTTGAACCATGAAGCCTCCATCACTAAACACTACTTGGTCAGTCACTAAACAGCAACAAGAACACTACCTGCTCAGTCAGTAAACAAAAACACTATCTGTTCAGTCAGTAAACAACACATACAAATCTGTTCTCGCTTCAGGAGGAGCTGCAGCAGTTCGCCAGGCGCCAGGAGGAGGTTTTTCTGCCCAGCAGTTTCAGAGTGTGTAACTTGCAGGGTGCACTGGATCTTCTGCAGGAGGTTGAGCAGAGAGCAGACCTTCCTCCTGCTGCTCCTGCTCCTCCTGCTGCCTCCAAACGCTGGCTTCCCAGGATGACTCCTGCTATTAACAGTGAGGAGGGCACATATGACTTTGGTATCTCTTATCATGTTTGGTTAGACAAGCAGATGGTCCTGACTCTAGTTCTGGTTCTTTTTAGGCCACGCCTTCCCTCTGCTGCCCGCTGACACTGCCTGGCTGTTTGCCACCCGACCTGTCTTCCTTTACCCAGAACTACTTCCTGTCTGCAGCCTGGACCACAGACGTCATCACCGGAGTGTTTACACTGCAGGAGAAGACACGTAAATATACACACTGCTTAATTAATACATACAGAGCTGTCAGGGTACAGACTGACAGTGATCATTTCCCATGATGTCCCTGTGCAGATTGATCATTCTGGGTCTAAAGCACTTTGAAGGGACGGTCCAGTCGGATCAGCTGATCAGCTCCTACCTGCTCTGTAAGACTCGGTGGAACTTCAGGAAACACATCAGAGAGATGAGCGGGCCAAGAGCACCACACGGCAATGTCATCAAGGTGACATCACTTTGATATCATTACATGTCTGACATAATCTGAACCATCTCTATAGTTGGAGGGGCAAAGTTGAATTCTGTCCTGTCATCTTTTCAGATGTTTCTGACACAGCGAGTCATCCCACCGCTGCTGCTCGCTTGTAGCAGAGTTCAATCTGGAGACCAGCGCCCCCCAGTGGACAGAAACACTTCCAACATGCCAAATTGGCTCAAGGTCTGACAGACGAGGTCTAGATCAGTATGAAGGTTGAAGTCACTCTGAACTTTTAGTTTTATTTCAAATGAAAGGATAAGCATCAACTAAATGTATCTCAATATTATATAAATATTATATGGATATGATGTAAATATTATATACACACTGATGAGCTGTAACATTCAGACCACCTGCCTTAAGACCTATTCTGAAACATCAAATGGTTCTCTGTTGGTTCTCTGATGGTTCTCTGGTGGTTCTGGTTCTCACCTGCAGAACAGTCAGCCACTCATCCAGAAGACCCGACTGAACTCCAACTGTTACCCCCCCTACCTCCCCTCAGGATGCAATCTTAAGCTCCACCCCCACTGGATCAACAAGTCTCGCTCCCGCCCACCCTCCCACAGACGCATTTTCACCTTGGCCCACAATGCATCTCTTCTACCACTTGCCAAAGCCCCAACAGAGAGACAGGTGGATCGACAGGTGGACTCAATGGTAGACAGGCAGACGGTGAGACGAGCACACAGACAGGCAGAGAGACAGGCAGACATGCAGCCAATCAGCTACATGCACCTTTCGCCTGCTGTTTCAGGAACCCTGACTCTGCCTCCCACCTGTCGGGCCATCCCATTGGCTGCTCTTCATACAGTCCCCACC
This sequence comes from Nibea coibor, assembly GCA_023373845.1. Classification (NCBI taxonomy): domain Eukaryota; kingdom Metazoa; phylum Chordata; class Actinopteri; family Sciaenidae; genus Nibea; species Nibea coibor. The sequence continues at coordinate 26,533,824 of CM041726.1, forward strand.
CACCCTGTTCGCGCTGACACTGGCCCCACCCCCATCCTCCTTCCCCTCACTGCACCACCAAACTCTGACACTACGAATCCCATAATGTCTTGCTCAGCTGCCACTGTGAAGCCAGGGTACTTCCTCCTCCAGATGATGTGGACACCACCGGCTCTGTGCACGGCTCTGCCCACTGTCGCTTCCCAACATGCTGCAGGGCAACAGATCCACAGACCAATCAGAGATGAGCAGGAAGAGCTGGAACAGATGTCCACAAGGCCACACCCTCCATTGGAGGAGGAGGAGGACAGACAGGGGGAGGAGGAGGGTTCAGCTTCACTATCAACACTGAGTCCTCTGTCCTGTCCAGGAGAAAAGGAGAAGAACTGGACTCTTGTGGGAGTGGTCAGTTTGGATGGAGAAGAAAAAACTGATGGAGAGGAGGAAGGCAGAGAGGAAGGAGTTGCAGAAGAAGGTGGAGGGGAGAAGGAGGAGGGAGGAAGTGGAGAGGAGGACCAGGGCAGGGAGGGACATGGTGGAGAGGAGGAAACAGGTGGGGGTGGAGAGAGGGAACAGGAAGGAGAGGGGGAGGAGGAAGAACAGAGAGAGGATGGGGGAGGAGAGAGGGAGGAGGATGGAGAGAAGGATAAGGATGAAGATCAAGACCGACAGGGGGAGGAGGAGGAGGAGGAGGATTTTGATGACCTTACACAGGATGAAGATGAGGAGGAAGTGATGTCATCAGCATCAGAGGAGTCGGTGCTGTCTGTTCCAGAGTTGCAGGTTGGTTATCATGTGATCGATAAGGTAACAAGCATGTGTCATATTCTTTGCATTTGCATGAGTGAGTTCGGATCAGCAGCTGTACATCCAACATCTAACTCTGGAATTTCTTTTTTGGAGAGAATGTTCGATACTACTTACTGCACTTAGGTCTAGGTGAGACTGCAATTAAAGTGCTAACCCAAGAAATATTTTACCTTTTTATGACAGCTGTTTTACAGTGTTGCCCAGTCCAAGATGCAGCCAGCAGATCAGTTCTTCTCTTCCAATCCCATCCTTGTTGCCAGTTATGTTGTGGAGAAAACTTCCAAATGTAATGAAATAACAACACAGAGACAGCTGCTTGCGAATCTGAACGTAACTTTACTTTACACCTTCATAACTTTTTGTAACCATTATTACATCACTTTATATCACTGTTAGATAGTCAAATCATCAGATCCGGACCCACCCGTCCTGTACGTTCTTATGTCCGTGTTCTGAGTGTCACGTGAACGTAATATTGTCTGTGTGTTTCCCATGAGCCTGTATGGTGTGTGTGTGTGTGTGTGTGTGCTGGACACCCTAATCTTGGTCAAGGCCGACCTGAAAACAGACTGGCTGAATGTTATCTGGTGGCACAGAATCATGTGTTGCCTTTATCATGTTCCCTTCAAAAGTCCATATGTGTCACTCAGAACACCACATTTGGAACACAGCCACAAAGCAGCTGATGTTTTTGACATTTTATTGGGCCTTTTTCAAGCTTGTCATTGTCTAGACACAGCTGTAAAGTGACAGGAATGTGGGGGGAGAGAGAGATGGGGAATGGCATGCAGCAAAGGGCCACAGGTTGGATTCGAACCCTGGGCTGCTGCGGCAAAGACTGAACCTTTGTACATGCAGGGGATGCTCTACCAACTGAGCTCAACAACGCCCCATGTTTTTGACTTTTGACCATTTCAGGAAACCATGAAGCAGCTGACATGGCTGGCGGCAGAACGGCGGCTCTGTGCAGATGGAGACTCGGAGGAGGATCACTCGCCGACTTCTCAGGAAGAGGAGGAGGAGGAAGAGGAGGGGCCTAAAGAGGAGGAGTCCGGAGAGGGGCGGAGCAGTAAGGAAGGGAGAGACGAGGAGATGCCGTCAGGAGAGGGGACGCCCAGAGGAGGAGGGAGGTGTCCTGGACGAGGACGAGGTGCTAAACTGGTGGACTAAACTGGTCTTATGTGGTCTAAACTTGTCTGTCGTGGTCTAAACTTGTCTGTTGTGGTCTAAAGTGGTCTGTCGTGGTCTGACATGGTCTAAACTACCACTGATTGTGTCCTCTCTGTCTGCAGGTCGAAGCCGACCTCTTCGCGGACTGAGGAGGAGTCGCCAGGAGCGTCACAGTAAAGACTCCTCTAAGCTGCTCCTGTTGTATGATGAAAACATTCTGGACAACGACCCGCACAGAGAGAGCAAAGACGTGGCATTTGCCCAGAGTTACCTGAACAGGGTGAGACAATCCATAATCAGATCTGCCCCTCCTCAGTGGACTGGACCAGGTAAGGTTATGTTGATGCAGGTATCTGGAGGTGACTTTTAATGTGTGCCTGTAGGTTCGTGAAGCACTGCAGGACTTACCTGGACAGGTGGAGGAGTTTGTGTCTCTGCTGAATGAGTTTGAGCAGGTGGGAGATGGACAGGAAGTGATGCTGTTGTTCAGGAAGTTGCGTGGCATCCTTGGAGACCGGACAGACCTCCTTCGAGACTTTGCCGCATTCCTGCACCCTGAGCAGGCCCTGCAGTGTGGACTGGTGAGAACAGGTGTATCAGTGCAGGTACACGGTTGTATTAGTGCAGGTATGCAGGTGTATCACTGCAAGTAGTGTTGTGGAGAAAACGGGTGTATCAGTGCAGGTACACAGGTGAATCAATGCAGGGTCAAACAGCTGAAACTTGTTTTAGTGGTTCTAATGAAGCTGATGACAAGTCAGTTTACAGTCCAGGTGTTTCACTAGTCGTTTACCTGTAAACTTCTTCTCCACAGTTCGAGGAGCAACAGGCGTTTGAACGCAGCCGACGCTTCCTGCGACAGTTGGAGATCAGCTTTGGAGATAATCCATCACATTATCAGAAGATCATCAAGGCTCTGCAGACCGGTCCGGACCTGAGTCCAACCAGCATCCATGAGGTACACCATCTGTACACAACCCAGTTCAACCAGGAGCAGTGTCACCTTCATTATAAAGTTGATCATCAGTTATTGATCTCTAATAATTTGAATATTAATAATAAAATCAGCTGTTTGTTGCGTTTCAGCTCAAAACTCAGATGGCATCGCTGCTAAAAGGACACACACATCTACAAGCTGAATTCTGGGTGTTTTTTGAAGAGCTCCGCCCACCTCCAGCACGCCCAGGACAGTTTGAAGAAGCTCATTGGCCTGAGGATGGAGGAGGCGTATCAGACGGTGGAGAGGGTGTCGGCCAGGTGTGTGGGGGTGGGGCCACCAGTGGCTTTGAGGAAGTGACACTGCCAGAGCTTGAGGAGGAAGAGGAGGGACACAAAATCCAACCAATCACGAGTCGACGTCAGAGGAGGAAGATGGACGCTCACAGAAAGTACAAGGTCTGAAAATAGGTAGTGAAGTTAACATTCAGTCATGGACTTCATCTCATATTCAGAGCTCTGTGATTGGTCTGTTTGTGTTTCAGGTCTGTGATTGGTCAGATAAGGACTGGTCCTGTCTCTGTCGTGATGCAAAGATCCGCAGACATCGGAGGAAAGGATGCTCTCGCTGCCATGGCAACAAGGTCTGCCTTCCATGTTCCTTCAGGGGTTGACGATGACAAATTTACACACCTGACTCACCTGTTCACTTCTCACCTGTTCAGACCTCAGGGGGCATGTCCCGAGCCATGAAAAGTCTGGACCCTCTCTACTCTCAGATAAGATCCACCCACGAGGAACCAGGTGATAAAGACCTGGACCTGAAGGGGGAGGACGACAGTCCACAACCAGGTGGGAACAGGAACACCTGTCCTGGCTCCTGATTTACTGATAGGTGTGACTGAATGTATTGTCTTGTTACAGATCAAAGCAGTGCATCATGGGAAGGTTCGTTCCCTCTGAATGATGACAAAGAGGAGGAGGAGGAGCTAGAGGAGGATGAGGAAGAGGACGATGAAGAAGAGGAGAAGAAGAGCAGACAGAAGGAGCAGAGCCTGGAGCTAAAGAGGAGCAGGAGAGAGGAGGCCCAGAGACCCTCTACCACCTCCTCCATGATTTTCTCTACCACCTCCTCAAACCCCATCACCTCCTCCATGATCTTCTCTGTCACGTCCTCCATTTCTCCTGTCACCGACTCCATTTTCACTTCTACATCAGTTACCTCCACTATCTCCTCTATCTCTTTATCTGTCTGCACTTCCATGTCCTCCACCTCTTCTGCTCCTCCTCGGCCCAGTCCTCCCCCTGACCTCCCAGTCTGTGCAAAGAACATTTCTCTGACAGCGAGCGGAGAGAAAGTCATTCTGTGGACCAGGTACACCTCCTCTGACCACCTCTCTGCTCCTCTGACCTCATCTCTGCTCCTCTCTGCTCCTCCCACTTCCTCTCACCTCTTTTCACCTCTTCTCGCCTCCTCTCTGTGTTACTCATCTTGTCTCACCTCCTCTCTGTTCCCCTTGTTGTTTTTCAGAGAAGCTGATCGAGTCATTTTGACGACGTGTCAGCAGGAAGGAGCCAATCAGAACACATTCCAAGCTATCTCTACTCTGCTTGGCAACAAGACTCCCAGTGAGGTGATTGGTTGCTCTGACTCCTGTGATTGGTCAGTTTTTCTCTCTGTTAAAGGGCAGAAAGTTTGTGATTAGCTGACAGTAACTCTCCCTTGTGTCTCCAGGTGTCTCATCGGTTTAGAGATTTGATGCGTTTGTTTCGGACGGCGGCTCGTCAGGCCAGCTCTGAGGACGAGGCTCTGCCCATTGAGGCGACAGCAGCCAATAAAGTAGAAGACTGATATTAATCGATCAGATGCTGCAGATTGATGCTAAACAGAGTAAAAGGTTACCAGGACTTTTATTGTGAAAGGGTTCATTAAATGACACAGACGTGTTTACTGTACATACAAAATCTGTAAATATGAAAATGTTTAGATTATTTAATGTTTTTTATTTACAATAAAACACATTTTCATCAAAGTCTGTCTGCAAACTTTAAGTTTGTTAATGTCTCTTTCTTCAGAATGAAAAATGACTTCAATATTTACAGATTTATTTCTCTCCGGTCTTTGGCGTTGATCAAATTAACCTTCAGACACATCAAGAGACGCCAACATCTTTAACCTTCATTTTATTGTCCCTGAGAATAAAAACAGAGCACACAGATGTAAACATACGTAAAAACATATAAGTCACGACATCAGATCATAAAAAACAGCACATCAGAACTTCAATCCTTCAGCCTGATAATCAATAGATCAAACATCATGAATAATCAAAACTATTATGACAGCTTATCAGCTGAGTGATTTAAGTAAATCTCACTTTGACCGAAAAATGACTTTCTATGGATGAAAAACAAAAAAGTTTATCAATTTATGACTCAAGCATTTCAGGTAGCTGCTGTGGGTCATCCCTGTGCTCGCTCTCCAGTTTCTGGGTCAACATCATTGTCCAGATCTGGGAACAGGAAGAAGAAAGAAGAAATCAGGAGGATGTTTAAATGGTACAAGACCAGAAAGAACTGCACACGTAAAACCTTTTATAATATGTATGTAACAGAAGGAGGCGTGCAACTCAGAGGGAACAAACTTTAGCTATCAAAACACAACATATCTCCCCCCTTTACGTGTTACGTTCACATTCAGAATGCTGCTGCTCGTGTTCTGACAGGAACCAAGATCAGAGATCACATCTCTCCCATTTTGGCTTCCTTGCACTGGCTACCTGTTAAATCTATAATAGAATTTAAAATTCTTCTTCTTACGTACAAAGCTCTTCATGGCCAGGCACGGTCACCACCTTCAAGAGTAGACTTAAGACTTTCCTTTTTGATAGTGCTTATAGTCAGGGCTGGCTCAGGCCTTCCCTTAGTTATGCTGCCATAGGACTAGACTGCTGGGGACTACTGTAATCACTCTACCATTTAGTTATTGTAATTGTACGACATGTTTGTGTTGATTGTTCTGTACATGTGACATCCATTGCACGTCTGTCCGTCCTGGGAGAGGGATCCCTCCTCTGTGGCTCTTCCTGAGGTTTCTTCCACATGTTTTCCCTGTTAAAGGTTTTTGTGGGCAAGTTTTTCCTCACTGGAACCGAGGGTCTAAGGACAGAGGGTGTCACTCCCTGTACAGACTGTAAAGCCTCTGAGGATAAATGTGTTTTGTGACTTTGGGCTGTACAAATAAAATTTGATTTACAAAAGTAAGGGCTCTGTACACAGATTTTGAAAATAAGAGTGGATCAACGTGCCTCTAAACTTGTTTTTGTTCAGTCAGCATCTTAAAATGAACATTCTTTTGTTCATCAGCAAAAATGTGGTTAACTCTTGATTAAGCAGAAGTAGAACACAAAGAATAGAAACTATAAAAGATAAGAACAAAAGATTAATATGAAGAATAAACTGAGAGAAGAGGAAGGACACCTGTTCCTGGAAAAACAAGAAATCTGTCTCTCACCCATACAGTCCTCAGCCCTGTTCTGCTGATTATGTTGGTTCTGCTGGCTGTCTGGTTCTTCTTCCATGTGGACATCTTCATATCAGACAATAATGAATGAATGAAAAACAGACTTTGGTTCAAAATTTAAACTCTTCTTGCGCATCACTGAGCCAAAGCTCACCTGCGACCTGGTTAGGTGAACAGACACTCTGACACCTGGATAGAGATGGGAGGGAGTCTGAGTAGACTGTGTGGATTGGCTGCTTGCTGCTGGGCGGGCCTGTGGTGTTCCAGTATGATCCAATGGGAGAAGAGGTTGCTGCTGACACGTCTGAGGAAACAGGAAGTGATGAAAGGTCAGAGGTCTCTTCATTCTTTTAGTCAGCTTCATGAGGTTGTAATGGAAAACCACTGATTTTATTTTCATTTTGTATGGCTGTGCTGTTACATATGTAAAAGATCTGACAGTTGTCTGACACCCATCTGAATTTGGTGGTATGAAATCTCAGCTGCAATGCCATTTAGTGCTGATGCACGCCAAGAATTTAGGGAGTAAGACTCAGGTAGTGTTATTGGCATTGAGTTGTTTTTTCCTCTTTTAATGTTGAAATGACATTAACGCTCTTATACCACTATTTCAGTGTGTTGCCTGCAGAAAAATTAAGATTTTCATACCACAGTGAGAACTGAAAACCTACAATTTCTGAATATAATTGAATGTGGTATTGTTTCTACTGTTCTCTCAAAGAAGGTTGTCAAGTGTGCGGTATGGACAAAATTATCTGCCTGTCCTCTGCCCCCTGCCCTCCTCTCTTCTTACCCTGAATGACACCCTGATCATGCCCATGGTGGAAGTGGTCTGACCAGAGGAATGTATGCTTGTCTACGGACTGGACAGCTAATGATATCAGCAATGCATCTGAACATTTAGTGAATCCAACCTCATCTGGAGAAGAACAGATCTGGACTGATCATACCTGAATTAAAGAGACTCTTAGTGGCAAAGATGAAGCACTGGCAGAAAATTGTTGGCAAGTTCCCCAACAGTGTATGCACTGAACATTCAGACTGGGACAAAGATGGGAAGGCTACCTACCATAATGCTGTGAATGCCTTTGAGCAGGGATTCAAAGAGGCTTTTCCCCACGTGGCAGACATAGACAAAATCACATTACACTACATCACACTATTCTCTAACTGTGTCACAATTTGATATGCCCAAGACCTGACCTGCATGAAATACCACTAACTGATCCCGATCTCATTCTTGTTGTATATGGTTCTGCTTCCAGAGATGCAAACACTGTTATTGTAAGTTGGTTATGCTGTGTTTTCTTATCATGATGTTTTGAAGTCAACACCGCTACTATCTGAAGAAAAAAAAAAAAGAACTGGTTCACGAAATTATTTTCTGTCGATGCTCAAAGATTTTGCCAAGGTTGCATAACATGTGCCATACACAATGTAGGTAGACCATTGCAGGTACAACAAGCTGCACACTCTGAACCTGACAGCCCTATTGAACATGTGATGATGGACCTCATTGAGTTGTTCTTGCCACTGCACCTTATCTACATATCTACCTCTGTAGTTTGTATGGGTGTGATTGGTGTCTCTAAAGGTTTTTCTGACAAGCACAAAACTAGAAATCAGATAGTTGCAGGATTTTAATTGACACTGCTGGTACTATAAAAAAGAATGCTGATTGGATTAATTACATCTACTATAACCAACAGTGTTTCATTAACTATACATATGATGCTTGTGACAGGGTGTGATATCAAGGCCCTCCTCCTCAGAGGTAAGAGGAGGGGCTATCCAACCTATCAAGTACACCTGGGTGCTCGGGGAAGGACAAGGAGGAAAAAAACTAGTAGTCAGACAAAAGGCAGCATGGTGGAGACTCAGAGGAGTGAGAGGAAACCAAAAGAGATCCAGTAATCTTTCACTCAGTGAAAAAAAGAAAGAATCACTGAGAAGACTAGCAGCAACCCCAGAGTGTGCGCCCAGGACATTTGGATGTCCGGTTCGCAGTGCTCGGAGCTATACCCAGTCCAATCTCAGCCACCCCTGCAGATAAGTGGTTTCAACCTGTTCCGCTCGAGGCTTCTCCCCCCTTAGCCACTACCTTGTTCCCTGACAAAGCTGGAAAACTTCTTCCTCTGCTCTCTCTCTTCACCCCTACCTTTCCCTTCCATCTACAATACAGACAATACACCCCCACATTGAACAATACACCCACGAGACTGAATTGAACTGTTGAATATTTTTCTTCTCCGAATACTGACTCTATTTTTCCCCATACACCACCCTCCTGTCGATGGATTAGCTGAGCAGTTAGCAGCAACCTTGGTCATGACCTGGCAAAACAGAATGACCTGCTTCTAACTGAAAAAGGTGATTTTTGTGTTTGCTGTACCTTCATCTCTAACAACACAGCCCCCGATGGCTCTGTCACTCGTGCTCTAGATGGACTGAGATCCCTCCATCCCAAAATTCTGGGGTCGACACAAGTATGTTTGTGTGGTAACTAAGTAAAGATCAGTCTGTGTGTCATGAGGATTCCCCAGTAAAGAAGAACCTGAGATCGCTCTTCTGCAGAAGAGAAGTTCATTATATTTAGCAGCCTCACAAATCAGCAATGAACAGCAGCTCAGATTAGAGCCACAGAAATGCTTCAGAGTTCATGTTGGTGTTCAGAGTAGACTGTGTGACCTCATGAAGCTGACTCAGAGAACCAAGAGTGTGCAAAGCTTCATCAGAAAAAAGTACAAAATATAAAAACAGGATTTTGTTTATTTCAGACGTCCGTTTGAAGCCTTCATAGTTTCTACGATGGAGAAAAGAATCAAACAGAAAAAGAAAAACATTGAAGAAGGTGAGTCCAAAGTTTTCACGCATAATGTATATACACTTTATTATAACTTTACTTGCTTCAGTCTAAAAACGTTATCTACAAACAAACTTGAATTCCTTTTAAAATCATAAATACCAGCAGACTCTGGTCCGGTTTGTTCAGTTTATCATCACATTCACCTGTTTTATGTTTAAACTTTGTTAAATAATAAATCAAACTTAAATGTAAATCAAACTTGAAACTGGATGTCAAACTGTTTGTTTTGAATGATGAACAGACCTGTTAATAAAGTTAGATTAGACTCCATTTAATCATGAATGGACTGACCGTATGTTTTTCTGCGGAGCTTCCTGAATGGACAGTTTTCTCTGATGCGGAGCAGACAGGACTTCCTCCTCACGGGCAGTGACTCCATCAACAAAACAATTGATTAAAACTTTATTTAAATGTTCAGTTCAAATCCTTCGAACACATCAGACAACACAAACACAGAGTGTCTGTCGGCAGAGTCTACCTACAGATACAGCACCTGAGCCTTCAAAATAAAGGCCGGTCACACTGATTATTTTATTGCCTTCCTAGTTTTTGTTTTCTTAGTATTATTCAGGTTAGATTTTTAATTGATCTTTTTTAAAATTTGATCCTTCATTCAGAGTCCAGACGGACCCATGGAGGTTTGATTAGAATCAGCTGATCTGGGTTCAGTTGTTGACAGTCTGAGGTCACTGCTAATCTCCAACGTGCTATCACTTTGCTTGTTCCTATTTATACAAGTGCCTATTTTGGCCATTTCAAGTCTTCATAGGTTCCCAAATATTTTCTGTCTTCTGTAAATAAATATGATGAAAATTATACAAATAAATTACTAAGAAGATTTTAAAGATCAGAAACCTCACATTAAAACTCATTAATGTTTATTTTATTATGAAGTTAGACTATGAGCACTTCCTGTGTGCAGGTGTCAGGTTGGTGTTTGGTGTCGAATGTCGTTGGACCAGTTCACCTGGAAAAACAGTGACAGCTTCATGTGACTAAAGCACAGTGTGATAATCAATAGAGAATGTCAGATCACGGGCCAACAAGTAAACATGTTCAGTCACTCGTAAGATCAATAATCAAGACTAATAATAATTCATCTATTCTAATTGAAAATGTAAATTAGAATATAATTTTTAACAGGAAGTATTTAATGATCATAAAACTGATTTTACAAAATAGAATGATGAAGAATGGAACAAGTCAACAGGAAGTAAACAAAATACTTTTTAAAAAAAAAAAATCAAAGTAAAAAACAAATTAAAAAGTAAAAAAAAAAAAACAACAACAGAATTTTCTTTTATTATGATCCGGTTCTCATCCCCAGAACCTCTGTCTGCCGGTGGGTGGAGCCAACACCTCCTCAGGAGGTGGCAGGACGCTGAAGATGGACCCTGCCGCCTCCACGGTGAAGATGAAATACATGTTAGCAGCCATCATGACGAGACTCGGCAAGAAGGAAAGACCGAAACCGAAACCACGAATACTGCTGCCAAAAGCTGCCGCCACCCAGTATATGAGGCTGGAGAACAAGAGAATGCCATCAGAATGTTTAATCAGCGTTCCATGTTAATAACATCAAACACACTTTTGGTCTCACCGTCCAAGAGCGAAGACTATTGTCAGCAAAGGGATGAGTTTCAGCTGCTCCTGACTGAGGTACATCGCCATGACAACAAGCTGCAGGAAGTAGATCATGAATAGGGAAGTGGAGTCAGAGACAAAACGCAGATGGACAATGACCTCCTGAAGCTCTGCCTCCCTCGACTTGTCATCAAACAGAGGCTGAAACACACCTGACCTGAGCCGACTGACACCAAGAACCAGCCAACCTGAGACACAGACGGGTGAGAGACACAGATGGGTGACATGGACGTGGAAGTGTCTCTTACATTTACATATGGTCATTTAGCAGACTCTTTTATCCAAAGCGACTTACAGAGAAGGGAACAATCAAGGTACAGTGCGATAAGAAAGTGCAGAAATAAGTGCTCTTACAATTCTTAAAGGGCTAGCTTTCTCATGTCGAGTTTTAGGTAGTGCTAGGAGAGAAGGTAATCTCTGAAGAGCTGGTGCTTCAGGAGATTTTTAAAAAGGTAGAGAGCGATGCCCCTGATCTGGTAGGAACTGGTGCATTCCCGGGTGCATTTCTCAGGAGGAAATGACAGATAGAGCTGAGTGTCAACTGCAGAGCAGTGAAAGGAAAAGCCATGTAAGCGGATAATCAGGGAGGTGGTGTAAATAGCAAATAGAAGGGGCCCCAGCACTGAGCCATGCGGCATTCCTGTGGTGAGGTGATGCAAGGTGGACGACTGTCCAGGAAAGCATACACTGATTGAGTGACCTGTCAGGTAGGATTCAAACCAGGAAAGAGCCAAGCCAGAGATGCCCATGTTAGAGAGAGTAGAGAGGAGGATGCAATGGTTAACCGTGTCAAAGGCAGTGGATAAGTATGAATGAGGACAGAGGACTGTTAGCCTGGGAAATCCCATGCTGCCTTGCACAATCGTTCCGATCCGAAAGACAGCATGGAAACCCGGGCCAAAACGCTTGCCTGAGGTAGGGAGCCAACCAGAGAGCGGGGAGGAGTGGAAAGACGATGACACGTAGTACTCGACAAACGGAAGCTTGTAATTTTTTTGAGACTGTTTACAGATCCAATTCAACATGGCGGCAGCAGATGCAAACTAATCTTTCGATCAGTCATCTGGTGCCATTGTTTAATGATATTTCTGTTTTGCCTTTTTTCCCCACGGAGATTGGGGAAAATGACAGCTTTTCCTTCTCATCTGACGCTCTAAATACGTCATTGGGTACAACTGACACGATTGGCTATGGGCTATGTATATGCCAAATGATAGACACTCGTAACACCCAATAAAGAGCCATGGGCAGTCGTTAACCACACCTCCCCCTACAAGAAATTGAGTAGGTGGTTTCCAGACCATCTCACTTGTGTAGCCAGGCTAGAGGACTGTGCTGCTGCTCTTGCTTCTTTTAAAGCTTCTGTCACAGACAACAGAGCAGTTTCAGTCACGCATCGACTGCTCTTGAAACCAGATTGAGTCGGAATTCTGGGAGTTGCTTAGCCACTGCCCGTACAATAGTTTTGGATAAGAATGGAAGAAGCGAGACAGGACAGTAGTTCTCGACCTAAGCAGGGTTGAGACAGAGTTTCTTAAATAGAGGTGTTGCTTGAGTTCCGTTGAATGCAGTGGGAAAAGCACCGGAAATAAGCGACGCATTTATCATATGTGTGATTGCTGGAGTGATGGTTGGAGTAATGGATTGGAGAAGGTTTGTTGGTATAGGGTCCAATGAGCATGTAGCAGGATTGCTACATGTAAACAGTTTGGATACCTCACTCTCAGAGGGGGGTGTAAAGCCAGAAAAGAGGTGCAAGCAACTATGCTAGGCTGCAAAAGTGCAACAGCTGATTTCGTGCCGCCCAGCTGGGATGGAGAGAGCTATGTAGTAGGACTGCTACATGTCACAGTGTTAGGAGTCGAGTAGGGACTGAGCTGGTCAGAGAATTGGCGGCTGATTGCTGCAGCTGTGGCTGTAAAGAATAATGCAAAGGTATCAACAGTAAGGCTGGTAGGAGGAGAGGAGGCAGAGGGTTGAGTAGTGATTTGAAGGTGGAGAAGTTTTTGGGGGTCAGTGACATTGTTGACTTTGTCATTGTAAAAACCTTGTTCTCACCAAGGACGATGGGGGCGGCAGCAAACACGGAGCAGCGCAGTGTGTAGACGAGTCTGAGAGGGGAGCCATCCAGGAGCGGAGCGTCAAACGGCAGGAAGACATAACCGCCCCACACCAGGAAGGGGAAGAAGAGTGCTGATGTCATCAGGGATACGCCCACCTTCAGTACATCTCTGCTGGGACAGTCCCACCCACCTGAGAGGGATAAAGAGAGAGGTCAGAACCCTAACCCTGAAGGAAAAGAGGAGATGAAGGTGTTGGAAGAGGAGATGTAGGTGCTGGAGGAGGAGATGGAGGAGGAGACATAAGTGTTGGAGGAGGAGATGGTAAGAACGGATGTACTTACATGTGGTAGAGGGCATGTCCTCGGCCCACTCAAAATGATAGCCATGATGGTTGTAGTCCTGTGGTACTCCTCTGGGACCCAGGAAGGGGCTCTTCTCTGACTGCCTTTCCCAGAATGCCTCACTCCCTCTGGTTGATGTGGGGGAATGGAGGATGGTCACTGTTGGACTGAACACCTGAGCCGCTTTCTCTGGCAGGTAGTTCTCTTCAGACTCCTTCTCCTCCTCCTCCAGGTGTGTTAAAAGCCCCCCTCCCTCCTCGTCACTTGGCCCCACCCCTCTCAGCTCTCTCTCACTTTCTGTCCAACTCTCTGACCTCACACTCATCCTATCAGCTTTACCTGTCTGTCCACCTGCCTGTCTATCTCCAGACCACTGCAGGGTGCTGGGCTCCATCATGGCAGACCTCACCATCTCGTCCTCTCCATCTGTCTGTCTCATCTTCATCCCCCCACTGTGCTTCATCGTGGTACTTTCGGTTAGGTGCTGTGAGTCTTCTGGACGATGGTCTGCCAGCAGAGACATGTCTGTACCTGTCTATACCTGTCTGACAGCTGATCAGAGAACACTCACGCAGTCCCTTCCAGTCTGGTGTTAGACAGACAGACAGACAGACAGACAGACTATTGAAAATATAGTAAAAATGTCCATGTTTATAAGTGTTGTGCTGCATATTATTCACTTTCAGATTGCAATGCTAAAATACAGTATTATATATCATCACCATCTATCTGTATGATCTATACCATCACACTATAGATCTATTGTAACCATACTGAATATATATATATATATATATATATATATATATATATATATATATATATATATATATAATAAAAGATGATAGAGTTATTGTATTAAATTGTGGAATTTCTTGTGTTTGAGTCGCTGATCAGTTTCTTTTAATTAAGTTTAATTAAATCTGTGCGATCACATGATAATACACACAGAACACCTTCAGGTATAGATAGTCTCGCCCAGTGTTAGTGACGTCACCCAATGTTTAACATGGTGGCCGTGACGTGTTTCAAATTAATATCAGTCAAATTAATTCACGTTAAAATGACGTCTAGTCGGCATGTAACACCTCACCATGAATACGAACATGTTGCTGATCAATGAGGATCAACCACTGATCAATGTTCACCACCCTGCTAACGTGTTAGCATGCTAACGTTACCTTGCAGGTGAGCATGTTAAAATGTTAGCTAAGAGGTTAGCATGCTACCATGTTAGCCACAGAGTGACACAGAAACTAAAGATCAAAGACTCACCTGGTCAGGTACTTCTTCTTCTTCTTCTTCTTATGCTTCTGCTTCTGCTGTTTTCTTCTTCTGTTGTTGTTGTGGTCTCTCCGGAAATTCGGCTCAGGTGTGGTCTTGTCAGGTGAGTTAAAGGGAAAGTCCACTTAAAGGGAAAGAGTCCCGCCAAATAAATTTTAGAAGTAACAAATGTATAAGAGCACCAGTCAATGTAAAGTTTATGCCACAGCATTAATACAGCAGACAGACAGAAATTATTTTGCAGCATGTAGAAGCTCTTTAACTGAAATTATATTTTTTAATGCTAAATATAATTATTATTGTTATTTATCAATTTTCAAAAGTACTGTTTTACAAAAAATAAGTGTAAAAAATAAATAGTAAAGCACATTATTATTATTTCAAGATTACAAACAAATTCTAGTCATTTACTTTCATTCCTGAACAGAAGAATTAGTTTTAGTGATTGAATGTTATGCTTGATTAATTAGTGTGTAATGTGTGTGTGTGTGTGTGTGTGTGTGTGTGTGTATGACAAATATACAATATCCATGTATTCTATAAGGACAGTTGGAGTTGTTGTAGTTCTCCCTTCTTCCTGCAAGTGGAGCTGTCAGGTATCTTTCCTAAGTTTTCAGCAGGATAACGTCACTTCCGCCTCATTGTGTGTTCTGGTTGTCGTGGTAACAGCAGTATCAGTCAGTGTCAGGAGGTAGATGTGAACAGATGTTTGATTCAGCAGCAGTCAGAGTTGTAAAAGTACACACACTACTCTGACAATCAGTACTACAGTAGTTCTATATATATATCCTATGTATATAACGTTCATATCTATTTATACAATCATTTATACAGTAATACTTCAATATAACATGCTCATATCTATTTATAGTCATGTATACAATAAAACTTGAATATTAGTCACAACCTTGCACAGTGTGTAGAATTTTAGTAAATTTAGCAAGTTAACAGTATAATACCGTGTAGTGCTGTGTAGTACTTTGCAGTACTGTATAATACTGTGTAGTATTGTGTAGTGCTGCGCGGGTACGTTTTGTTTCTTTTTTACACCGGTACACTCCGCGGTGGGCGGAGTCAGTAGCCGGTGGTTCCACGTCACACAGCGGCATGTTGGACTTAATTCTTGATCACACGTGACCTTTTGCAGCTCTCCGAATGGCTGTTGCATAACACGTGACACGTTGACGCGTTGTCATAGAGACTGAAACTGACCACGCCACGTCACCGCCCCGACGGCAAAACCAAGCGCTCCCTGACAGCTGCGGGTGGGCGGGTCTTATAATGCAAGCTGTGAGCGGATTGGCTGACCGTGACAGCAGCGGGCTGAGCAGCGATTGGTCAGAAGTAGAGAGCGGCTTGTCAGTCAGAGGGACGCCCCGCCCTCTGGGCTCAGACCGCGGACTGCTCCGGGACCAGAACCCAACGCGCTGATTGTTCTGATTGATTGTGGATTCATTTGTGATCAGCTGATCGATCAGGTGTGTTCGCTCGATCAGGTAACGGGATGTCCCGGCTGCTGGAGAGCAGGAGAGCGGACAGGATGAAGGAAATTAACGTGAAGGTGAGTTCACCGGAAAAGAAAGAAAGAAAGAAATAAAGAAAGAAAGAAAGAAATGGGTTCAGGCGCGTGCACGCGGACTTTAATGATCTGTACTGATCGTGATCGATCAGCTTAGACCGATCAGACAGCGCGAGCTCATCGATCAGGAACTTTCCGTCTGTTCCGCTTTGTCTCACATCTGGACCCGTCTGTTCCGTTACTACAGATGTTCCGGTTCTGACCGACGAACCTTCAATAATTGTGTGTGCGTGTGTGTGTTTGTGTGTGTGTGTGCGCGCGCGCGCGTGTGTGTGAACGGATCTTTTTTTTTTTTTTTTACTTAATTATTTTTAGTTCACTGAAAAACGCTGGACTGGATTCAAACAGCGGACAGAGTCAGTGTCGGAGACCGTCGGAGAGTCGGCCTGTACTCGAACACCGCAAACCGACTCTCGGTCCGTTCCGGTGTGTTTTGGTGTGTCCGTTAGAAACAGCGTGGCCGCTTTGTCCTGCAGGAGGAAACGAGTGGGGGGAGGGGTGTGTGTGTGTGTGTGTGTGTGTGTGTGTGTGATGAAACAGGAAGTGACTGACGATGGACTGACCTGTTAACGACCATGTGATCAGTTTAATTACTCAAAAATCAGTTAATACATTTTTTAATTGGTTTTTTTGTTTTTGTTGAATTATGATGATGTTCAACTCTAACATTCCAGTCTGCTCCATGGGTCCACTGGACGCTCTGTGGGTCCATTAGTCTATACTGTCGGTTCATCAGTCTGCTCTGTGGGTCCATCAGTCTGCTCTGTGAGTCCAGTGGACGTTCTGTGGGTCCATCAGTCTGCTCTGTGGGTCCATCAGTCTGCTCTGTGAGTCCACCAGTCTGCTCTGTGGGTCCATCAGTCTGCTCTGTGAGTCCAGTGGACGTTCTGTGGGTCCATTAGTCTATACTGTCGGTCCATCAGTCTGCTCTGTGGGTCCATCAGTCTGCTCTGTGAGTCCACCAGTCTGCTCTGTGAGTCCATCAGTCTGCTCTGTGGGTCCACTGGACGCTCTGTGGGTCCATCAGTCTATACTGTCGGTTCATCAATCTGCTCTGTGGGTCCACCAGTCTGCTTTGTGAGTCCACCAGTCTGCTCTGTGAGTCCAGTGGACGTTCTGTGGGTCCACCAGTCTGCTGTGTGGGTCCAGTGGACGTTCTGTGGGTCCACCAGTCTGCTCTGTGGGTCCAGTGGACGTTCTGTGGGTCCACCAGTCTGCTGTGTGGGTCCATCAGTCTGCTGTGTGGGTCCATCAGTCTTCTCTATGGGTCCATCAGTCTGCTCTGTGGGTCCACCAGTCTGCTCTGTGGGTCCACTGGACGCTCTGTGGGTCCATCAGTCTGCTCTGTGGGTCCACTGGACGCTCTGTGGGTCCATCAGTCTGCTCTGTGGGTCCACTGGACGCTCTGTGGGTCCATTAGTCTATACTATCGGACCATCAGTCTGCTCTGTGGGTCCAGCGGACGCTCTGTGGGTCCACCAGTCTGCTTTGTGAGTCCAGTGGACGTTCTGTGGGTCCATTAGTCTGCTCCGTGGGTCCATCAGTCTGCTGTGTGGGTCCATCAGTCTGCTCCGTGGGTCCACTGGACGCTTTGTGGGTCCATCAGTCTGCTCTGTGGGTCCATCAGGCTGCTCTGTGGGTCCACTGGACGCTTTGCGGGTCCATCAGTCTGCTTTGTGAGTCCACCAGTCTGATTTGTGAGTCCACCAGTCTGCTCTGTGAGTCCAGTGGACGTTCTGTGGGTCCACCAGTCTGCTGTGTGGGTCCATCAGTCTGCTCCATGGGTCCACCAGTCTGCTCTGTGGGTCCATAAGTCTATACTGTCGGTTCATCAGTCTGCTCTGTGGGTCCACCAGTCTGCTTTGTGAGTCCACCAGTCTGCTCTGTGAGTCCAGTGGACGTTCTGTGGGTCCACCAGTCTGCTGTGTGGGTCCATCAGTCTGATTTGTGAGTCCACCAGTCTGATTTGTGAGTCCACCAGTCTGCTCTGTGAGTCCAGTGGACGTTCTGTGGGTCCACCAGTCTGCTGTGTGGGTCCATCAGTCTGCTCTGTGGGTCCATCAGTCTGCTCCATGGGTCCACCAGTCTGCTCTGTGGGTCCATAAGTCTATACTGTCGGTTCATCAGTCTGCTCTGTGGGTCCACCAGTCTGCTTTGTGAGTCCACCAGTCTGCTCTGTGAGTCCAGTGGACGTTCTGTGGGTCCACCAGTCTGCTCTGAGGGTCCATCAGTCTGCTCTGTGGGTCCACCAGTCTGCTCTGTGGGTCCATCAGTCTGCTCTGTTTGTCCATCAGTCTGCTCTGTGGGTCCATCAGTCTGCTGTGTGGGTCCATTAGTCTATACTGTCGGTCCACCAGTCTGCTCTGTGAGTCCAGTGGACGTTCTGTGGGTCCACCAGTCTGCTCTGTGGGTCCATCAGTCTGCTCTGTGGGTCCACCAGTCTGCTCTGTTTGTCCATCAGTCTGCTCTGTGGGTCCATCAGTCTGCTCTGTGAGTCCACTGGACGCTCTGTGGGTCCATCAGTCTGCTGTGTGGGTCCATTAGTCTATACTGTCGGTCCATCAGTCTGCTCTGTGGGTCCATCAGGCTGCTCTGTGGGTCCATCAGTCTGCTGTGTGGGTCCATCAGTCTGCTCTGTGGGTCCATTAGTCTATACTGTCGGTCCATCAGTCTGCTCTGTGGGTCCACCCGTCTGCCCTGTTTGTCCATCAGTCTGCTCTGTGGGTCCACCAGTCTGCTATGTGGGTCCATCAGTCTGCTCTGTGGGTCCACCAATCTGCTCTGTTTGTCCATCAGGCTGCTCTGTGGGACTACCAGTCTGCTCTGTGGCCCCACAGTCTGCTGTGTGGGTCCACCAGTCTGCTGTGTGGGTCCATTAGTCTATACTGTTGGTCCATCAGTCTGCTCCGTGGGTCCACTGGACGCTCTGTGGTTCCACCAGTCTGCCCTGTGGGTCCACCAGTCTGCTCTGTGGCCCCCCAGTCTGCTGTGTGGGTCCACCAGTCTGCTCTGTGGGTCCATTAGTCTATACTGTTGGTCCATCAGTCTGCTCCGTGGGTCCACTGGACGCTCTGTGGTTCCACCAGTCTGCCCTGTGGGTCCACCAGTCTGCTCTGTGGGTTCATCAGTCTGCTCTGTTGGTCTATTAGTCTATACTGTCACTCCATCAGGCTGCTCTGTGAGTCCAGCAGACACTCTATGGGTCCACCAGTCTGCTCTGTGGGTCCATTGGATGCTATGTGTGTCCATTGGTCCACCAGCCTGCGCCGGGTCCACCATACTGCTCTGTGGGTCCATCAGTCTAAACTATTGGTCCATCAGTCTGCTGTGTGGGTCCACTGGATGCTCTGTGGGTCCATCAGTCCGCTCTGCGTGTCCATTGGAATGTGTATGAATGGTTAGATCCTCAAAATGATGAGCAATCCTCAACCTTGATCTTTGATCCTCAATCCATGATCATTGACTGATAATCTTTGAGCAAAACAAAGCTGGTAAAGAAGACAAGACATATTACATATAATAATAATAATAAATATTTAATAATATGACTGAGATTCATGGTTTAGATCAAGAGTCTGAAGTGATGAGGTCACTTGACAATAAATAATGAGATCACATAATCTCTCCTCCTCTCTCCTCCTCTCCTCTCCTCTTCCCGGTCTGTCTCATGACCTCCTCCTCCCTCCCCTTCCCTCCCCCGTCGCACAGAGGTCTCTTTATTTGTCTCCATCACTGACTTCTTTATATATTGATCAGCTGATTGCTGACTGTCAGCTGATCATTGAACCTGTTTTAAACATTTTGGAGTAACTGTGACACTGATCAATAACCAATAATCAGTAAATTATATTTAGAGAACTGAAACATGAGCTCAAGCAGAGGAATCCTTCTCAGACCAATAATCTGTTTGCTGATTTTACAAAAATGTTTGATGACATCATCCAGTATCTGATGACATAAGAGTCTATCTACAACATTAGTGAGAAAAAATATAAAAATCTAAACTTTAAAAAATAGTCCCAGTTCAGGACAGGGATCAGCTGACCTGAGTGTGGACGATCACTCAGGGGTGTCATGGACTGTTACAATAAAAGCATTCTTTAAATGCATGCAAATGAAAGCAACAAGTACAAGCCAATCAGAGGCAAAGTATTGTGGGTCCAGGGAAAATGTTGGTATCTGTTGGCCAAAGTCTTTTTGATGACTGTTTGTGCAGTCGTGACTATACTGCTTTGTAAATATATTTGTGTTGTAATCACAAACTTTATCCCTGTACAATGTTGTCTGTACTGTTTACTGCTTCAATAACACTTCTCTGATTCTTCTTTGTCCTTCTAGCCGCAGACTGTAGATGATGGCTCTTTGTACTTTAAAAAGAAATATAACACACACACACACACACACACACACACACACTTCCTCTTCCTGCTCCTCCCAGTTTAGAGCAGAAGCTGATGTGAAAAACAGTCAGAAGAGAAAGAAGAAGTTCAGACACAAAAGTATTTTAAACATAGTTCATAGTTTGGTATGTCAGTTGGCATCTATGTTTGGGGCTAACCCCGTAGTTCCTTCAGTGCGGTGTCTGGTCGAGACTTTTTTCTGGTCTGTCAGTGTTAAAAAAACAAATCTGTGTAAAATTCTGTTTTTAAGTTTTTATCTGATTTTAACTTGAAATCAGCCTCTGGACTAGAATCAGTAGAGTTCAAACAGAAATCAGGACGGTTGTCACTCACACTGTGTTTGTGATTATGTTCCTGTGTGATGATGATGATGATGATGAACACTTATGTTTACTGCAGATGTTTCTGAATGATTCTTTGGATCAATGTTTGATCACAATATCAGCTCAGATCAAACTACAAGTTAACTGCTGGTTGATGGTTCACTAACAGTTACTGACTATTTCTTAGAGCTCTGATTGGCTGGCATTTGTCCATGGTGTGGTCTGACAGGTGTGACCTGGTGAGAGTCTGATTATTTTATAGATTATTCTGTTTTATGTTATGATACAGGTACAAAGTACAATGAATGTTGTATTCTGTTCAGTTGAGTTCTCTGAAAGTTAGAAAGACAAAGGATCAGCATAAAAAAGAAACAATAAGATAGATAGGGAAATTCGGTATTTTAATACAATGTGTGTGTATATATAAATATGTACGCTTATATATACCCACACGCTTATAAGGGAACATTACACTTGACAGTGATGCAACAAATAATCTGCAGAGACACATCACATCACATCACACTGACGATACACTGAAACCAGTCATGATGATCACATCATGATCCTTCCACAGGTTCTCCTCCAGAAACTGTCACAGAGTTTACTGACTGTGTGACCGTCTTCAGGCCGTCACAGATCTGCTTGGTCTCACGTGGTCCAATGTCTGTCTAAGAAGGTGGACATCAGTTGCACATAGCAGCTGTGCTGAGTCATCTATAATTCATATCAGCAGCATGTAATGTCGCTCAAACTGAATGATTTAATATATATATACATATAAGTCTCTCTCTCTCATACATCTGTCTCACCTGTCTGTGTGCTCAGAATAAGGAAAAACAGCGTCTCAAGGAGCGGGAGAAGGAGGCGCGGGAGCGTGAGGCACGGTCTGTCAGCGGTCACCTATTCACATCACTGACGGTGTCGTCAACCACACTCTGCTCGTCCTGCAATAGGAGCATCACAGCCAAGGAGGCACTTAGCTGCCCAGGTAACTTCCTGTTTCTGTTTCACAATAAAAGAGTGCTTGTGTTTTTAAAAACATTGTGCAATGATTGCGAAGATTAATGATCGGCTGATTGCAGTCTGTACAGCACATCCGCATAAACACATTTTATATTAGAGTTTTCAGTGAATCAAATCAAATCAAATCAAATTTTATTTGTATAGCCCAAAGTCACAAAACATATTTTGCCTCAGAGGGCTTTTCCGTACAGGAAGTGTAAAAATGTGGAAGAAACCTCAGGAAGAGCCACAGAGGAGGGATCCCTCTCCCAGGACGGACAGACGTGCAATGGATGTCACATGTACAGAACAATCAACACAAACATGTTGTACAATTACAATGAATGATAGAATGATTACAGTAGCAGTGGAACCTGTGATAGAGAGACACAGATGCACAGCAGCAGCAAATCATTAACTAACTATAAACTGGATGGATGGAGATATTGTAGCAATAATGACAGTAATGCTGTATATAGTGTATGTCAGCAGCAGACCACAGCAGCAGCCACGATCCATGAGAACCTGCTGGACAAGAAGAAGAAGAGTCAAGAAGAGTCATTCCTAATAATGTTCCCTAGAGGAAGCATATATAGACTGAATAGAAGTGGTCCTAGTACAGAACCTTGTGGGACTCTGTGACAAACTTTGGTATGCATGGAGGATTCATCATTGACGTGAACAATATGAGATCGATCTAAAAAATATTATTTAAACCAGCTTAAGGCAGTTCCTTTGATGCCAGTTTGATGTTCCAGTCTCTGTAAAACAATTTGATGGTCTATGTTGTCAAATGCGGCACTAAGATCTAATAAGACAAGTACAGAGATGAGTCCTTTGTCTGATGCCATTAGGAGGTCATCTGTGACTTTGACTAGTGCGGTCTCTGTTCTATGATGCACTCTAAATCCAGTGCTAAAGAGAAACCTGGGGTTGTTCTTGTTGTTTTTGAATATGACGAAGTTTATGAGCTCAAAGTTCCACAGACAGTTCTCAAAGTAAATCATTACCGATGAAATCTTTGACACATTCTTGACCTTGCTGATGCATCAATGATCTGGGTCCTCCACCAGACTAGGTGGCATCAGATACAGCATCAGACTGACTTTATGACCAACAACTTCAAGGTGAACAAGGAGTTTCTGGGCAGAAGTGAAACTTACTTGTTCACAGGCAGACATAGACCAGCATCAGAAAACACACCAGAGTCCTGAAAGAGAGTTGGAGCTGGGAGAGTGTCACAAGTGTGATGTTGTTAAAACACAGGAGAAGAGTTAAACCTGCAACTTTTAGACTAGCCGGGTCCTGGTCGATCTCATGATGACCTTGACAACTGAGAACCTTCACACACTTCAACACACAAAACATGAAATGTTTGTAACAGATGGTGTCTTAATCCTTTTCATAATGAACAGATGTACATTTTCAGATTAACACACACACATATACACACACACACACACATGTTCCCTCAACCCAGTTCTCAGGGTTTATCCAATCAAAATGTAGGACATAGGACTTGCGGGCATGTGTGCATATTTGTGTGCGCGTGTGCGTGTGTGTGTATGTGTGGCTTGTGATGCTTGTTCATGTATTTATAGACAAATATGCTCCTATTAGCTCACCTGTCTGTTTTCCTAGTTTACGTCCTGGTTTACTTCCTGGTGATGGGCCTCACTAAACATGCTCAGTGGTGTTTCTTCTACAGACTCCACCCAACAGTTCTGACTCCTCCCACGTCGCTTGTATCTTTCCTCAGTTAGACTTAAACGTAAAATGTCTGTGGATCAAAAGAGCTTCAGGTAGTGACTGAAAGAATGAGACTGAGGATACAAGCAGCTGAAATTAGTTTCAGCTTGGGATCCTCCAGGTGGAGCTGGAATGTGATGATGATTAGAAGGACATCTCAGCATCCTGCTAAACCTGCTGCCACCTGACCTGACCTGACCCAACCTGAACTGACTCGACCCGGCCAGACCTGAGAGGAAAGGAAATGATAGATGGCCATGTTTGTACTCGGAGGTGTCCTGTCCACTTAGCCTGATTTATTGAAGCAAGGACTCATGTTCAAACCTGCAGGGTCTTCAGACTACAGAAGTTTGATCATCACCTGCTGATTTTTTTTTAAATCACAAAATGAAAACCAGAAAACAAACCAAAATCAGTGAAATAGTTGGTGGTGTGTGACTTAGTGCTGTAAAGCGTTACGTACTTCTCCCAACCCAGAGCCCAAAGTTACATAGTGTGAGAACAGAGACACCATTCACCTGATCACAGGTCAGTGTAGTATCAACAGGAGTTAACATCTGAACAGGAAAATAACTGTCTACCTGTCTGTCTCTCAGCCTGTAATGTCACCATCCACAACCGCTGCAGAGACAGTCTGGCCAGCTGTGCCAAGATGAAACAAAGGGTAAGACCTGTCTCTCTGTACTATCTGTACTGTCTGTCTGTTTGGCTACATGTCTGTTTGTACTGACTGTCTCACCTACTTCCTGTCTGTCTCTCACAGCAACAGAAACTTGCTCTGCAGAACGTCGCCCTTCGAACCAAAAGTGAGTCTACCTGCCTATCTCTCTACCTGTCTCTTTAATGATCTATTATGATGACTGTCCATCCAGCAGCATTCTGGGAAATGTAGGATCAGTGTGATCTATTAATCATGAAACATTTGTTTGTTTTTAAACGGGGTCTTCTTCTTCTGTGATTTTAACGTGTGTTATCTCCTCTTCTGTAGTTTTATCATGTGTTTTCTCTACTGCCCTCATTTTTCAGCTCCCATGATGAAGGAGCGTCCGAGCTCGGCCATTTACCCCTCAGACAGTCTTCGTCAGTCTCTGCTCGGGTCCAGACGGGTTCGTTCTGGCCTCTCGCTTGCCAAGAGTGTGTCCACCAATAACATTGCAGGGTATGATTGAGTGGCTGCCTGATTGGTTTACATGTTTCTGATATTTGAACAGTTTGAACTCTCTGTCTCTCTGCCTGTCTTACCTGTCTCTCTTTCACCTGTCTGTCTCTAGTGTCAGTGAGGATTCCGTGGGTCTCAGGAGGATTCTGTCTCAGTCCACTGAGTCTTTGAACTTCAGGAACAGGACTTTGTCCATGGAGTCCCTTACTGATGACGGTCTGTTCTCACTTCCATCTCAGTAATCAGTAATCAATAACTCCAGTCATTATTAGGATCATTGAGAATATTTAATTAGATTCAGGTATTGTGTACAGGTGAGTGGTGGTGGAGTCCCCTGCTGGAGGAGCTGCAGGTGGAAGGCAGCTGTGTTCAGGCCGACAGCTGGAGTCTCGTTGTGGATCCAAACTTCCTGCAGACGCTTCATAAAGATCTCATCAAACAACAAGACGTCATCTACGGTATATATATATATATATATATATATATATATATATATATATATATATATATATATATATATATATATATATATATATATATATATATATATATATATATGTAAAACATCTATATAAATATATAAAAACATCTATATGCATACATCCTTCATCCTGTCTCACTCTCCTTTATGACCTCTTTCAGAGTTGATCCAGACGGAGTTTCACCATGTGCGGACGTTGCGGATCATGGAGGGGGTGTACCGGCGAGGGATGCTGGAGGAGGTGATGCTGGAGGCAGGCGTAGTTCACACCATCTTCCCCTGTCTGGATCAGCTGCTGGAGTGGCACTCAAACTTCCTGTCAGAGCTGTTGAACAGGAGGAAGGAGGGTCTGATGGAGGGCAGCTCCACCAACTTCACTGTCCGCAGGATTGGAGACCTGCTGCTCAGACAGGTACGACAGCACAGGTGATCTCTGTGGGTCCACTCACTGTTGTTTAGGCTGGTCAGGCAACAGTGTAATATACTATATAATTTATAAATATATACCGTATGATATATAAATGTACTGAATAATATATAAATATACTGTATAATATGTAAATATATACTGTATACTAACAGATTTATTATTTTATATATTGTTACGAAGATAAAACATTTGACGTTTTTCATTACAGTGTTTTTTTTTTTGAGTGAGGGAGAAATTTATGATTCACTGCCATACATATTGTAATCCTGTCTGCCTCTCTGTCTATCTCTCTGTACTTGTCTCTCTCTATTTGCACATGTCTGTAGTTTTCAGGTCAGTCTGCAGACGACATGAAGAAACTTTATTCTGAGTTCTGTAGTCGACATCCGAAAGCTGTGAAACTCTACAAAGAAGTTTTAACTCGAGACCGAAGACTGCAGCAGTTCATCAGGGTGAGGACCAGAACCTGGACCTAGACCATGGCTAGGGTTTTATTTTTTATTAACTTTTGTAGCCACAATCTGGAGAACACCTTTGTATTTTTAATAAGAATCATACTCTTTTTTTTCTCATAATGCTCAGCGTGTCTGTCGTGGTCCTCTGCTGCGTCGTCACGGTGTCCAGGAGTGCATCCTGCTGGTGACACAGCGACTCACAAAGTATCCCGTCCTCATCCAACGAATCCTCGACAACACCAAAGGTATGACCCCTGACCCTCGATAACCTCTGATCTCTGTTTGTTGACCTCTGATGTTACTTTGTCCCTGTGACCTCATACAGGCAGTGAGGAGGCCCAGGCCTTAAATCAGGCAATGCTCCTGCTGAAGGAGCTGATCAGCTCGGTGGACAAGGAAGTGCTGGAGCTTGACCGAACCAGAAGGCTGCAAGAGATTCAGGCCCGTCTGGACCCCAGGGCTCAGGCTGAGGTCCGTGGAGGAGGAGTGTTCAGAGGAGGAGAGTTGCTGAGGAGGAGGCTTCTCCACGAGGGCACTCTCCTCTGGAAGGTCCAGGGCTCAAGGATGAAAGGTACAGCTGACTGATGCTGCATCACCTGTCTACCTGCTGTGATGGCACACATAGATATGTGGACATGCGTTATACCTGTTCACCTGTGTGTTTGTCTACAGATGTACAGGTCCTGCTGATGTCAGACATCTTGGTTTTTCTTCAGGAGAAAGATCAGAAGTTCACTTTCGCATCACTGGTAAGTCACACCTGGTCATACCCGCTCATACCTGCACCTTTACAAATCAGCTCTGTGTGAATGAAGCTAGCAGAAACATATCATCTGCAAAAGTTGACATGCAAACACCTCTCTAAAGGACTGACCTGTAGTGAAGGCCCTAATACGAGAATTTCTTAAGTAACTCCTGGAACTGCAACACATCCTGGGGGACACATGAAACTGATATATACTAACACATGGCCAGACTCCTATGACCATGTGTATGTTGTCTAGTGTATGTCAAAAAGTTGACACCTTGCACCTTGCCAATGCCATAGGTGCATGAATGATTAAATAGTATATACTTATATATACTCTAACGTAAAGTATGTATAAGTATGGCTCATTTATCATACAGCTGTAGATCTATAACTACAGAGTTCTGATCTTTGTCCCTCACTTATTAATTAATGGATCACCTTATGCTTAAATATGGTGGTATTGTACCATGACAACTCAGGATCAGAAGTCTAAGACTGTCCAGTCACCACAGAAAGGCCGATCTATCATCTGTCTACCTCAGTGGTTTATCTCTGGATCCCCCTGTTTGTATCTGAACCTTCCCCACCATCACCACCACCTGCACACGTCAGTTGTGTGTTTGTTTCATGTCACTGCTTCAGATTGTCATTTGCGAGACCTGTTAAAAATAAGTTGACTGTCCAGATATTGCTGCCTTTCACTCTACCTGAGCTTACCTGTTGTCTTTTTACCTGTTTACCTGATTGTATGCCTGTGTCTCCACCTGTCTCAGGACAAGTCTCCAGTCGTCTCTCTGAATAACCTCATTGTCAGAGACATAGCCAACCAGGAACGAGGGATGTACCTGATCAGTGCCTCCACCCCTCCAGAGATGTATGAGCTGTATGCTTCATCTAAAGATGACCGCAGGACCTGGATGAGCCGCATCCAGCAGACTGCTGACAGGTCAGAACTACACAGTACCTCACAGTAACACTGACACTCTGTTATCTTCTGCCATACTCTCCAAATATGGTAATTTTTCCTTAGTGAGATACAAATATCGGAATTATTGGTCTAGTTACTGTATCTTTGTCCTGGTCTTCAGAGGATGAAACTTTCAGGTCTTAAAGACACCATGATCTTTCCTCTAATGCTACCGTCAAGACAACTACATATGACTACTACATCTGACACTACATATTTTGCTCCACCACAGTCTGAAACACTGAACCACGTGGGTGCGCTGTTTCAGACCTGGACTAACCTGAAGCTGTTTATCAGTTTAGACCAACTGGCCTGTTTCATTCTGCCAAAACCAACCTAATCTCCTGTTGAGCCCGATCTCCTGTTGACCTCGGTCTTACGTTGAACCGGATCTTGCTGAAAATGAAAATACATTAAAAAAAAGTAGCAGACTCTGTTGTTAATACACTCAATTCATCCTGTATCTGTTTCAAATTAAAGGCCCCGGATAGAAACCCTCCAGGCTTTTATTGTGAAACATATTCTGGTACTTCAGACAGAGCTGCTGACATCTTGTGGTACTTGTACATTACTACAAAATACACTTGTTGAGACTCAACAAGTCATTATGAGTTCATTATTAAGGGCAGCTACTTATAAATGACAGTTAATTATTGATAATAGTTGATTATTAATAACACGTAATTATTAAGCATCCTCAAATGTAGTACGTATTCTGTTGTCTAACAAAGATTTCATAAATACCAGTCCTCTATAGATGGGCTGTTTCTTTGTAATTGCTTTTCTAGCTGCTACACTCAGTAAACCAAACAGGTATTTTGTTTTAATATTAGCAGATGCTGGACGAGTAGTTCATTCCAAATAAAAGCAACATTTGTCTCAAATATGGCCATTAATTCTGTGTAGAGCATACTTTGAAAAGCATTAGTAAATTATTAATTAGTATTACTAAGTCTGTATACTTATGCTCACAGTGCCGTGTGTTTTATCTGCAGCTGTCCGTCCAGAGATGAGTTTCCTCTCATTGAGACTGAGGACAAAGCTTTACTGCGCAGACTCAGAGGTAAAACACTTCCTCTTTCAACTCCTTCACCTCTTTCACCTCCTTCATCTCCTTCGCCTACACCAATAAAACATGTTGAAATCCTCAGAGAGTTGTCCATCCTGAAGTACCCTGATCCTGGACTGAAGGTCCTCACAATGACAGAACAGAAACTCATGACAACCTTTCTTCTCCTTTCCTTTCCTCCATAGCTGATATCCAGCAGAAGGACAGGGAGGTGTTGGAGCTTCTTCAGGAGCGAGTAACTCTGTTTTCTGACCTGGTAGAGGCGACAGGAAGAGAAGAAGTAGAAGGTGTAGAGCAGAGCACCTCCTCCTCCAAGACCTCCTCCTCCTGCAGGAATCTGTTCAGGGCAGACACACCTCACACTCCTCTGGCTGAACCGCTCCTCTGCGCCTCCATCGCCGAAGGTCAGTTAGAATTTTCAGTCATTCTGTGTCACGTGACCTTGCTGTGTTTTTGCGTCATGTGACCTTGCTGTGTTTCTCTGTTTTCAGTGGACAAACTGACCGAACTGCTGCTGGACTCCAACATCAACAAGTCCTCTATAACCAATGGCAACCAGGAACTCATCAGTGAGTCGGTGGCACATGATCAAAGTTCAAACTTTCTGTTTGTAGACAGACAGTTACAAATAGACAGACATATTTCCCTATTTTTCTGTCTCTCCGATCGGCTTAATGTTTATGATGTTTTATGACGTTTATGTCACTGATGATGTCATTGATGATGTAAAGTGTGATGCTTCCCTCTGCTGTTGGACATTTTTACTTGTCTGTCTGTGTTTTTCTGTTTCACTCTCAGATGGTGGCCCAGGTTCTCTGAATGGTTCTTTGGACCTGAACAGCGGCTCCTCAAAGGTAAATGACCTTTGACCCCCCTGGACAGACTGATGATGGACTGATGAAATGTTGGATTGTGCACCGTACAATCATGGAACATTTCTGACTTCTTCTGTTTTTTTTTCAGGACAGAAACGGAAATCAACTGCAGGAACGAACTGTAAATGAGGTAACAAACACATCTGAGCATCTCCTTCTTTATCTACTTTTCTGTAATCAAGTTCAGAGTTGTTTCAGCTGTGATCCGTCTGTGTTTCACCTGTGTTTTGGCTTTTATCCAGCAGTGATATGGCTTTGTTTTGGCTGTGACCCGACTGTGATATGGCTACATTTCAGCTGTCATCCAGCTTTATTTAAAACAAAGCAGACAAACAAATGTTAAGTTTTTTTTCAGCTGATGTCTGTCCTCTCTACAGGAAGTCCGTCAACGATTGGTCAGTCTGAGCACACACCTTCACGCCCTGCAGGTATGAAGACAAGAAGTTATTCACATATTTATTAATCATATGATTTGTTGAAGATGATTGACATTGTCATTCTGCAGTACATACCTGCCTCATACCTAATTGACCCTGCCCCCAGGCTGCTGTGATTCGTCAGGACTCAATAGTGGAGTTGTCAGTCGGAACAGCCCCTACTTCCTTAATTTCTAGCTCCGCCCATGGGCCCCGTCTCAGTCGGTCCATGTCACGGGACACGGGGCTAGATGCCTCGGGGGAGGCGGTACTGCTGCGGCGACAGGTGGAGCTGCTGCAGGAGGAAGTGACACGGTTGCGTCTGAAGGGGGAGGAGCCAACCAGAGAGGGGGAGGAACCAGACAGCAGGAAGAGGACTAATGGAGAGATCAGTGATGTCATCAAGGGAGAACAGGTAGGTCAGATTTGTAGGTGACAAAGCAGGAGAGACCTAAGCAAACTAAACCAGGCTAAACTGAACCAGGCTTAACTAAACCAGGTTAAGTCAAACTAGATTACTCTAATCATTGTCAGCAGGTGAGTAGAAGGTGTGGCAGCAGGGATCTGGAGCCCCACCCCATCTCACCATTGGCCATCCAGGATCCAGTTGACCAATTAGACGGAGTCCAGGAAGTAAATGAGCAGGAAGAGGAAGTGATGAGGATCTCTCCCCGTTCGGACAGCCCCAGAGGTCGGTTCACTAATTGAGATGTGTGTGTTTATATATATATATATATATATATATATATATATATAAATATGAATATTCAAATTAATAATTAATTAGTTGAATAGTTGTAATGTTCCTGTGACGATGAATGTCTCCATGGTAACCCCTGGTGACCTCTGCCCTCTCAGACCTGCAGGACATCCCAGAGGAGAGCGAGTGTGGTGCTGATCCCAGTTAACCTCACATCACCACCTGACCACCTCAGGGACCTGCTGATCTCACTGTGATGTCAGCATAATGTCACAGCCTGTTGCAGTCACTGTCAGACTTTTGAAAATGGAGATGAGGTCATTTCCTTTGTGATAGACCAAATCCGCTGTTGTTCCTGAAATGTTTTCTGAATGTTGCTGTTAGGTTAGAAACGGGAAGTATAACCATGTCGCCTGTTTACATCATCACATCAGCTGGAGCCCCACCCCCTAATAAGCGTGCGGGGGCTATACAGGGACAGGGCGTACATTGTTCTATAAAGCTGGGTGGAGTTTCCCACTGAAACTCACCACACTACATTACCCAGAATGCCTTTGGACATGTGCTGGAGTCACCACCTGCTGTGCGTGTGTGTGTGTGTGTGTGTGTGTGTGTGTGGGGGGGGGGGTTGTAGAGTTGTAGATCTGAACTATACCAGACCTGAAACATGACATCAAAGCTGTTAGCATGTTAGCATGTTTCTTTTCTATGTATTTAATGTCTGTTGTTCTTGTCTGTTTGAACCGATCAGATTGTTTAACCAAAACACTTTTTGACATTGTGATGAAGCAAGCAGCTGCTCTTCATTACACCAAACATGAACAGAAAAGTTAGAACATCAGATCAACGTCTGATGAACATTTCATTGACTGCCTTTTGTCCTGAGAGTTCAGCTGATGGTTGATGGTTCAGTTTTACGATCACAATAAATCAGCTGATTTCAAAACTAAACAGTCAGTTTAAAAACTTTTAAACCTTTTTAAAAGATAAACTTAACCGAAACTTTAAAATAGTTATTGATCGACATTAAAAAAATGTAACATTTCAAAATAAAAGTCACACAGGCGCTTCACATGTTCTCAGACCGCCACTTTCTGTCTCTGAATGGATTTCAACATAAAAATCTCAGTCTGCTCTTGATGGTCTTGTGAACATGTTGTTTGATATTGTTTATAAATTATGACTGAAATAAGAATACAGATCATGTCCACAGCAGAATGCTAGGTGTTTTCACCTGAAGAAAAAAGATTCAAATGTTTATGAAATGTTTTTTTGTTTTATGTTTATGATTTTTTTTATATTAGGTGACGTAAAAAGAAACAAAATTAAGTTTTTCAGCCTGACATTTGACGACATTCAAATTTCACAAGTCATTTTGTGATTAATAACATCAGGACAAAAAGAGCTTTATAGACTCCAGGTGAGTCATCCAGGTGACTTTGAATTAAAATTGAGTCAGCAACAGGTTCTTATTTTCATGACATTCTAATGTTGGACTGAAGCTTGTGAATAATGTGAGTTTTGTTATAAATCAGCTGTTTTTATTTCTGCAGATTAAAATCATAACAACTTTTTAAACATTCATGTTTGTTTGATTCTTTGATTGTCTTCTTTAATAAATGCGATGACACATTGACTGGATGAGGAAACACCAGACAGCCTCAGACCTGAACCAGAACTGACACTGACCAGAACCCAAGACCAGGAATAGAACACACCCAACCCCACGTTCAGGCTCAGACAAGCCGGGCTCCACAGTTTGAAGAGTCCCTCCATGATTACATGAGTGACTGATCACATGACTCACTGTCACCCTCAAACCATAAAAGTGACATTTGAAATATTTAAATCTTTATTGCCATTTGATATTGTTTAGATAGATAGATACTTTGTCGTTATAAGGAAATTTGTTTGTATGATGGCTCAAACATACATGGATACACAGATACATAGAAACACTATGCTATGCTATGGCAGAAGATACAAAACTCCTTTCTGTTTGATGCCATTTCTTGCTGTTTGATGCCATATGATGTTGACTGTTGCCATTTGTTGCTGTTTGATGCCGTTTGTTGTATCATTTAAAATCTTAAAATCTTGACATGAACATGAACACAAGCATTTCTGGTTCATGGTGGCAGAGTCACCTTAGCCGAGCTGCACCTTCTGATCCGTCCATGAAGAACATGTTAAGGATCAAAACTAGAACCCAAGCCCACCGAACCTGACCTGTTCTCTGACTGAAATCAGAGGCATTGACAGACCAAGTGTCAGACTGCAGACCTGTGGTCATTCAGATCAATCAGTGTTTGGTCAGGTGCACGCACCACCATACGTGGACTGCGTCACCTGGACTGTGGGAAGAAGAAATTAAATCCAGATAAGTGTTGAACTGAAAATACACTCACATCTTATCGTGTGACCAGAACTCTTACTACAGGTGTGGTGTCTGTATTGCCATGGGGATGCCAGTAAATCATGGGTCAACCATATCCCGTTACAAGAGTAAAGTATCACGTGGTACTGGTCCGTCTTTACTTTTTGGCAGCAGTCCGCTTCCGTAGATTTATTCAACGATGTTTTATTTTAGAAACGTCGTCGTGTCTGCGTCACTTCCTTTGGAGGGAACTTCACCCGGAAGAGGGTGTAGTCCTGAGTTGGGAGTTGGCTGATGAGGAAACACCGCAGAGACTGAACCAGAACCAGAACCCGAGACCAGGACCGGAGCACTCAGAACCACACAGCCGACCCCGCGTGCAGGCTCAGACAGACCGGAAGCCACAGTTTGTGAGACTTCCGTCACTTTGTAACAGCTAAGAGGGAAGTGACGACGCCAGGTGAAGTGTGCTCGAGCCGCAGGTGTATTTTCTTTAAAGGAGCCAGACAGGTAAGAAGACTAACTCAGGTGCACCTCACCTGCTCTCTGTTAGCCCCACCTCTACGAGCGGTGCTAGCAATCTAACGGGGCGGTGGTCCGCTGTTAGCAGCAGGAGCTAACATGCTAACAACAACACGTTACAGACAGGCACACACACATACAGACAGGCACACACACATACAGACACACACAGGTGTTGCAGTAAATATTCAAATTAACTTCATTTAAATCGTTTGAATTTTTCCTGCGTCTCACTGAGGACACTTCCTGTTTCTGTGTCACGTGGTTCAGTTTCTGCCCCTGCCTTTAGCAGACCATCAGCTGGTTCTGATCCGGTCCAGTTTGACCTGAGCTCTGAGCGATGGTTCAGGCTGGTTCTGACCCAGTCCAGTTTCTCCTTAGAGAGTCTGAGGACAGACAGAGAAACAGGAAGTGAATTCTGAGGAGACAGGAAGTGCAAACATGTGATGTGATTGGTACGGACTGTAATGAGTCATCGATGCGTGCTGTCTGATTGGCTGACTCGTCGTGCAGCAGCAGCAGCAGAAGATGAGTGGGGGCATGAACAGCATCGATGCAGTGAAGAAGAAGATCAAGGTTCTGCAGGACCAGGCGGAGGAGGCGGAGGACCGAGCTGAGAGGCTGCAGAAGGAGGTGGAGAAGGAGAAGAGGAGCAGAGAGGAGGTACTACAACACACCTGTACATGTGGAGGAGGGTCTGTACTCCTCAGGTGTTTGTCAGGTTGTTCCAGATACCACGAATACCTGGAATACTCTGTAGTACTGCAGAGTGTGAGCACAGTGTGTACTGCAGAGTGTGAATACAATGTGTACTGCAGAGTGTGATAAGAAATATGCTGCCTGAGATAACAGACACACACACACACACAACCATTCTTTTAACCAATCACAGCTTACTTTAGGGGCAGATGCAGGGAGAGAGAGAGGGCCAATCACAGGGTCAGACCAACATAGCTGCAGTCAGGGGCTGACTGTTCTCTTGTCCTTGTTTTGCAGGCGGAGGCAGAGGTGACAGCCCTAAGTCGTCGTCTGCAGCTCAGTGAGGAGAATCTGGACCGTGCTCAGGAGAGACTGACCACTGCTCTCCACAAACTGGACGAGGTGGAGAAGGTTGCTGACGAGAGCGAGAGGTCAGACACACCTCATGTGTTACCCTAAGCTCCTCCTACCTGAATGACGTGTCTGTCTCTCTGAATGACATGTCTGTCTCTCTGAATGACCTGTCTGTGGTCCAGAGGTATGAAGGTGAAGGAGAACAAAGCTCTGAAGGATGAAGAGAAGATCGAGCAGCTGGAGGTTCAGCTGAGAGAAGCCAAACGCATCGCTGAGGAGGCCGACCACAAATATGAAGAGGTAACAACACAAATACACCCTGGGTGTGATTTCACAGAGAATCTGATGATGTCATCTCTTCATACCCGTTTACCTGTACTGACATCATATGACAGATGTGTGTTTGATTGACAGGTGGCTCGTAAACTGGTGATGGTGGAAAGAGAATTGGAACGAGCTGAAGGCCGAGCTGAGCAGGGCGAGAGGTTAACACACAACATACACACACACAGCACATACATGCCTAATGCGTGCTTACTGCTTGAAACTGCTCTCTGATTCTGCAGAACAACAAATATAAAACTGAAGGGAGACATTCACTACGACTCCCAGAATGCATTTCAGAAAAAACTGACCAATCACAGAGATTAAAATTAAGTTCTACACTCTGTCAAACTCTTGGCTTCTTCTCCATGGCAACAGCAGCTGAGGCTCATAGGTTCTGTAGTACAGCGTCAGAACAAACCTGATTGGTTGTAAACAGATCAGATGAGACTTGTAAAGAGACCTCCTGGTGGACAAGTGATGACCTCAGCATTATGTCACACTGCTTCACAACAGCACTGTAATCTTATTGCATTATCTTTCTCTTCCTGTCTGTTTTCATGGAAATATGCTGCTGCTGCATGTCCTGCTACCTGTCTGTCCACCTGTCCATCCTTACTTCTATAACAGTAATGTTAGGAGGTTGGACGAGCAGTTGAGGAGTTTCGACCAATCACTGAAGAGCCTGCAGGCATCTGAGGACAAGGTACTGAGGGTCACGTGACCTCCCACCTGCTGTAAAACTAGAGGAGCTCCTCTTCTTAACCTCCTGTTGCCTCCTCCTCTGACCTTTTAGCTGCTGCTTCAGCTCCTCCTGCCAGCCTGTGCATGACTCTAACCTGCTGCAGACCCCAAACTATACGTGACACCTGTCATATGCCACGCAACACCTGCCAGACACAAAACTACACGCCACATGACACCTGCCATACGACACACTGACACACCTGTTCTTTCTGATGTGACCTTTGACCTGCAGTAAGAGTCGGATGTTGGAGGAGGAGCTGAAAACTGTCTTCACTAGTTCAAAGTCTTTGGAGGCCCAGGCTGAGAAGGTAGGGGACGGACGGACGAACGGACACCTGTTAACATTTACCTGTTAGCTTGCTCCTGTAGAGAAATCATCCTTCAGGTGTCTGGGTTTGGTGTGAAAACATGAAATCTGCCTATTGGGTCGCAGGTGGAGCTCCAGGAACAGTGACGTTACCTGTACACAAAGCTATCACAACACTCCCTTTACCTGACTGGCTGTTCGTACACATGGTTCTCTGATTGGCTGTTTCTCTCTCTTTGTCAGTACTCTCTGAAGGAGGACAGGTACGAAGAAGAGATCAAGAACCTGAGCAACAAACTCAAGGAGGTGAGGTGAAGCTTCGCTTCCTATCTGTTATGGCCTTACTTCCTGTCTGTTCTGTCCTCACTTCCTGTTTGTTTTCAGGCTGAGACTCGAGCAGAGTTCGCCGAGCGTTCCGTTTCCAAACTGGAGAAAACAATCGACGGCCTCGAAGGTCAGAAAATAGTTTTATTTTATTATTCAGTTTTATTGATTAACAGTTTATGATTCATTGATTATCAATGATCATGATCAGTTCATTGTTCAGAAGTTGATCTCATCTCTCTGTTTCTTTCAGACGCTCTGACTTCGGCCAGAAACGCCAACATGGAGCTTCAGGCGACTCTGAATCAGACCATGGAGGACCTCAACTCCTGCTGAACCTCCTCACCCTGCCATCCCCCTCTGCTCCCTCTCAGGGACTCTGTGGCCAAACATTCCTGTTACTCCTCCAATTGAATCTCCTTTTCCATGTTGGGAGATTCACAGAGGTGTAGCCCCTCCTCAATTTAATGGGTCTTGTTTCCAACGTTCCTCCTTTAATCATCCCTTTAGCTTTCATTCACTTCTCCTCCTCCTCCCTATCCCCCAACAGTGCCAACCCCCCTCCAGTATTATGAGGAGTTCAGAGGAGGAGGAGTCCTTAAGTCTAACAGCGTTGTTAAATATGAAATAACAAACTTTGTTGTTACTAATTGGTTTTGCCTTGTTAATTAATCAGAGCCAACTTCCTGTTAGCCAATGATGTATGTGTTCCAGAGGGGTGTGGTTTAAAGTAGCCAATCACTGAGGCATTCCACTGCCATATATGGTAGACCAGTGGCCAATCAGAGGTCAGGGACACACCCCTGTTCTCCCCACAGGTGACCTTTGACCTGATGAATAAAGTTTGTTTTTACCTGGAAGCAGGTGCTGATGTCACAGCTCATTGTAATAAATCATGACAGGATTTTATAAAATAAAAGCACGGCCATCTAAATGACTGGTTATTTATGTCAAAGGTACTGTAGTACATGTTGGTTTGAGTACTGTGTAGTACAGTGTGTACTACTGTTTAGTAATCAGACGTTCTTCGTTCACCTTTAGATACATCTGTCTCTAAACATGTTAGCTGTCTGTGGCATCCCATGATGCCTTGGGTTGAGTCTGTTGACCATTCTGGCTGTGTGAGGCAACCAACACAGGAGCATCACTCACTTATTCTTCACTCAGCCCAGATGACTTATTCATTTAGTCATCTGGGCTGGTAGTTACCTTCTGTAATCTAATTACATGTAATCAATTACTTCCCAACACAATTATCAGTCAATAATCCTCTGATGACGATCAATAATAAAACTGAACGTCACTATTTGAGGTGTAACAGGTGAAAATCTCCCAGTAGCTGCTGTAGTGATTATGTCACAGAGAAAAGACAGTAATTGGCTCCACAGAACATTGATAAGCTGATCAATAACGTTGATCAGCTGCTTCCTCAGCTAACTTCAAGATCGGCTTCAGCTGTTCTTCTAATGAGGGGGCATCGCTCTCGTTAATGATGATCCAATCAAATTCAACCCCGCTGTCCAAACCGCACTCTGACTCTGCATCATCAACACCTGAGAAACAATCAGGTGGAGTCAGACAGATAGACAGACAGACATGTGGAGAGTCAGGCAAACAGACAGGCAATGTTACCTGCGGTGAAGCGCCACCCCCTCTGTTTACGTGTTTCCTCTGAAGTTTGAACTCGAACACTTCGAGTCTGTCGAGGAAACTCCGACCAGAACCACTGTAGGTCTGAGAGCCGCCGGGCATCACTCACCACCTGACCAATGAGAGAGCAGAGCACTCACCAACTGATCAATAACAGGGCAGAGCACTCACCACCTGACCAGTGTGACCTACCCAGACAGGCTGCCATGCTCCTCTGGTTACTAGACGACAGAAGAATCCAGGGTCCTGGCGCCGTCGAGCTTCTCCCCAAAGAATCATGTCAGCCCGATACTGCTCCTTATAAGGCCCAGGACCCAACAGCTGGTCGAGGTCCAGACCGTGTTCCTGCAAAACCAACAGAACCACGATGGCTCAGTAGTAACCATGGTGACGTGTAAAAGGGATCAGCAGTTGTTGGACTCACCTGAGCGTACTGCTGTTTAAGGGGTCCAGATAAACGTAGAACACAGCAAACGTCAGAACCTAAACTACAGAAGAACAAACGTCAGAACCTAAACTACAGAAGAACAAACGTCAGAACCTAAACCACAGAAGAACAAACGTCAGAACAATCAGCTGATCAATGTATTCATAGGTTCATACATGTACACCACGTGCTGTTTACGGTTCTTCGCAGTCTGAGTTTTTTTACCGGTTCTGGATCAGGTCCGTCACGTAGTCTTTTCCGGACTTGCGCTTCCCGCTAAAGACCAGAACCAGTCCGGGTTCGGAGCCACGGTCCTCCATCTTTCCGCCAATCACTGATGGATCCGCTGCCAGTCTGTCTTAACTCCGATCATCGGACCACATCAGACCGGTACCGTAACTGTCAGCAGCAAACCGGAAGAACTTCAAAATAAAACTCCTATCGGGCTGATTACAAACGCCTCGTGATGTCAGTAATCGATACCAAACTGATTGGATATCGATCACATGACGTGTAGTTTGTTTGTGCAGAAAAACTAAAAACAACCCGGTGTTTTTCTAACGTCACACCAGTTTAGGTATATTACGGTAACACGTGACCATCGCCATATCGTGGACTCAACCACCGCTTTTCGCATGAGGGGTCACACCATTGTTTCCCCGTAATGTTTTTTCTTTTTAATTATTGATGATTAATTATCTTCCGCAGTGACGTCGCGGGACAGTATAAGTCATTTTACGTTTCATTATAGTTTCATTCTTATTTTTATTTCATTAATTTAAATAATTTTACCTCAAATGATTCAAAGAAGCACTGAGACTGAGACCCAAATTAATTTGGATTTAAACATTGATGTTGACACGAAAGAAACTAAACGATTAATATAATATAATATAATATAATATAATATAATATAATATAATATAATGAATCTTAATGGCACTCCCCCTCTCCCTTGTTGCGGATGGTATGATCTGGGTCGAAGGTCACAATTTGACAAAATGGCGGCCGCAATCTTTGGGAGGAAAGCAGCAGTTTTGGGCAGTTTGAGGAGTTCTTCCGCTCAACACGTGAGAAAGTTTTTATGTTTTAACTTTGTGACTTTAAACGTTATATTCATCAAACAAACAGACAAACAAACAAAAGCAAGTCAAACTAACAAACCGAACTTTGACCTTTCACCTCCTGAGCCAGCAACACGCGCAACCGCTCTGCAGCTGCGAGTGCACGAGGATGTTTTGTTTATTTCTGATGACATCACAACAACGTTTTTTGTTTGTTTTTACTTAAAGAAAAAAATTAAACAGAACAAATTGAATAATATATTTAACAGAACTGAACAAGAAGAGAACCTAAACAGAACCTGAACTAAAACAAATCTGCTAGAATGGTTCACAACGTGATTGATCGTGTTTAATGATTGATTAGTGATTGATCGTGTTTAATGATTGGTCATGTTCAATGATTGATTAGTCATTGATGATTGATTCACAGAAATCAAATCGAAGGTAGCTTCAAATACAAACGTCTCCCTCAGACTTTGAAGGAACATGGTTCTTGTTTCTTTCAGTTATGGTTCCATGGTGGGACTGTTCTTCCTCAGCAGTCCAGTTCTCGTCCTCAGTCAGGTTTCTTCCCACCAGTTGAAGACACCATGTTGCCAACAGGTAGTTTCAACAACAGGGTGGCGTTCATCACAGGAGGCGGGACGGGACTGGGCCGAGCCATGACCACGACACTCTCACAGCTGGGAGCTCAGTGTGTCATCGCTAGCAGGTCAGTGGATTCACACATGATATGGGATTGCGGCAACTCGTAGCAGGGTTGTCCGGTGGTGGTGGTGGTGGTGGGGGGGGGGGGGGTCTATACCTGCTCAATGTAACAATGAGACAATCAGGAAATAATTTTTTATTTCTCTGCAGCTTTATGGAGGCTGGTGCTTGCTCTCTTATTGTTACTCTATGTCTCTCCACCAAAGCTCTAACTTGCAAGTCAGATGCCAGAGCCATGACAGACACACCTAAAAACCTTAAGTATTTATTTTTGTGTTGTTTAGGCCAGTGCCTTGTCCTTATTTTACTCAGCTGTTTGCCCTTTATGCTGGTCTGTTGAAGATTTTTTTGTTGATACAAGCTTCATATCTCATTAAAGGGTTAATGAGCTATCATCTTAATTGTTTTTATGTTCAGTTAGCACATACCTGAAACACTTCAAGCTGAAAGCTAATGATCTGATCAGCTGCATGTTGGTGCAATAAACTGTATGTTTTACAGTCAACTTACGTATGATCCGATTAGTTGAGTAATCGAAAAAATAATTGGTGATTAGTCGACTATCAAAATAATCGTTTGTGGCAGCCTTAGAACACACACAGAGGTAGATTATCAGAGTTTAGTCCGAGAATTCACCTGGATCTCAGAGACATTTTCAGAGACATTTCAGGCTGTCTGTGGAGGTTTGACTGATCTGAGTGTCTGATTGGTTTGCGGAGTGTGACGTGGGGCTCTTTTTCCAAAAGTTGGATCTGGCTCAACTTCTCTCTCTTGGTGTGTTTTTTTTTTTTCCGGCAACCCGTACTGCCGATGCGGAAACTCACAACCCTCCATTGAAATGAATGAAGAAACCCCTGTTTTTGCCGTGGTGTCTGATTCTGTGTGAATTAGAGGTTGACTGATACAGATTTTTTTTAAGGCCAATGGCAAATATTTTGACATCAGTCTTAACCGATCCCCGATATTTGTTGCCGATTTTTTTTTTTTTTGGGCCGATTCTTAAATCCAATATAGCTTTCGCTCTCTCAATTTACATGATAAAAATGACACCATGATAACAAATGTTCTGCAAGTCTCAATTTAAACAAATAAAAGAAACATTTATGCGGCCACACAGGATTTAACTTCTTTTCAGACATTTATTCAAAAACAAACAAAAACACAAATTGAGTA
The DNA here is from genome assembly GCA_023373845.1 of Nibea coibor. NCBI lineage: Eukaryota > Metazoa > Chordata > Actinopteri > Sciaenidae > Nibea > Nibea coibor. The sequence goes on from CM041726.1 coordinate 26,575,475, forward strand.
TATTTTATCTAGTGCTACATTAGTTTATTTTTTTCCTACATAAAATAAAATGACCATGTTTTATTATCCCATCTATTATGCAAAGACAACACACTAGTAGGCCCAAAGGCAGACAGACAGAGAGAGAGGGAGACACACGCTCATACACACACACCACTCTTGAGTCTGCTTCCCACTGGGTAAAAATTGTGTTTAAACCAGCTAACTGATCAGCTGCTAATCAGCTTCAGACCGCGGTGGGAACGGTACACCGAACCAACCTGCGTCGCGACTCGTACACAGCGGTGCTTTGCTTGCACTTAATGAACGTGTCACAGCGAGAAAAGAGAGCTTCTCGTGTTCAGTGGGGAAGAGAAAAAACACTCAGCACCACTGCAGTGTATGGACATTATTTTATGTAAAGTTAGATGCTGTAATGACAGGTAATTGTTTTCATGTGCATACATGATACTCCATGGCAACGCGCACACGCGCAGTGGTTGCAGCTCGCCAGGTGGAGATCAGATCAAACGTGGGTTTTTTAGACAGTGGGGAAGGAGCCCTATGCCAACTGTAAGAGGCTCGACCAGCGTTTAAAAACTTATGTTGACCTGCTAATTTCAGTAGCACAGTCAAAGAGAAAGAAAGAGACACCACTCTGATGACTGCTCCAGGCCGCTCTTAGTCAGAGTGAAACAGACACACACCACTGCTCCCTCCTGCTCACAGTGAGACAGAGATAGACTTTCAAAGTGCAGATTATACAAAAAATACATTTAAAGTTGAAAACTTGGTTGAAGCCTTGTCTTCCAAAGTTACCAGCTGCTCTCTGCCAGGGAGGGAGGGGCAATGCATGCGCTTCATGTGATCTCCAGCACCTCAACTCATGGCTGCTGAATGCGCTAAGTGATGCGCTAATTGGCCGATACGCACCCACGTATCGGCCAATCCCGATACAAGTAAAAAATGTAAATATTGGCCCGATGTATCGGTCGACCACTAGTGTGAATCTATGCTTTGGATTAGGTTTCCCCTGGTCTGTTCTGTGAGGCACCTCTGAAGGTTCATTTCTTCTGAATAAAATCTGATTTATCTTTCTGGTTTCAGGAAGCTGGAAGTTCTACAGCAAGCAGCCAAAGAAATCAGCAACCAGACTGGAAACAAGGTGACAGACCTGAACCAGACTGAAACAAACTGGACCAGACCAAATTAGACTAAAACAGACTCACCTGGTCTCACCTCAGTCATAGCACCATAGCACCAGGTGTACAAACCATCTGTATGAGTTGTTAGTGAACATTAGCAGCTGCTTCAGCCTCTAACAACATTAATATTCATGGTGATCTGAAACTGAACCAGATGTGACTGGTCTCACCTGGCTCCTCTCCTTCTCACTTTGTCCTCAGGTGCATGCGGTTCAGTGTGATGTCAGAGATGCTCAGGCTGTCTCTCGTTGTGTCGACGAAATGGAAACTCTGACTGGACTACCTGATGTAACAGCACACACATACACACACACGTATGTACAGATGTGGTCATGAGCAGTACAGTATATACACATGAGAGCAGATGAAGTCGAGGTGTTTATTGAGGTCACATGAGGTCACGATGTGAAGTGCAGCAATAAGAACTCTGACAGTTGTAGAGGGGGAAAGATTTATCATGTCCAGCTGTTGGTAGTGTTGGAGGGCTAGGGTTGGAGATCTTTGACCATTAACAATGACATCACAGTGCTTGTGCTTCATGATTGGCCCAGGTGATCATCAACAATGCAGCCGGAAACTTTATCTGTCCGTCAGAACGTCTGTCGCCAAACGGCTGGAAAAGTATCACCGACATCGTGCTGAATGGGACGGCGTTCATCACGCTGGAGCTCGGCAAAAGACTGATACAGAAGCAGAGAGGTCAGAGGTCATCAGGCACTCATCCACCAATTAAAACAAGATGAGATGTTTTCAAGCAGAGCAGGTCCCCTCATAGACTCTCAGGCGTTTCCAGTGACGTGTGGTGATGTTCATGAGTGAGGCACTCCATCAGAATCAGTCATTCAATCATTTACAATTGTATGAAGTACATTTGTAATTGTATGATGAGTAGCTTATTCACCATGTGACCTGCACCAGTTAACAGGTTATGTTTCATATCTCTCAGCGCGGCGTTTAGCTCAGTTGGTAGAGCAGCCGCCCCATATGCGAAGTCTCATCACAGGGGCCCAGGTTTGAAGGGTTAGGGTTAACTTGTGTGGCCCTTTCCCGCATGTCATTCCCCATCTCTCTGCCTACAAAGCAAAAAAGGCCAAAAAAATAATACTTAAAAAAAAAAGTTTCATATCTCATATCAGCATTACGCTTAGCATACACATACTTACTGTAGCCCATGTGATGCACATTTCATGTATAAAAAAAAACAACTTATTATGGTCTTGCCCTTGTAAATGCAGTCCATGCGCCAATCTTTCAGGACAAAAATGTCTGTCTGTTACTTTTTTGTACAAGTCTTCTTTCAGTTTTAAAAGTTCCTCTGTCTCAGTGGAGACTGCGTCACCTACTGCCGCTTCACTGGGAAACAGGTTACACACATGTCATATACATCAGCTAAACTACGGAAAGTCAGGGGGGCATATTAAAAGTGTTTGAAAAATTTGACTAACCTACGCTGTCATTGCATGGCAGAGCACAGTTTGTGAGGCATTGCACAATCCAAGGTGAGGCTCAGGTTGCTGCTGCTGCACTGAGTGGGTCTTCCTGTATTTGAATGGAAAATGTGAAAATTCAGCAATTTTAAATTTAAAAGACTTTGGAAAATTAGTTTAGTGTTCAAACCATTTGATAAATAAAGCCTTTTAATTAATTTATTATATATTTTATCTTCATGATGACAGGTGAGGCTCTGCCTCTCCTGACAGCATGTCACTGGGTGTTTCCTTGTTTACTTCCTTTTGTCATTCAGGTGCATCCTTCCTGGCTATCACCACCATATATGCTGAGTCTGGTTCTGGATTTGTGGTTCCAAGCGCGTCAGCGAAGGCTGGAGTCGAGGCGCTCTATAAGTCAGTCACATTTCACAACATGACCTGTCATCATGACTAATCCTAGCTGATGTGTGGTTGCCATGGTAACATGGTTGTTGTGTGTCAGGTCTCTGGCTGCAGAGTGGGGGCGCTATGGCCACAGGTTCAACATAATCCAGCCTGGACCAATAAGAACCAAGGTACTTCCCGTCTGACCACATGCTCGCGTTCACCTGTTTGTGGTTTACCTGTGTTACCTGCCTGTTGTATTTAGGGAGCATTTAGCCGTCTGGACCCGACTGGAGCCTTTGAGAAGGCGATGATCGACCGGATCCCGACTGGTCGACTTGGAAAACCAGAGGAGATTGCAAACCTGGCTGCATACATGAGCAGTGACTACGCTACCTGGATGTCTGGAGCAGTAAGTTAGGGTTATGTTGATCTGTAACTAATCTGAGACCAGAAATAAGACTGATCTGAAGACAGTTTAGACTGATCTGAGACCAGAGGTATGACTGATCTGAAGACAGTTTAGACTGATCTGAGACCAGAGGTAAGACTGACCTTACATGCTTGTTTGTCTTCAGGTGATCCGGTTGGATGGAGGAGAATATGTATCGATGGCTGGAGAGTTTAATGAGCTGCGCAGAGTAAATGAAACTACATTATATTACATACAACTATATTAATTACATTAATTGATAGTAGTCATATGATACTAATCATTCTGATTAATGTTGATACATATCCAATATTTCGGCTCACAGTGTTATCAATAATGTGTGTTTGTGTTCAGGTGACTCCAGATCAGTGGAAGATAATGGAGGCAATGATCAGAAGCACCAAAGGATCCTAAAAACAACCAATCGGATCACACACCCACCTGGTATCATGATTATGAAAGAACCTGGAGATTTTAATAGATATTTCACCTCGGATACTTAGCAGTACTGTTTTAAGTCCGACAGTCTCATATCATATGTAGTTGACATGTAAATATTTTATGTATGTTTGACTGAGAGGATGAACTTTGAAGTGTTTTTAAAAATTAAATTAGTCCATTTCATGATTTATGACATGTATGTATGTATGAATGACAACATGTAGTAGTTGTACAAGTATAAGAGACAGAGAGCAAAATAAATTTAAAAAGAAATTGAAATTGAGATGGGACAAAAACACTATCACATGAAGAACACTGGTAGACCCAAAAAAAAGAAATACGCCACTTATGCATAAAAATTCCATAGAACATTTCCATCCATTTCAATAAGTTTTAAATTACAAACTAACTAACAAACTTGTGAAGCACTCAGTAAAAACACCTGTTTTGGGGTTATTCTTTTTGACCCAAAATCTGGGTTAAATACCTGACCCAAATGCTGGGTTAAAATAAATAAATAATAATGTTGTAGTTAATATAACCCATCTTCTGGGTCAAAAGAACAGCTCAATTTTCTGTGTTGAAATAATCCATAAATTAGTTGGTCCCTCTTTAACCCAGGAGTTGGGTCAGAAATGTGTGTTACTTTGGGTTACTATGTCAGTATGCCTTATTTCAGAGAATAAAACTTTGTTTTACATTACACACTTTTACAGATGTTTACATTGTTATTGCATTAAAAATCTACAAATTAAAATCTATATAAAAAATACACTTGGACCTATTTATTTCCCTATTTTATTGTCACACTGTAATATTCATTATAATATTAAATTATTATATTACATTTTAAAGTATTAAATGTTATTATTAAACATTAGCAAATAATATTCAGTAAATTGGAATTTTAGAAAAATAAACAACTCAAACATTTGATAACATTCAATAACTGCATTGGACTTAAGGCTTAAACCCTTAAAATACTGGTTAGGTCGAGGAAAAATAAATCTGGCTGGGTTAGGGGTGGGTAAATTATATCAATGACTCCCCCTTGTGGTCCGACGACACACATGGTTTGATGTAGGGAGTCAAGGGCAAGACACTGGCCGGCGCATGTCACTCAGGCAACCACCTCTTGCTGTGCACTGCCAGTGTCGGATGGGGTAAAGGGGGCACTGGAAGACCATCAACACCATGAGTTAGGCCGGGGTCGGAGGAAAGACAGGTGGGGAAGATGAAGCTGAGAAGAGGAGAAAGAGTGTTCAGTAAAGGGAGATGTGCCTACATCTTCACCAATACTGTGCCAGCTAGTCAAACCTTTGGGAGTGGATGGTTGGGGGTTAGGTAATGCGAAACTCTCAATGATTCTCCCTGGGTGGTCCGCCGACTCCAGCCAGTTTGGTATAGAGAGCCAAAGGCAAGGCACGGGCCGGCACATGTCACTCGAAGTCCACCGCCCTTTACATGTCATCATGTACGGGAGTATAGGAGGGAAAAAGTCTGTAGTTTTGTTGAATCACAGGATCATATTCCAACAAACATTAGTGGTTAAAGGGAGTTTTTTTTTGGAGCATTGATTGTAATTCAATATTGTAATTCATTGTAATATTGTAATTCATTGTAATTGTACAATATGTTTGTGTTGATTGTTCTGTACATGTGACATCCATTGCACGTCTGTCCGTCCTGGGAGAGGGATCCCTCCTCTGTGGCTCTTCCTGAGGTTTCTTCCACATTTTTTTTTCCCTGTTAAAGGTTTTTGTGGGCAAGTTTTTCCTCACTCGAACCGAGGGTCTAAGGACAGAGGGTGTCACTCCCTGTACAGATTGTAAAGCCCTCTGAGGCAAAATGTGTTTTGTGACTTTGGGCTATACAAATAAAATTTGATTTGATTTGATTTGATTGGGTGCAGATTGTGTCCTGGCCAAAAGGCCCAGGGGAGTGAGCGGGCAGCACGTGCGCCACAGGGCTTGCACGGCCGAATCCAAAGTCTCTGGGCGCAGCTCCCCTCGGCGGCCACCGGAGGGCCCTGCTGTCACCACATGCGCGGCCTCAGCACATACGCCGCAGGCCATAGCCACGGGCCTTAGGGTTAGGTTAGGCTAAGGGGCTGGGAGCACTCTTCGGCCATAGCCGATACTCTCAAGCGCGAGGGTGGTTAGGGTAGGCATAGGGGTCTGCCTCCCATCTCTGGCGGGGGATGGAGATTGCACGGTCCATCCACCCGTCTCCCGTATTCCCGGTCCCAGAACAGCTGGTAGGCACGCCGTAGCGTACCTCAGTCCAGCCGTCCATGCTGATGCGTGTTCCGGTGAAAAATCTTGAAAAATTTACACTTTCCAAAAGTTAGGAAAGGAAAAATACAAAGGCAAAACTTTTCTTCTCAAAAAGTATTCATTGTTACAACTGAAAAAATAAACAACTAAGGAAGGGTGTGTAAATAAATTTTTTTTTGACCTGTTTAGGTCTTCAGAAGAAAGAAAGAAAAAACACCTAATAACTGTTAGTTGTTGCCTCTGTGAAGACAGGAGAAATGAGCTCTCCTCTGCTCTCCTCCCTTATATAACCACCATGCCCCCCCCCCCTTTTAAGGTCTCGTTTCCTGTAAGTATCCAGCACGGACAAATTCACTATATTAAACCATTTGAACTATTTACAATGAATTAGGGTTAGGGGTTAATGTAACCCGGTTAAAAATATTAGTAAGTGATGGTTACAGTATCATTCAGTATTAAAATCATATAAATAGTGTGTTTAAAAAAGTTGAAATTCATTTTAAAAGTTGTGATAAAAATGTTAAAAGCAGTTTAAAATGATTGTGTTTATTGTTTTATGTAAATGACTATGTGTCCCTGAAAACTGTCTGAATCAGCATTTATGGGGTTAATAGCAGATTGTCAGTCTCAGGTGTTTCAGCACGGACAGAGAAAAAAAAGAGCGCGGAGTGAGCGTTATTCAGAGGTTTTCTGAGTTAATTTGTGAGCTAGAAGTGCACAAACCAGTGTGTAACTTGTGTGTCTTATGATTGTTTGCACGACAACCAGTAAGAGGAGCGACAAGCTGCATATTGAGCAACGGGAGGAATTTCTAAACGAAGTTCAGAGACTGTTTACGTTGTGTGCTACTGCTAATGCTAGCGCTTAGCTACCTTGAAGTATAGGTCCGAGTCAGTTCATTCCAAGTGGACAGATATTCTTTAGTTAAAGTTTGACTCCCCCAGCTGAGCTGTTCGAGGGGTTTTTGCTGCTGTTTTCGACCTGAGGACAGAGAAGAGACCCCGACAGAGCGTGGAGCAGTCAGGGCTCACTCGTGAGTTTTCCATCAGCGTGGAGGAGACTGAGGAAGGACGCGGCAGACCCCTAAAGTCAGGTGCATTCATTTTATTTTGCTCAGTGAGAGTGAACCGGGCATTTTTTTTTTCAGTTTTGTGCCACAACGAACACAAGCAACGCAACAGGCCTGCAACGGTGTATTTGAGTTTGTAATAATTTTAGTGCCGGCTTTAGATTGCATTGAGGTGTGTGTGTGCCCACATATTATGTTTGTGACTTTGAGTTGGTAACTTGAGGTTTTCTTAATTAATCCATTTGAAGGTGTCATAAAAGAGGGACCTTTTATTTTGAAGGTTTAAGATTCATATTTTATTACATTTTTTTATGTTATTCTAAATAATTGTTTGTGTTTAGTAAATAATTGACTTATTTTTCTAAAACCTTGTGTGGTGTTACTTTATTGTTTATCTGGAAATAAGTTAAATTTATTCTGAGAGGCATACAAACACAAAGGGATAATTTATATTAAACACAAAGGGATAAATTATATTTTTTTATATTATAATTTATATTTATATTTTTATTTGGAAAAGGCACTGTCAAGACATTTACATTCTTTTCAAAATTCAGCAAAAATAAGACTCTTTTCCATTTTTTACCAAATATATATATCTATACACAGAAATGAGCTTTCCAACACTGTATAGAGTATAAATCTGTGTATATCCTTCCCCAAGTATAGACTGAGCGCAAATTTACACACACATAACAATTCCACTCGCTAAATCACATATTAGGCACCTACAGTCCTATGCATGTTACTACTTGAATCTTCAACAATTTACATGTATAGTTGTCTGACACATGCCCCTTTCGACACTTATTAGTAATACAACTATTTACAGTAGAACCAACGGAGCTTACACTTCTATTATTTCCATCCAAAGGGAAAGAGCATGGAAAAAAAAGAAAAAAACAACAACAAAGAAGTCATACAAAGTCTGCTCGCGTTGGGGTTATAAATTCCATCCATTTATTCCAGATCTGGTAAAATTGGTCTTTTTGGGTCCTCAAAGAATAAGTCAACTTTTCCATTGTAAAAATTTCTAAAATTGTTCCATACCAATCTTCCAGTGTAGGCGGGACAGGGTTTAGCCATTTTCTAGTGATTGATTTTTTACTTGCCGCCAGAAGGGCCTGCAGCAGCATTGTATCTTTCCTTCGTTTCAAAAACACAATATGGCCCAAATAGAGAGTCTCTAGGTTCATGGGTATTTGAGTCTTAAACACTGTGGATAATACTCTATGGATGTCATTCCAATATAAATTCAATTTGGGACAGTCCCAGAATATATGAAAATGGTTTGCCTCCCTTGAACCACACTGTCTCCAGCATGTTGGACTCCTATTCTTGTATTTTTCCTGATGAGGTGTCCTAAAATATCTTATCACATTTTTCCAGCAATGTTCTCTCCAATCCATGGAGTAAGTTGAGGACCACTGGAAGCTGCAAATTTCCCCCCAAATTTCCTCAGAGAGCTTTATTCCTGCTTCCTTTTCCCACTTGTCTTTAATATATAAAGTGTTTTCATTCTTAGCAGAAAAGAAAACATTATACAATTTAGAAATGGACTTGTTTGGTGCTAATTAAAGGCTGATTTCAGGATCTTGTAAAAATCCAGTTCTGCTGTCGATAGATCTGTAAGCTTGCACTTCTGATTAAAATAATGTCGTACCTGGAGGTATCTGAAAAAGTCATTTCGTTCTAGACCATGTTTGTCCTGCAAAGACTGAAAACTCTGTAGCTCACTTTTGTGTGTGAACGAGAGATAGGTTGTAAGTCCTTTCCTTGTCCAAGTTTCAAATCTTTTATCTGTTCTGTTGGGGATGAATTCTGAATCATAAGCACACCATCTAAAAAGTCTTAACATATTATCAATCCCATTTGACTTGGCCACCTTGTGCCATATTTTTAATGTTAGATTTATCCAGGGATTTTTTAACTCTTCAAGTTGAGCCGCAAGACCTCTGTCAGCGATTGTTGCTTGTAGAGGAAAATTTGTTGCCATTCCTAATTCCAACTCCTTCCATTTGGCTTTGTACTCCCCATTACACCAATACAGCAAAGGAATTAGCTGTGAAGCACAAAAATAATTTCTCAAGCAAGGTAGAGACATACCTCCTCTGGCTTTTCTTAATTGCAAGATATTGAATCGGATTCTTGGTTTTTTCCCTTGCCAGATAAATCTGGAGATCCATTTGTCCCATTCCTTAAATTGGTTGTCATTCACCTCCACCGGTAGAGTCCGAAAAATATACAATAACCTAGGGAGGATGTTCATTTTTACCGCGTCTACTCTTGAATTCAGGCTTAAAAAGGGGATAAGGCTCCATCTATGCATGTCTGACTTTATCTTCAAAGATAATGGTCCATAATTTGCTTGTGCTAATTTTGAGAGATCCTTTGTCAAACTGATTCCTAGGTATTTTAGTGCTTCAGCTTCCCAATGGATGTTATATTTGTCTTTAAGGTCCTTTGAAGCCATAACATTCAGAGTCATAACTTGTGTTTTCGATATGTTAAGCTTATAGCCTGATACCTTCCCAAAGTCAGCCAGCAGTGTCATCAAACATGTAAATGATTTTTCAGGGTCCTCCAGATAGATCAGGACATCATCCGCAAATAGAGCTACTTTCTGTTCTATCCCTGCCACCTTAATGCCTTTGATACCTCCATTTTGTCTTATTGCTTGGCCTAGGGGTTCAATAAATAGAGCAAAGAGGAGAGGAGAGATTGGGCAACCTTGCCTTGTCCCTCTCTCCAATGCAAAGGAATCAGTAAGATCACCATTAACCTTTATCCGAGCTGTAGGCTTATCATATAAAGTCTGGATTACTCTAATAAATCTATCATGAAAATCGAATTTTCCCAAAACCTTGTACAAAAATATCCATCTGACTGAATCAAAGGCTTTCTCCGCGTCTAGTCCAACTATTCTTTTCAGTTCTAAAATATGTAAGGTCCTTCTTATGTTATCTAGAGTTTGTCTGTTTTGGATAAATCCAGTCTGGTCTAGGTGGATGAGGCTGGGTAACTGGTTCTCCAACCTGCGAGCTAATATAGATGTAAATAATTTGTAATCCAGATTAAGAATGCTAACAGGCCTATAATTACCACATTCTTTCTTGTCTTTATTCTCCTTGGGAATAACTGAAATAATTGCCTCCCTCCAAGAGGGAGGAATTTCTCCTTTTTGCAGGATCCAATTAAATGTATTGAGCAACAGTGGCGATAACTGTGGTTTTAAGGATCTGTACCACTCTGTGGTAAAACCATCTGAGCCTGGAGACTTACCAACCTTTAATTTAGAGATAGCCAAATCCACCTCTTTAATAGTAATTGGTCGTGTTAACTCATCATTGTTTGAGCTTGTGAGTCTGGGTAGTTCCAGGGAGTTCAAAAAAGCGTCAATCTGGGTCTCATTGGAGGCATGGGGTTGGGAATATAGCTCCCGGTAAAACATCTCAAAACTCTCCTGAATTTTCCCTAATTTATCTTCAATCAATTTTGTTTTTGGATTCTTTATTTTATAAATTGTATTTTCAACTTGCTGTTTGCGTAATTTATAGGCTGAGTTTTGCTGATTTGCCTCCTACTTCATAGTTCTTTTGCTTCAGGAAGAGCAGCCTTTTCTGTGTTTCTAGTGTGTATAGATCGTCAATTTCCCTCTGCAGTTGTTTTATTTCCACCTTCCGATTAAAGTTCTTTTTATTACTATCAGCGAGTTGTAGCTGTTTTAATTTTCCCTGCAGATCCGCCAATCTTTGTCTTTTAAGTTTCTTCAAATATGTGGTAATAGAAATAATTTTCCCTCTCATTACGGCTTTCAATGTATCCCACAGAATTGCTGGTGATACTTCTCCCGAATCATTAAATTCTAAATACTCTTTGATGTCATCTTTACATTTCTCCAGTATTTTTGGGTCATTGAGAATATTTGAATTCAATTTCCATTGCGTTTTTCTTGTTTTCTTTTCTAAAATTAATGACATAGAAATCGGGCTATGATCTGATAGGTCAATCGTTGCAATGTCACAGTCTCTTATCTTAAATCTATCCCTACTAAACATGAAGTAGTCTATCCTTGAGTAAACTGAGTGCGGAAAAGAATAATGTGTATAATCTCTGCTAGAAGGGTACAGTTCCCTCCACACATCTATGATGCCCAGCTCTTCCATTAATGCTCTCACCTTCTTATTCAAGGACCTATTTTGAATAGTTGTTCCTGATGAATCTAGTGTCGGGTTTAGCCTGATATTAAAACCCCCCCCACAGATTACCACACCCTGAGAATTGACCATTAGGTCAAAGATACGTCTGTAAAATAGCCACTTGCTTCCTGGTGGGGCATAAACATTCAATAATGTTATTTCAGTCCCCTCTATTCTCCCTGTGATCCTTATAAATCTTCCCTCTTTGTCCTTAATTTCTGAGAGATGTTCATAATTAAGTGTGCTTGATATAAGAGTAGCAACTCCTCTCCTGTGACCCATCTTATACGTGGAAAAAAATACATGCTTGAAGCCCAACCTTTTTAATTTTTCGTGTTCAGATTGACTCATGTGTGTTTCTTGGAGGAAAGCTACCTGGGCCCTCTCTTTTTTCAGTTTTGACAAGATCTTACTTCTTTTAATTGGATTCAAAACCCCATTAACATTAAAAGAAATTATTTTCACAGGTCCACCATTCATTTTGCTTTAACTAGGTAGATTAAGTAAAATGATCACTCTTCCCTTCAAAACAGATAGTAAGCACTCCCTTCTCAACGAAAAACAAAACCAGTAACTAGAACTACAACCAGTGAAATCTTGAACATAAAACATCACAATTTTTCCCCTTACTTCCAACAGTGAGGTCTCTTCATAGACCTGATCTAACTCTGAGGGATAGCTTCTATATCCAAACTGGACTAGAGGGCCCTCAAACTTGATAGCAGTCGTGTTAGAAACACTTTTTTTGTTCTCAACCATATTATGATTTACATTATTTTGTCTAATTTATTTTCTTTATAATTATGAACCTATACCTGATCCTCTTCAGCCTTAAATCAGTCTGTGTTCTCCGTTTGTTCGCGTCTGAAAACTTGCAGTCTTTCCCGGTAACTGCTGCTCCGAGGTGCGTGCTGAGGTCGCGCTGGCTGCCATGCCCACCGCTGGATCCTCTCTAGAAGGGATTTCGGTTCCATGATTACTTTCACCGGCAGTCCGCGGGCTGCTAGTTCTGATGTTGCCTCCGCCACCGTTTTGTAGGTTTTAGTCCCGTCATCGTAGAAGACTTTGAGTCGGGCTGGATACAATGTCTGAAATTGTATGTTGTTTTCCTTCAGGACCCTCCGCGCCTCCGCGTATTCTCTCCGTCTGGCCAGGATTACCGGTGCATAGTCGTGGTCAAGGCTGATTTTGCGGTTATTCCATGTGAAGCCTTTCTTTTGCCATGCAAGTTTGAGGACTTCTTCCTTCGTTCTGAAACTGAGGAATTTTACGAGGATTGATCTGGGCTGCGCTTGCCGGGGGCTGAGGTGCCATTGCTCGGTGGGCTCTCTCTATTTGTAGATCCTTCGTGTCTGGGATCTCGAGGTTCTCTCTGAGCAACTTCTCCACGAATGGGATCACTGACGCGGGTCCGCCTTCAGCTCCTTCGGGCACCCCGTAGATGATAAGATAGATAAGGTGCTGCTGTATGTGTTGGTAATGAATTTCCTATTTTTGTAATGGTTATTGTGTTCAATGTATGGTTGTAGTCTGTGGTCTGTATATTTGGAATGTACCAGAATGTCTTGTAGGTTCTTGTTCCTTCGGAAGGCTGAGATGGCTTTGGAGTTATGGAAAGCTGGGTGTTGTGTTTTGATGAAGAAAATATATTGACACATAGAAAACTTGAAGCCAAATGGTAACTGTCTGGGCCCAGCCTGTAACTCCTACTGTGCTGCCCCCCCCCCCCCCCCCCCCCCCCAGATCAAGGTAACCCCTACGGAGCTGGTCCTTTGTTCGAGGTAGTACATTGGGGATGGTGTAGACTTGCTAATTGAGCCAGCAGACACCACCTAGGTACTACCCCAACCCCATGATGTGGATTCTTACCTTTTGTCCATCTGTCCCTGACTTGCAGACCTAAAGGTGTATCTGTTGTGACCTACCCCCCTTCTCTCCCCGTCCTTTGTTGTCCTTCCTTTCCCTCTACCTTTTGTTCCATCCCTATTTATATATGGCTGTTTTCTGGATAAAAGTGTTCCTCTTCATTTGCTCTGGGTCAACTCACTGGATCAGATACCCTCTGTGACCGTCAGTTCACCAGTGTGCCGGCATACTTTTCTGAATAAACACACCACCACAGCAAACCTCTCAACTGGACTCAATGATTTCTTCAACAGTTTGTAGGTCAGTAAAGTTATGTTTGATGCTTTGGTGAAGTTTTGTGATTTTGTGTGAGAAAGTGGAAATGAATGGTATGTGTGTACAGTTACCCTGGAGGTTCACTGGCTCTGGTCCCAAGGGAGGGGGATGTGGGTTGAGGTAAGGTGGAGGGGTGTTGGGGTTGAGGTTAGGTTCAGTGGGGTTGGAGTTGGGGCCAGGGGGGTCGTGGTTAGGGTTAGGGCCGGGGGGGGGGTTTAGGGTTGGGGGAATGAAATCTATCTCAATGACTCCCCCCTTGTGGTCTGACGACGCACGCGGTTTGGTGTAGGGAGTCAAGGGCAAGGCACTGGCCAGCGCATGTCACTCGGACGACCACCTCTCGCTGTGCATGACCAGTATCGGATGGGGGGAAGGGGGATGTCAGATGGCCGCATCAACCACCAGGAAGCAGACAGCAACCCAGGGGGTCTCAGAAGGGACGGTTTTTGAGACCCAATAATTGGGATGAGACCCTGATGAGGGTTATTGTGGAGATGAGACCCTGGAAGATACCATAAGGGGTCTTGGGGGTCGCAGTCCTAAAATGGATGGTTAGGGTTAGGCACAAGGAGCCCAGAGTTGGTTGGGGTTAGGATAAGATCCTAAGGGGGTGTCATGTTAGGGAAGGGGAAAAACTCCCTCCGCGATGGGAAGGAGGGTGCTCGGTCCATCCACTCCGCTGACCTCCCGCGTCGCCAATCCCACGTCTGCTGCTGGCGGTTTCGCTGGCGGCGTCTCCCGTAATGAACCTCCGTCCAGCCATCCATCATAAAAAACAAAAAACACTCCCGCTCCGGAAGGAAAAACTCCAAGTAAAAAATAAAGTAAGTAATAAAAAGGTTTAAAAGGTTAAGAAAAACTGAGAGAGTCTCTCAACTTAAGAGATTTTTTTTATTATTAACAAAAATAAAATTGTACAAAAGCAAGCAACGTTTCGACCCACTAGGGTCTTCTTCAGGCTTATAAAATGTACAATTAACTGAAAACTCTCTCCGCAGATGCTGACTGCACGAGGATCGAAGGAGAAATAAACTCTCCCTCTCCCCTCTCTTATATAAGGTCCAGACTCCGCCCCTCCTGGCTTCCGTCAGGCCTCCGGTACGTGTCTGTAACATATACAAAACTCTGTTTTTAACCTTTTTAAACACTTAAAACATACATCAAAAATCATGAACTTATTTTAACAAAAATACAACAAACTTATTTTTAATCATACAGTATTAATGAAATTCACATTTTTTTTAACCCAAAGTGTACTCCCATATGTCTTAGGTTTCATTTATCTCTTTTCCTTAGGTTTCATTCCCCTTAGGTTTCATTTCTCTCTTAGGTATCATTTCTCTTAAGTTTCATTTTTGTCTTAGGCTTATTCTCCTTCTTTCTAAGTTGCCTTTTTTATTTTACTTTTCTCCACAGGTTCTTGGTAAGTATTCAGTGTATTCATTTTCATTTTTATTTTTATTTTTATTTTTAATCCTTATTTTTTAATTATTTATTTTTTAATGTATTAAATTGTGTTAAATTGTATTAAATTATGATCAATTAACTCAAATTGAAATTTTTATCAATTACAGGTAAGTATAAATGAAGGTAAGTGCAGTTAGGGTTAGGACTGCAGACAGGTAAATGGTCAGGGTTAAAGCTGCAACAGGTGAATGTTAGGTTAGGGAAAAAAGACTGACCGGAGACTTACAGTGAATCCACACCGCTCCGGCCAGCTGGTGCACTGGCCCCTGCGCGCGGATCTCCGAGGCGACCAACACCCTCTCACTCCCTCCAGCTCGAACTGAGCCTCTAAGCTGCTCCTCTGGGCCTGCGCTGTGTCCTCAAAGCCACCAGGCTAAGTCTCACAATCACTCCCCACTCCACATTTCCCATAAAACAAAGATGAGTTACCTTTGTGTTGTTTCAAAAAATTAGACTTCATGGGTCTTTAGCGCTTTCCACTCTGCCGGTTGCAACGTTTCGGAGTCAGTGTTCCTTCATCAGGCTTTCGGTCAGAGTGTCTTTAAGTTTCGTTTCCTTAAGTTTTGTTTTTCAGCTCTCTTAGGTTTCGTTTTTGTCTTGTGCTTGTTCTTCTTCTTTTTAGGTTATTTTTTCAGCTTTCTTTTCTCCACAGGTTCTCAGGTAAGTATCTTTCATTCTTTTCAGGTGAGTATTCTCTTCTTTTTCAGGTTTTTTTCTCTTCCGGTAAGTATTTTTTCTTTTTCCGGTTTCCGCTCTTTTTAGGTTTTCACGTAAGTATGTTTTTCTTCTTAATTTAGGTTTTCTTCTTAATTTAGGTTACCCCCATGAGTCAAATTAGGATTTGGGGCCCACATTAGGGTTAAGGGAGGAGGTCAGGGTTAGGGATGGGGGCTGGGGTTAGGATAAGGGTCTTGGGTTTGGGTTAGGGTTAGGGGGGTTAGGGTTAGGGTTAGGGGTTAGGGGAATGAAATCTATCTCAATGACTCCCCCTTGTGGTCCGACGACGCACGCGGTTTGGTGTAGGGAGTCAAGGGCAAGGCACTGGCCAGCGCATGTCACTCGGACGACCACCTCTCGCTATGCATGCCCAGTATCGGATGGGGGAAGGGGGGATGTCAGATGGCCGCATCAACTGCCAGGAGGCAGACTTGTTAGGAGGGCCTGGTCCTGAACCAAATGGTTGGGGTCAGGCACCATGTCTAAGAAATGGTTAGGGTTAGGATAAGCCCCCGAGGAGGCATTGTGAGGAGGGTTAGGGTTAGGGTTAGGGTCCCTCTCCTGGAACCCAACGGTTAGGGTTAGGGGTTAGGGTTAGGGTTAGGATTGGGGTTGGGGTTGGGGTTAGGGTGTCAAGGGTCTGCTCTGTTGCACTGGCCTGTTGCTCCACTGCAAAATGTTCTTTCTTAGGTGGCCGAAGTTCTTGTTATTATTTGATTTTATTGATTTATAAGATTGGGACAAAGGCCGCCTCACTGACTTCTGAGTCAGGCAGAGGCTTTGGCGAAGGTGAAAAACTCCTCTCCCCCATCCAGAAGGGCCGGGTTCAAGTCCCGGGCAGGGGAAGAGAGCCACCAGCAGGGCGGAATGCCTGGGGAGCAAGGAGTCAGCTAAAACCATTATTTACAAGAGGAGGATATATGGTGAGTTTTTAAAAAAAACAATTTGGAGTGTTCCCAGGGCTGCTGCTAAAAGTGGACTGTAATTCATAGAGGAAATGTTAATTAAAATTCATAGAGAATAAATACAACGCACACTCAGGGGGGGATATCACACATTTAAAAGGAGAACAAAATGCATGCAAAAGGTATGAGATAGAGGGTGGCAATTCTCACCCTTGTTTCAAACAAGATATACAAGTCAATGACTAATTGAGTCAATAAAAATTAATAAATAGTAAATATATAAATAAATAATAAAAATTTGAAGTGAATAAATAAAACATCCATAATTCATAAAATCCCTCAGAGTCCTTTAATAGCAACAGATTAAAAACGCCTCCAAATGGTAAAAAAATGGTTAAAAAGCTATAGACATTTAAAAGAAGCTGACCAAATGTTGTGATTTTAAGAGGGTGGGCGCTAGTTAGGGTTAGGGGGTTAGGGTTAGGGTTAGGGGTTAGGGTTAGGGTTGGGGTGAGGGTTGGGGTTTTGGGTTTTTTAGTTAAAATCATATGGCACGGGCCTACTGTTCTAGCATGTAATCCTGTGTCAGGGGGGACAAAGAAAGAGGATAAACGAGCCCAAAACGAAATGAAAACCAAAAAAAAAAAAAAAAAAAAAAAAACTTTTTTAGATCAGTGATTGAACCTGGTACCTCAGGTATACCAAACCTTGAGTATACCACTAGCCTATGGTGGCTTAAGTAAGAAGACCGCAGGGGGGGAGGATAAGAGAAGGAATCAAGGGAGGGGGAAAAAGGGAGGGGGGGGGGGGGGGGGGTTTGTGATGCCTCTATGATTTAAAAAGAAGGAGGAAAGAGAAGATTAAAAACATGCATATTTACAAGGGTGCAAGGAAAAAGTGCTGAAGTGCCAAAAGCCCGAAGGCTAAAAATACAATATCAGAAACATGCATATAAAAGTGGAGGAGAAGCATGCGATCTAATCTAAATGAATAAATATGGTCATGCACATTCACACATGCACACACAATATACATTAAAAGAGGCAATAGTTAAAAGGGGTCTTTGGTAGGAAGAAGTGTGATACTCTGTGTATTCAAGTAGGTGCGGGTGGGGTATTGAACCTCCGACCCTTGTATTCAGGGATCTAGATTGTGCCCCTATGCTATGGGTTCACACTGGGAACATGTGGAGAAAGAGGGAGAAAAAAAAAAAAAAAAAAAAAAAAAAAAATTTTTTTTGGGGGAGGGGAATTGAACTGGGGGTTCCGGAGTAAGAGTCAGAAGTTGCAGTCAATAGGCTAAGGTGACTGGGGTGACAGTGGAGCGAATTGTTGGCAAGGGGTTCTTTACTACAAAAAAAAACCTGAGATGGTGATTCCATACCACAAGGTGAGTTGAAACATGCCTATTTACAAGAGGTGCTAGCTGCAACCTGTATGGATAAGAACAATAAGAGGGATAAAACCATGCATGTAAGAATAAAGTGCAAAAGGTTTAAAGTGCAAAAGGGTATAAAAATTAGAATAAAAACATGCATATAAGAATAAAGTGCAAAAGGGTTTAAAGTGCAAAATTGTGTGAGAATTGTATAAACAAGGTTCTCGTGTAAACACACAAAATATATATATATACACACATAAAAGGTACAATAAAAAGAACCTAGTGGTGGAAATGTCTACAGGTATGTATTAAAGATGGTAAGGTGAGGTGGGATGCTAGGCCAGTTCGTCTCCGTCCGGTATTGAACCCCGGATTATTGGGTCCAAGGCTGTTAGCCTAACCCCTAGGCTATGGGGGTCTGGTAACCAGCTATGGGAATGGGAGGAAGAAAATGATGTGAAAACAAAATAAGAAAATAAAAAAAATAAAAAAATAAAAAGAATAATAAAGAGAATTGCAAAAAATTACTTGTGTGTGTGCTTAATTGTCGTTGAGTCCATTTGGTGTGGTGGTGCCCAGTCTTTGTATCCAGATGCGTTCCATTCTTTTCCTTTGTGCAGTGCTCCAGCGATCGTTGTTCTCTAGGCCGGATATAGTGAGATGTGTGGGGGAGTGTAATTGAAAATGTTGTACTAATGGGGAGGTAAGTCGACCTTTCCCAATGTTATAGAGGTGTTGTGTGAGTCGGGTGTGGATGGAGTGTTGTGTTTCACCTATATAATGTTTATGGCATAGTGTGCAAGTGATGATGTAAATAACGTTGGCGGTAGTGAGTGATAGTGTATTATGGGTGGGTGCTGTTTTATTGTTGTAGGGGTTGTGGATAAATTTCCGGTTTCTGTAATGGTGGCTGTGTGGAAGTGTAGGTGCCGGCCTATGGTCTGAATATTGTGACTTGGTGAGGATGGATTGTAGATTCTTGTGTTTCCTGTAGGCTGAGAGTATTCGATGTTGGTGGAAGACCGGGTGTTGAGTTTGGAGCTGATGGAAGTTGTGTTTGAGTATGCGGTGGAAATTTGTGACTTGATGTGAGAATGTAGTGATTATGGGTATTAGGGGTGATGCTGTAATGGATGAGGTGTGCGGTGTGTGTGTTGGTGGTGAGGTTAGATTCGCCCCGTCCTGAGGATGAAGCAGAGAGGAATTGGGGTGGGGGAAAGGAGGAGGGGAGGGGGAAAAGGTGGGAGACCGGGGATGGGTAAGGGTGGAGGTTGGGAGTGAGGTTAAATTCAGGGGAAAGAAATGGGTTGAGGTTAGGATCAGGGGTAAGGGATGGGTTAAGGTTAGGATTAGGAATGCAGGGTGGGTAGTGGTTGAGGTTAGGGTCGAGAGACAGGGAAGGGTTAAGGTTAGGATCAGGGGTGAGGGATGGGTTAAGGTTAGGATTAGGAATACAGGGTGGGTAGTGGTTGAGGTTAGGGTCAAGAGAAGGGGAAGGGTTAAGGTTAGGATCAGGGGTGGGGGGTGGGTCGAGGTTAGGGTTAGGAATACAGGGTGGGTGGTGGTTAAGGTTAGGAGCAAGAGAAAGGGAGGGGTTAAGGTTAGGATCAGGGGTGGGGGTTGGGTTAAGGTTGGGGTTAGGAATACTGGGTAGGTAGTGGTTGAGGTTAGGGTCAAGAGGAAGGGAAGGGTTGAGGTAAGGAGCAGAGGTGGGGAGTGGGTTAAGGTTGGGGTTAGGAATACGGGATGGGTAGTGGTTGGGGTTAGGGTCGGGGGTAAGGGGTGGGTAAAGGTTAAGGTGAAGTTCAGGAAGAGTGTGGGGAGGTTGGGGAGGGTGAAGGTTGGGATCAAGGTCCGAGGAGAAGCTGTAGGGATTAGAGTCAGGTTGCGGGGGTGTAG
>CM041727.1:5000-165000 GCA_023373845.1 Nibea coibor
AGAAAGTTTTTATTTTATTTTGTTTTTTATTGTAAAAAATAAAAATTTAATTTTGAAAAAATTTAAAAGCCTCATTTTTCCTTTCCTCAGTTTGGAAAGCTATTTTATTTTTTTTGGAAAACAGGATGGACGGTTGGACAACGGTCCGATACGGCCGACGCCGACGCCAAGAGCCTCAGCAGCCATTCCGGGACTGGGGATACGGGAGGCCTGCCGGGTGGGGGGCCAGAGCACCCTCCCTCCCGTACCGGAGGGAGTTTTTCCCACACCCTAACCAGCGAGTGCCACCCCCGCGGGCCAACTGGTTCTCCGGTCCCCAACACAGATCCTACGCTGATGTGGTTCGCCAGGGAGTGTTTCAGCCAGCCCGTTCCAGGATTCCTGCTAGGAACGGAGAACCGGAAGTACGGAGGGAGGCTGCGGATCCTGCCTTCGGACGCCTGATCCGGAAGATTTACGCGGTGACCAAGACGGTGCACCACCTTCAGAATGTGGCTCCTAAACCTGGAAAAGAGGAGCCCCGGATGATAACCCGCATGGTGGAGGTCCTGTCCGGGATGATCAAGCCTGCAGCACCAACACGACGGACGAGTGACCTCATCGCGGGAAACGCTAAGAATTGGGGCCACAACACGTGCCTCATTCTTATGGAACATTATGAGAAGTGTCTTGAGGAGTTTTTGGAGGACTTGAGCGGCTTCCTGACTCCGGATTGGAAGAGAGCTTTCGAGGTGGCAGTGAGATGGGCACGTAAAAACCTCCCCAGGATTTCACAGGATGCCATTGATCATACCGAGGCGGTGATTACGGCACGGATGGAGGGTCGAGACCCAACCCGGGTCCCCCAACAGCAGACTACGACTGCAGCGCAGACTCAGGATCCAGTTCGAGACCAGCACAGGGACCAGCCCCAGACCCGGGATCCAGCAGGGGTTCCCCAAAGACGGAACGGGCCCCGAGCTCAGACCCGGGACCAGCCCCAGATGAGAACAGCGGCCACCAATACAGGTGACCAGGATGAGCAGCCCCGGGACCAGCAGGAGTGGTTTCGGGCCCCTTCCCCATCGGGATCCACAGCGGGAGAACCCCCCCAGGATCGGAGAGAGGTCAGGGGGAGGTACAGGAGGATCAGAGGCACAGTGTTGACAGAGGACAGCATCGAGGAGGATCCGGAACCGATCCAACGAGACGGGGGGAAGGGGACATCGGTCCATCGTTCCCCCACGCACTCAGATCTTGAGGCCCTCTTTGATGAACTGCATCGGGAGGAGGAGGAGGAGCGAGTTGGAGCTTCTACCCCACAAGGGAGCTTGAGCAGAACTGCAGCTCAGGTCCACCGGGAGTCGGATGACGAGAATGAGGAGTTTGTGGACTCACCGGATCATTTTGTGCAGCGGGAACCACAGAGATTTAGGGTTTTTAAACACCCCAGGACCCAACGGAAGTTGACTGACTGGTCCTTGGATGTGTACAAGAAGTGGCTGATTGTGGGAGACTCCAATCTGGCCAGCTTCCCAGGCTTTTTTAACCCAGACCTTCAGGTGGAGGCCTTTCCGGGGAGCCATTTTAGGCATGGCCAGGCACTCATGGAGAAGACGGTCCCACCACAGGATTTGGTGGTGGAGAAAATAGTCCTGTCTTTTGGAATTAATAGCAGGATCAACAAGTGCAAGGAGACTACAATTAAGAATGTACAGGGAGCATTCCGATCCACCAAAAGGCAGTTCCCTTATGCAGACATTTGGATCCCGCTGCTTAACTTTTCTTCGGCTTTGCCTCAAGAGGAGAAGGACAATCTCCAGGAACTCAATGACTACCTGGAGAGGAATATGCCATTCATTCCTCTCCTACCAGAAAGGAAATTTGAGACTGAGGCAGATGACATCCATTGGACGGCCGAGACAGGTAAAGCAATGCTTGACCATTGGTTGAACTTTTTAAACGTCAGAGCCCCCTGAGCCCTGCAGAGGTGGGGGACAATGGTTTGCCTTTTGTGCAAGGAGAGGAGGTTATTGTTTTAGCAAAAAATTTTGTGCTTTCTGAATCACAGTACACCCTCCTGTGCAAGGGTTTGTCTTTTATTTCAACGACTAGCAGGGGCAAGGATGACAGATGGCAATTCCAATGGGATATTCAAAATTATCATAGGAAAATTAAATTGATAAGTTACTTTGAAAACAGCGGGGGGAGACAATATTTACCATTTGTTGGTCCTTCCAATTGGACACCACCACCTGATAAATTACCAATTGAAGTGAGAGAATTGATTGACAAGGATTTAAATATATTTAGAGAACACTATAAACCAAGTATTGAAAATTGGAACCTCTCACCACAGGAAGTTAGAGCATTGTATGAACTTCAAAACACGAAACAAATTGTGATTAAGCCAGCGGATAAGGGTTCAGCTGTGGTGATATTGAGTAGAGAGCAGTATATTTTTGAAGTGGAGCGCCAATTGAATGATGTTATTTATTATAGAAAATTAGACAGACCAATGTATGTAGACACAATTCCAATGGTAACCCAAATTTTAAATACATTACATAAGAAAAAATTCATTAATGCAAAACAAAGACAATATTTAATGGGTGAAGGACAACCTCGGGAAAGAAGATTTTATATTTTACCAAAAATCCACAAGGACCCAGAGAAATGGTCAGTCCCGTATGAGATTCCCCCGGGGAGACCGATTGTTTCGGATTGTGGTAGCGAAACATATTTTACTGCTGAGTATTTGGATTACTTTTTAAACCCATTGGCATCAAAACATCCTGCCTATGTTAGGGATACATATCATTTTATTGAAATTGTTAGCAGCCTTAGGATCCCATCTGAGTTTTACTTTTTTTCTATGGATGTGGATAATTTATATACAAATATTCCGATTGCTGCTGGTATCACTTGTGTGAAGAATATTTTTGAAAAATACCCGGATCCACAGCGACCGGATGACGAACTTTTGAGGTTGTTGGAGATTAATTTAACTCGAAATGATTTTATGTTCAATGGGGACTTTTATTTGCAAATTAAAGGGACAGCGATGGGAAAGAAGTTTGCCCCAGCGTATGCCAATATTTTTATGGCAAACTGGGAGAGAGAAGTGTTCTTAAAGTGTACTAAAAAGCCAGCTTATTATTTGCGTTATCTTGATGATATTTGGGGCATTTGGGTGGGATCCAGGGAAGACTTTACAGATTTTGTGGCCATATTGAATTCCCATGATCCGTCCATAAAATTGAAAACAGAAATTAATGCAGATTCAATTGATTTTTTAGATACCACTGTTTTTAAAGGCCCAGAGTATGCCAAAGATTTCAAATTGGATATAAAGGTTTTTTTCAAAAGTACAGATACGCATGCATTGTTGCATAGGAACAGCTTTCACCCTAAGCACACATTTAAAGGGATAGTTAAATCGCAGCTTCTTAGGTTTAAACGTATCTGCACAAGGGAGACAGATTTTTGGAGAGCGGTTCGGACCCTATTTGGGGCTCTCAGAAAGAGAGGGTATTCCAAGTCCTTTTTGGGTCATTGTCTTAAAACTTTTGAGGACAGAAGGGACAAGGATCATGGGGATGCAATTGCATTAGTTACTACATTTTCTTCACTTGGAAAGGTTTTGAATCATAAGTTGAAGTCTAATTTCAAGGAGATAGTAGGACAGAATCGTGTTTTTTGTAATTCTAAAATACTATCAGCCTACAGGCGGAATAAGAATTTGAGGGATATTTTGGTTCGAGCTAAACTGCCATCATTGATCAGAGAGAAAACATTACTATTGGAACCTCAGTTTTCAAGATTGAAATTTATTAAAAATAACAGCAATGACACAATCTATAGAATTCAACAGGGATTTAGTCCGAGATCCAGAAATTGTGTTTATGTTATATTTTGTTCAAAATGTAAAATACAATACGTTGGGGAGACTAAGAATATGTTATCAACACGAATGTATCAACATAGATACAATGTTAGGAATGAGCGAGAGTTAGATACACCTTTGGTGAAACATTTTCTGGAGCACGGACTGTTAGCCATGAGGATGGCTGGATTGCAGAAGGATGTTAATTGGTCTGATGATGTGAGAAAGGGTTGGGAAAAACGTTGGGTATTCCGGTTGGGGACAAAGCAACCTTTTGGGTTGAACGTTAAATACAATTGATGTGTACTTACTGGTTTATTACTTACCTTGATTTGTATTCAACACTAGTCTCACTCTTTATTTTCCTTTTATCTCATTTCATACTTACCTGTTGCCCTAACCCTAACCACTTCCTTGTATCTTGCCCTAACCCTAACCATTTACTTATTTATAGCCCTAACCCTAACCACTTGCCCTAACCCTAACCACTTACTGGTAGTTGGCCCTAACCCTAACCACACACTTACTTATAGCCCTAACCCTAACCACTTTCCTGACCCTAACCACTTAGTTGTATCTTGCCCTAACCCTAACCACACATTTACCTATAGCCCTAACCATAACCACTTGCCCTAACCCTAACCACTTACTGGTAGTTGGCCCTAACCCTAACCACACACTTACTTATAGCCCTAACCCTAACCACTTTCCTGACCCTAACCACTTAGTTGTATCTTGCCCTAACCCTAACCACACACTTACCTATAGCCCTAACCATAACCACTTGCCCTAACCCTAACCACTTGCACCTGGCCCTAACCCTAACCATATTTACCTGTAGCCCCAACCCTAACCACTTACCCTAACCCTAACCACTTACTTGTATCTTGCCCTAACCCTAACCATATACTCACCTGTGGCCCTAACCCTAACCACTCACCCTAACCCTAACTACATACTCACCTGTTTTCTTGACCCTGAGTTTTTTTTCTAACCCTATTTGAATCCTGGCTTGAACCTTTAATTATTTTGGGAATGACTATTTGTATAAGTAGGCTTGTGCCATTTATTTCATTTATTCTAAGTTAATTCGGTGTTTAAAACAATTTGGTCATTCATTTCATCTTTTGAAAGTAGATTCTAGGTTAAAAGCATAATTTTGTCATTTATTTTAGGTTTTTTAAATCGATCTCAGGTTAAAAAATCATTGTGGATAGTTGGACGTTAAAAATTTAAAAAAATATATAAAAACACATAAAAAGTTTAAAATTAAAAATTAAAAAAATATGTTTAGGATGATTGTATGTTCTGTAAAAACATAATGTGGATATTTATTTCATTTGGTTAAGTTAATTCTGTGTTTAAAAGCATAATTTTGTCATTTTTTTAAGTTAATTCTATGTTTAAAACATAATTTGGTTGTTTATTTCATTTCTTTAAGGTCAATTTTAGGTTAAAAAATCATTGTGGATAGTTGGATATGGTAAAAATTAAAAAAGATATAAAAATACAAAAAAAGTTAAAAATGAAAAATATAAAAAAATATTTAGGATGTTTGTACTAATTGTAAAAACATAATGATGTCATTTATTTCATTCTGTTAAGTTAAATTTATGTAAAAACATAATTTGTCATTTTTTTAAGTTAATTCTATGTATAAAACCATTGTAAATAGTTCAAATGCATGTACCGGGAACTTACCGGGGATTTACCGGATACGGAAATGGGCGGAGCCTGGCAGCATATATAAGGACGGAAGGAGAGCAAGAGCTCACTTCTGCCAGGACTCTAGGAGAGAGCAGAGGAGTTTTTTTCATTGCTTTTGGTGTGCTAGGCCTGAAGAAGACCCCGTAGGGTCGAAACGTTGCCACGAGAGCACACCTTATTTTATTTTGAGAAAGTTTTTATTTTATTTTGTTTTTTATTGTAAAAAATAAAAATTTAATTTTTGAAAAAATTTAAAAGCCTCATTTTTCCTTTCCTCAGTTTGGAAAGCTATTTTATTTTTTTTGGAAAACAGGATGGACGGTTGGACAACGGTCCGATACGGCCGACGCCGACGCCAAGAGCCTCAGCAGCCATTCCGGGACTGGGGATACGGGAGGCCTGCCGGGTGGGGGGCCAGAGCACCCTCCCTCCCGTACCGGAGGGAGTTTTTCCCACACCCTAACCCTAACCCTAACCCTAACCCTAATTTTTGAAAAAATTTAAAAGCCTCATTTTTCCTTTCCTCAGTTTGGAAAGCTATTTTATTTTTTTTGAAAACAGGATGGACGGTTGGACAACGGTCCGATACGGCCGACGCCGACGCCAAGAGCCTCAGCAGCCATTCCGGGACTGGGGATACGGGAGGCCTGCCGGGTGGGGGGCCAGAGCACCCTCCCTCCCGTACCGGAGGGAGTTTTTCCCACACCCTAACCCCTAACCCCTAACCCTAACCCTAACCCTAACCCTAACCCCCCTAACCCTCTCCCCCTAACCCTAACCCCCCCTAACCCTAACCCTAACCCTAACCCCTGTAGCCCTAACCCTAACCATACTTACCTGTATTCCTAACCCTAACCACTCTCCTGTCTGTAGCCCTAACCCTAACCACATTTACTTTTATGCCTAACCCTAACCACTCTCCTGTCTGTAGCCCTAACCCTAACCACATTTACTTTTATGCCTAACCCTAACCACTCTCCTGTCTGTAGACCTAACCCTAACCACATTTACTTTTATGCCTAACCCTAACCACTCTCCTGTCTGTAGACCTAACCCTAACCACACCTACCTTTGTGCCTAACCCTAACCAATCTCCTGTCTGTAGCCCTAACCCTAACCATACTTACCTTTGTGCCTAACCCTAACCTTTCACCTGTATGTAACCCTAATCCTAATCATGCCTATCTTTATGCCTAACAGTTACACTTACCTGTAATGGGTTTTAAATTTCATTTTGGGTTGATTGAACAATTTAATACAATTTAACACAATTGAATACATTAATATGCATAAAATAGGGATTAAAAATAAAGATATTTCATACTTACCATGAACCTGTGGAGAGAAGTAAACAAAAAAAAGTAACCTAAAATGGAGAACAAGCCTAAGACAGAAACGAAACTTAAGAAAAAAGAAACCTAAAATGGAGGACAAGCCTAGGGCAGAAATGAAACTTAAGAAAAAAGAAACCTAAGGGAGAAATGAAACCTAAGGAAAACAAGACCTAAGACATACAGGAGTACATATAAGTTTAAAAAATGTGAATTTCATTAAGGATGTATGATTAAAAATAAGTTTAATGCTTTATGTTTATGTAAAAATAAGTTAATGATTTTTCATGTATGTTTTAAGTGTTTAAAAAGGTTAAAATAGAGAATTTCATATGTTACGGACACTTACCGGAGGCTTGACGGAAACCGGAGGGGGCGGAGTCTTGGCCTTTATAAGGGAGAGGGTCGGGGGAGAGCTCATTTCTTCCCGGATCCTCGTGCAGGAAACATCTGCAGAGAGAGACATTGTTAATTGTACATTTTAGCCTGAAGAAGACCTTAGGTGGTCGAAACGTTGCTTTTGTACAGTTTTAATTTTGTGAATAAAAAAATCTCTGGAGTTCAGAGACTCTCTCAGTTTTTTCTAAACATTGTTAACCTTTTTTCACTTACCGTATTTTTTTCCTTGGAGTTTTTTCCTCCGTACCAGGAGTGTTTTTTGGTTTTTTGGTTTTCAAGATGGATGGCTGGACTGAAGTTCGATATGGGAGACGCCGCCAACGGAATCGCCAGCAGCAGACACGGGACTGGCGTGGAGGGAGGTCCGCGGAGAGGATGGCCAGTGCACCCTCCTTCCCTTCGCGGAGGGAGCCTTTTCCTTTCCCTAACCGGCGAGTGCCTCCCCCGTGGTCCGACCGATATGCCGGTCCCCGTTATCGTTCCTACGCGGATGCGGTTCGTCAGCCAGCCCGGAGGTGGTTTCCTCCCCGTGATGGAGGACAGGACGTGCGACGACAGCCTGCAGACCCACAGTTTGGGGGATTGGTTCGCAAGATCCATGCAGTGATCAAGACGGTGCACCATTTGCAGAACGTGGCCCTGAAGCCTGGAAAACCAGAACCCAGGATGATCTCCAAGATGGTGGAGACCTTGTCCACTATGATTAAACCAGCATCCCCATCATGCCATACGAGGGATCTCATCATAGGTAATGCAAAGAACTGGGGCCATAATACTTACCTGATCCTTATGGAGCATTATGAAAAATGCTTACAAGATTTTTTGGAGGAGTTAGATGGTCGCCTGACTCCAGACTGGAAGGCGGCATTCCAAGTGGCAGCACGCTGGGCACGCAGAAACCTGCCTCGGATTTCTCAGGATGTTCTGGACCATGCGGAGGCCCTGATAACAGCCAGAGTGGATGGTGGCCCAGCGGGAGTGCCAGCTCCACCGCGACAGACAACCACGGTCGAGGTCCAGGACCAGCGCCCACGGAGGCCAGCTGGGAAGGTTACAATAGGCACAATGACGGAGGACGCAGATGGGCAGCCTGCACAGCCGATAGACTGGCATCAACCTCCACCAGTAGCAGGCCCTCCACCAGCAGCACCAGCAGCAGGCCCTCCACCAGCAGCGGACCTTCCACGTGAACAGAGGGAGGTGAGGAGAACCAGTGTGCAAGTGAGCACCGAGGACATTGTTCAGGATCCCGAGCTGGAACAGCAGGAGGTGAGAGGTTCTCGCACCCGCGCCCACACTCCCACACACTCAGAATTGGAGGCTGTTTTTGATGAGCTCCAAGCCGAGGAGGAGAGAGCAGCACAGGTGACTTCAACGCCGCAGACTTCGTGGGAGGTGGCAGCCCAGGTTCATCGTGAGGACGAACAGTCACACTCTGATGGAGATGAGTTTCAGGATTCCTTTGATCTTTTCACCCAGCCGAGACCACGGACCTACAGGGTGTTCAGACATGTTACTACCCAGAGGAAGCTGACTGACTGGAATCTGGAGGTGAAAAAGAAATGGCTCATCATTGGAGACTCCAATTTGTCAAGTTTCCCGGAGTTCTTCAACAAAGATCTCCAAGTTGAGAGCTTTCCCGGGGCTCATTTTCGTCACGCACAAGCCCTGATGGAAAAGATGGTGCCACGCCAAGGGTTGGTGGTGGAAAAGATTGTGCTTTCCTTTGGGATTAATAGTCGAGGCAACAAATCAAAAGAGACAACTATCAAGAATGTGCAGGGGGCTCTGAGGTCTGCAAGGAACCAGTTCCCCTATGCTGACATCTGGATACCCCTGGTGAACTTTTCTGCAAATCTTCCCCAGGAGGAACAGGATAATCTTCGCCTTGTTAATGAACATTTGGAGAGGAATATGCCGTACATTCCTCTCCTGCCAGAGAGGAAGTTTCATACGGAGGAGGACGACATCCACTGGACGGCGGAGACTGGGGAAGCCATCTTCTACCACTGGATGGAGTTTTTAAACGCCTGAGCCCCTTGAGACTGGAACAGGTGGGGTTCGAGGGACCTCGGTCCTTTTCAGGTCAGAATGTGGTGAATCTTACTAAGAATTTTACATTGTCTGAACCTCAGTACAGCCTCTTTGATAGAGGGTTATCATTTATTCCAACCTCGGACATTGGCAGGGACCAAAAAGTTCAGTTTCAGTGGGATGTGCAGAACTATCACAGACGAATTAAGCTCATCAGTTATTTTCAAAATCCAAGTGGGAGAAGACTCTTACCTTTTGTTGGAGTCTCTAATTGGACACCCCCACTGGATAAGCTCCCTTTAGAGGTAAGAAAGTTGATTAAAAAGGATTTGAATTCATTTAAAACACATTTTAAAACCATTGTAGAACGTGATAACATTTCATATTGGGAAACCAGGGCGTTACGGGAACTACAGAAGACAAAACACATAGTTATCAAGCCAGCCGACAAAGGATCGGCTGTTGTCATTCTCAGCAGAAACCAGTATATATTGGAGGTTGAGCGTCAGTTAAATGACACAATTTATTACAAAAAATTAGAGAAGCCAATATATCTAGATACAGTTCCTATGGTTAAACAAATTTTAGATTCTTTGAAAGAGAAAAAGTTCATTAATGAAAAGCAAAGACAGTATTTGATGGGTGAGTTTGAACCTCGGGAGCGTAAATTTTATACATTGCCTAAGATTCATAAGGACCCGAAGACATGGACAATCCCCTTTGAGGTCCCCCCAGGGAGGCCCATTGTTTCAGATTGTGGGAGTGAAACCTATTACACAGCAGAATATTTAGATTTCTTTTTGAATCCCCTGTCCACTAAGCACCCTGCTTATGTCCGAGACACATATCATTTCATTGAAATTGTGAGGAATGTTAGGATCTCATCAAACTTTTGGTTCTTTTCTATGGATGTTAAAAATTTGTACACCAATATCCCCATTGCAGCTGGTATAGAATGTGTGAAAAGGATTTTTGAAGACTACCCTGATCCTAAAAGACCGGATGAGGAGCTCTTGAAGCTGCTAGAGATCAATTTGACTAGAAATGATTTTGTGTTTAATGGGGAATTTTACTTACAAATTAAAGGAACAGCAATGGGGAAGAAATTTGCACCGGCCTATGCCAACATTTTTATGGCTAATTGGGAAAAGGAGGTGTTTTTAAAGTGTACTCAAAAACCAGTCTTTTATTGTCGATATCTAGATGATGTCTGGGGGATTTGGATGGGATCCAGGGGGGAGTTTGAAGAGTTTGTAGGAGTTCTGAATTCGCACGATCCCTCTATCCAGTTGACCTACGAATTGAATGAAAATTCGATTGATTTTTTGGACACAACTGTCTTTAAGGGACCTGATTTTTCATCTAATTTCAAATTGGACATTAAAGTATTTTTTAAGCCAACAGATACTCACGCACTGTTGTATAAAACGAGTTTTCATCCGAAGCATACGTGTAGAGGCATAGTTAAATCTCAAATTCTTCGATTCAAGCGCATTTGCAGCAGGCAAGAAGATTTTCGTGAAGCAGTTCAAACTTTATTTTTATCCTTAAGGAGGCGAGGATATGCTAGATCATTTTTGAGAATGTGTTTTAAGACATTTCAGGTCACAAGAGAGCGGGATCGGGGCAATTCTATTCCTTTGGTTACCACATTTTCTTCGGTGGGAAGAATTTTGAATAGTAGATTTAAGTCCAATTTTGAGGAGGTATTGGGACAGTCAAAGGTCTTTTCTAGTTTTAGAGTAATATCCGCATATAGGCGGAATCGAAACTTAAAGGATATTTTAGTTCACGCAAAATTACCATCGTTGGTCCAAAGTAAAGCATTAATGTTAGACTCACAATTTGTTAGGCTTAAATTCATCAGGAACAATAAGACAAAGACTATTTTTAGGATTTCACAGGGATTCGGTCCACGCTCAGTCAATACTGTTTATGTCATATTCTGTTCTATCTGTAAAGTACAGTATGTTGGGGAAACAAAAAATTCATTGTCTACACGAATGGCCCAACACCGATACAATGTCAGAAATAAGAAGGACACAGACACATTGCTGGTTAAACATTTTTTGGAACATGGGTTATTGGCAATGAGAATGGCAGGCTTACAGAGGGATATTACTTGGTCAGACTGGGAGAGGAAAAAGAGGGAAAGACAGTGGATTTTTAGATTGGGTACAAAGGAACCATTTGGATTAAATATTAAATATAATTAATAGTTTATCCTAAAGTACTTACCTGGTTGTAGCCCTAACCCTAATTACACTTATCTTTCCTAACCCTAACCACTCTCCTGTCTGTAGCCCTAACCCTAACCATACTTACCTGTATTCCTAACCCTAACCACTCTCCTGTCTGTAGCCCTAACCCTAACCACATTTACTTTTATGCCTAACCCTAACCACTCTCCTGTCTGTAGCCCTAACCCTAACCACATTTACTTTTATGCCTAACCCTAACCACTCTCCTGTCTGTAGACCTAACCCTAACCACATTTACTTTTATGCCTAACCCTAACCACTCTCCTGTCTGTAGACCTAACCCTAACCACACCTACCTTTGTGCCTAACCCTAACCAATCTCCTGTCTGTAGCCCTAACCCTAACCATACTTACCTTTGTGCCTAACCCTAACCTTTCACCTGTATGTAACCCTAATCCTAATCATGCCTATCTTTATGCCTAACAGTTACACTTACCTGTAATGGGTTTTAAATTTCATTTTGGGTTGATTGAACAATTTAATACAATTTAACACAATTGAATACATTAATATGCATAAAATAGGGATTAAAAATAAAGATATTTCATACTTACCATGAACCTGTGGAGAGAAGTAAACAAAAAAAAGTAACCTAAAATGGAGAACAAGCCTAAGACAGAAACGAAACTTAAGAAAAAAGAAACCTAAAATGGAGGACAAGCCTAGGGCAGAAATGAAACTTAAGAAAAAAGAAACCTAAGGGAGAAATGAAACCTAAGGAAAACAAGACCTAAGACATACAGGAGTACATATAAGTTTAAAAAATGTGAATTTCATTAAGGATGTATGATTAAAAATAAGTTTAATGCTTTATGTTTATGTAAAAATAAGTTAATGATTTTTCATGTATGTTTTAAGTGTTTAAAAAGGTTAAAATAGAGAATTTCATATGTTACGGACACTTACCGGAGGCTTGACGGAAACCGGAGGGGGCGGAGTCTTGGCCTTTATAAGGGAGAGGGTCGGGGGAGAGCTCATTTCTTCCCGGATCCTCGTGCAGGAAACATCTGCAGAGAGAGACATTGTTAATTGTACATTTTAGCCTGAAGAAGACCTTAGGTGGTCGAAACGTTGCTTTTGTACAGTTTTAATTTTGTGAATAAAAAAATCTCTGGAGTTCAGAGACTCTCTCAGTTTTTTCTAAACATTGTTAACCTTTTTTCACTTACCGTATTTTTTTCCTTGGAGTTTTTTCCTCCGTACCAGGAGTGTTTTTTGGTTTTTTGGTTTTCAAGATGGATGGCTGGACTGAAGTTCGATATGGGAGACGCCGCCAACGGAATCGCCAGCAGCAGACACGGGACTGGCGTGGAGGGAGGTCCGCGGAGAGGATGGCCAGTGCACCCTCCTTCCCTTCGCGGAGGGAGCCTTTTCCTTTCCCTAACCCTAACCCTAACCCTAACCCTCCCCTAACCCTAACCCTAACCCTAACCCTTCTCCCTTTCCTAACCCCAACCCCTCTCCCTTTCCTAACCCCAACCCCTCTCCCTTTCCTAACCCCAACCCCTCTCCCTTTCCTAACCCCAACCTCTCTCCCTTACCTAACCTCAACCCCTCCCCCTCTCCCTTACCTAACCTCAACCCCTCCCCCTTTCCTAACCCCAACCATCCCCCACCCCCTCCCCCTAACCCTAACCCCTCCCCCTTACCTAACCCTAACCCCTCCCCCTTACCTAACCCTAACCCCAACCCACCCCCTCTCTCTAACCCTAACCCACCCACCCCTCCTAACCCTAACTCCTTCCCCTCCCACTCTCGTAATCCCAACCTGTATCCTTCCCCTTCCCCCCTCCCAAACCCCTACCACCGACCACCCCTCCCTCCCCTATCCAACCAGAATCTAGGTTCCCACACTTCATCCAACCCCACTCCACCCACACATCTAATCCCGTTTGTCTCCACTTTCTCACACCAAACAATAGGTCTTCAACACACCATTAAAAACCACTACACAAATCTCCATTCACACCACCCGGCCTTCTCACAACACAAACTCATCTCAGCTTACAGAAAACACAAAAATCTACAAAACATCCTGGTCAAATCAAAATTTTCAGATCACACACTCACACTACCCCCCCCAAACAGTCAACACTACAAACAACGCAAAACTATTCACAACACCCACACTAAAACAGAATTCCCCATTATAGGCCACTTCTCCATTGACACCACCAACACAATATACATTATCACCTGTACCCTCTGCAATAAACACTACATAGGCGAAACCAAACACTCCATCTACACCCGCTTATCCCAACACCTGTACAATATAGACAAAGGTCAGTTAACTACCCCCCTGGTTCAGCACTTTCAAATACACCCCTCCACTCACCTCACAATATCCGGATTAGAATATAACAACCACTGGACAATAAAACAACGTAAAAGAGCCGAAAAAACCTGGATTCATAAATTAAACACAATCATCCCACATGGACTAAACGATAACTAAAACAACATACAATAATTTACCCTCTATCCAGAGTTGACCTGTCCCTCCCAACCCTTTTTTTTCCCCTCTACCCTTTTCTTCCCTCAATTTTTTTTTTTTTTTTTTTTTTTTTTTTTTTTTTTTCTTATAGTACCCCCCCACAAGACATACAACAACCACAAATAGCGCAGAGGTTAATCCCCAGGACTCCCGACTAGGAACCATGGTTCAAGCCCCGGCCCGAACAGAGCAAAGGAGAACTGGACTTGGCCTAATTTTATTCTTGCATGTACTTTTTATCAACTTTTACATTTTTTTATCTTTTTAACTCAGGATTTTATGGTTTGAAGTGTTACTGTATATAGATTATGGCCATTTTAAAGCTTCTAGTTCCCCTTCTGCTCCTATATCCAACACACTCGTGGCTTTGGGGATTGGCATTGGGACTGCCACCTGGGCAGCGGGGGTTCGAGCCCCCGCTGGGACACAGGCATCCAAAACCCAAAATCAACAGATAACCAATTTGGACCCAAAATATTACAGTTTCTCACTTCTTTCCCCTATCCCTCTTTCCCCCCCCCCCCCCCCCCCCTTCCCTCTCCTTCTCCCACACCCCTCATACACACACACACCCTTGGTGGCACTGCCACCAATTTTAAACACACCTCACACTTGATGGCACAACCATCAATTTTAACCTCCCCTCCCCTTTGGTGGCACCGCCATCAATTTTAACCTCCTCCTTTGGTGGCACCGCCACCAATTTTAACGCACCCCCTACACTCCCAAACCCCCTCCCCCTCCCCCCCATTACCCTTTCCCCTCCCCCCCCCCCCATTTTTTCAAACTACACCTCCAGATCCTGGCATATTACAAACTCTAGTAGGCCCGTGCACAATAGTTTTAACCCAAAACCCATAACCCCAACCCTAACCCAAACCTAACCACTTACCCTAACCCTAACCACTTACTTGTATCTTGCCCTAACCCTAACCATATACTCACCTGTGGCCCTAACCCTAACCACTCACCCTAACCCTAACTACATACTCACCTGTTTTCTTGACCCTGAGTTTTTTTCTAACCCTATTTCAATCCTGGCTTGAACCTTTAATTATTTTGGGAATGACATTATTTTGGGAATTTGTATAAGTAGGCTTGTGCCATTTATTTCATTTATTCTAAGTTAATTCTGTGTTTAAAACAATTTGGTCATTCATTTCATCTTTTGAAAGTAGATTCTAGGTTAAAAGCATAATTTTGTCATTTATTTTAGG
The DNA here is from genome assembly GCA_023373845.1 of Nibea coibor. Classification (NCBI taxonomy): domain Eukaryota; kingdom Metazoa; phylum Chordata; class Actinopteri; family Sciaenidae; genus Nibea; species Nibea coibor. The sequence goes on from CM041727.1 coordinate 20,313, forward strand.
TTTTTTAAATCGATCTCAGGTTAAAAAATCATTGTGGATAGTTGGACGTTAAAAATTAAAAAATATATAAAAACACATAAAAAGTTTAAAATTAGAAATTAAAAAAATATGTTTAGGATGATTGTATGCTCTGTAAAAACATAATGTGGATATTTATTTCATTTGGTTAAGTTAATTCTGTGTTTAAAAGCATAATTTTGTCATTTATTTCATTTTTTAAGTTAATTCTATGTTTAAAACATAATTTGGTTGTTTATTTCATTTCTTAAGGTCAATTTTAGGTTAAAAAATCATTGTGGATAGTTGGATATGGTAAAAATTAAAAAAGATATAAAAATACAAAAAAAGTTAAAAATGAAAAATATAAAAAAATATTTAGGATGTTTGTACTATTTGTAAAAACATAATGATGTCATTTATTTCATTCTGTTAAGTTAAATTTATGTAAAAACATAATTTGTCATTTTTTTAAGTTAATTCTATGTATAAAACCATTGTAAATAGTTCAAATGCATGTACCGGGAACTTACCGGGGACTTACCGGATACGGAAATGGGCGGAGCCTGGCAGCATATATAAGGACGGAAGGAGAGCAAGAGCTCACTTCTGCCAGGACTCTAGGAGAGAGCAGAGGAGATTTTTTTCATTGCGTTTGGTGTGCTAGGCCTGAAGAAGACCCCGTAGGGTCGAAACGTTGCCACGAGAGCACACCTTATTTTATTTTGAGAAAGTTTTTTTATTTTATTTTGTTTTTTACTGTAAAAAATAAAAATTTAATTTTTGAAAAAATTTAAAAGCCTCATTTTTCCTTTCCTCAGTTTGGAAAGCTATTTTATTTTTTTGAAAACAGGATGGACGGTTGGACAACGGTCCGATACGGCCGACGCCGACGCCAAGAGCCTCAGCAGCCATTCCGGGACTGGGGATACGGGAGGCCTGCCGGGTGGGGGGCCAGAGCACCCTCCCTCCCGTACCGGAGGGAGTTTTTCCCACACCCTAACCCTAACCCTAACCACTCTCCTGTCTGTAGCCCTAACCCTAACCATACTTACCTGTATGCCTAACCCTAACCACTCTCCTGTCTGTAGCCCTAACCCTAACCACATTTACTTTTATGCCTAACCCTAACCACTCTCCTGTCTGTAGCCCTAACCCTAACCATACTTACCTTTGTGCCTAACCCTAACCTTTCACCTGTATGTAACCCTAATCCTAATCATGCCTATCTTTATGCCTAACAGTTACACTTACCTGTAATGGGTTTTAAATTTCATTTTGGGTTGATTGAACAATTTAATACAATTTAACACAATTGAATACATTGATATGCGTAAAATAGGGATTAAAAATAAATATATTTCATACTTACCATGAACCTGTGGAGAGAAGTAAACAAAAAAAGTAACCTAAAATGGAGAACAAGCCTAAGACAGAAACGAAACTTAAGAAAAAAGAAACCTAAAATGGAGGACAAGCCTAGGGCAGAAATGAAACTTAAGAAAAAAGAAACCTAAGGGAGAAATGAAACCTAAGGAAAACAAAACCTGAGACATACAGGGGACATTATAGTTTTTAAAAAATGTGAATTTCATTAAGGATGTATGATTAAAAATAAGTTTAATGCTTTATGTTTATGTAAAAATAAGTTAATGATTTTTCATGTATGTTTTAAGTGTTTAAAAAGGTTAAAATAGAGAATTTCATATGTTACGGACACTTACCGGAGGCTTGACAGAAACCGGAGGGGGCGGAGTCTTGGCCTTTATAAGGGAGAGGGTCGGGGGAGAGCTCATTTCTTCCCGGATCCTCGTGCAGGAAACATCTGCAGAGAGAGACATTGTTAATTGTACATTTTAGCCTGAAGAAGACCTTAGGTGGTCGAAACGTTGCTTTTGTACAGTTTTAATTTTGTGAATAAAAAAATCTCTGGAGTTCAGAGACTCTCTCAGTTTTTTCTAAACATTGTTAACCTTTTTTCACTTACCGTATTTTTTTTCCTTGGAGTTTTTTCCTCCGTACCAGGAGTGTTTTTTGGTTTTTTGTTTTTCAAGATGGATGGCTGGACTGAAGTTCGATATGGGAGACGCCGCCAACGGAATCGCCAGCAGCAGACACGGGACTGGCGTGGAGGGAGGTCCGCGGAGAGGATGGCCAGTGCACCCTCCTTCCCTTCGCGGAGGGAGCCTTTCCCTTTCCCTAACCCACCCCCCTTCCCAAACCCTAACCCCTCCTCCTCCCTCTCTCATAACCCTAACCTGTATCCTCCCCCTTCCCCCCTCCCAAACCCCTATCACCGACCACCCCTCCCTCCCCCATCCAACCAGAATCCAGGTCCCCACACTTCACTCAACCCCACTTCACCCACACATCTCATTCCCTTTGTCTCCACTTTTTCACATCAATCAATAGGTCTGCAACATATCATTAAAAACCACTTCACAAATCTCCATTCCCAACATCCGGCCTTCTCACAACACAAACTCATTTCAGCTTACAGAAAACACAAAAATCTACAAAACATCCTGGTCAAATCAAAATTTTCAGATCATACACTCACACTACCCCCCCCTAACAGTCAACATTACAAACAACGGAAAACCATCCTTAACACTCACAACAAAACAGAATTCCCCATCATAGGCCACTTCTCCATTGACACCACTAATACAATATACATCATCACCTGTACCCTTTGCAATAAATACTACATAGGCGAAACCAAACACTCCATCTACACCCGTTTATCCCAACACCTGTACAATATAGACAAAGGACAATTAACCACCCCCCTGGTCCAACATTTTCAAACACACTCCTCCACTCACCTTACAATATCCGGTCTACAACACAATAACAACTGGACAACAAAACAACACAAAAGAGCAGAAATAATCTGGATACATAAATTAAACACAACCACCCCACACGGACTCAATAACTAAAATAACACACAACAACAATAATTTCACCATCCCTCCCAGAGTTAACCTGTCCCAATCACTTACCCTCACCCTAAAAAAAAACCCCCCTCCCTCCCCTTTATCTCCCTCTTATTTATATATTTACATATTAATTTATTTAATTTAGAATTTTCATTTCTCATTTCTTTCTTTCTTTCTCTTTTTTTTTTTTTTTTTATTTTTTTTTATTTAGGACTTTCCCTCACACAACCCACAAAGCTCTGTTGGCACAGAGGAAATGTCCAGGGACTCCCAATCAGAAAGCCATAGTTCAAACCCCGACCCGGACAGAAACCGAGTAGAGAGGAACTTGACTCTATTGCATGCTGTATATAACACCTTTTAACCACTTTTAATTAGAGCACTTATTTATTTTTTACATATATTAGTTTGGTGTGACTTTTTAAACACTTTTAATTGGAGCACTTTTTTATTCTTTTACATATATTAGTTGATGTGACTTTCCAAACACCTTTAACTAGAACACTTATCTATTTTTTTTATATATACTTAGTTTGGTGTGACTTTTCTAATTGTTTTTTTAATATTGTCTTTTACAACAAAAAAGACTTAAGTCCCCCTCCTACTCCATCATCCACCACGTTCGTGGCCTGGGGGATCACCACTAGGGCTGCCACCTGGGCAGCGGGGGTTCGATTCCCCACTGGGACGCAGGTACCCTATACCCTAAACTTGTTACAAACAAATCTGGACTCCAACCGGTTCATATACAACCCCCCTTTTTCAATAAAAAACATTTTTTCCTCCCTTTCCCCCTTCCCCCCTCCCCTTCCCACCTCTGCCCTTCCCTCCCCCATACCCTTCATATACACACACCCTTGGTGGCACCGCCACCAATTTTAAACACACTCTCCCTTGGTGGCACCGCCACCAATTTTAACCTCCCTCCTTGATGGCACCCCCATCAATTTTAATCTTCCCACTTGGTGGCACCGCCACCAATTTTAATGCACCCCCTACACTCCAAACCCCTAACCCTAACCCCCCCCCACAAACATATATCCCTTCCCCCTTTTCCCTATACCCTCTTTCCCTCCCTTCCCCTCCTCCCTACTTCTCCATAACTCAATTTTTAACCACTGCCACTCCACGCAATCCTAGTAGGCCCGTGCAAAACAGTTCCAAACAGAAACCCATAACCCCAACCCTAACCCAACCCTAACCCTAACCTCTCCCTCTCCTCTTGCCTAACCCTAACCACTCCTTTTCCTCTATTCCTAACCCTAACCTTTCCCTCTCCCTAACCCTAACCCCCTAACCCTAACCCTGACCTTTTTCCTAACCCTATCATTTTAACCCTGACTTGAACCTTTATTTAACTTTGGAATGATTGTATTATTTGTAAAAACATGGTTTTGTCATTTATTTCATTTATTCAAAGTGAATTCTAGGTTTAAAACATAATTTTGTCATTTATTTCATTTTTCAAAGTTAATTCTATGTTTAAGACATAATTTTGTCATTCATTTAATTTTTTCAAAGTTAATTCTATGTTAAAAGCATAATTTTGACATGTATTTTATGTATTATGTATTATGTATTATGTATTTTATGTATTTCATGTATTAAGTTAATTCCATGTACAAAAAAAAAAAAAAAAAAACATTAAATAAATATATATAATAAATAAATAGTTAAAATGCATGTAACTTACCGGGGACTTACCGGACACGAAAAGGGGCGGAGCCTGGTAAGATATATAAGGAGAGGAGGCGAGCAGGAGCTCACTTCTGCCAGGACTCAGGACCAGGCGGAGCCTGGTTCATTGTAATTTCATTTTTTTGGTGTGCACGGCCTGAGGAAGACCCCGTAGGGTCGAAATGTCGCCAGGGCACACCTTAATTCATTTGAAAAGTTTATTTTATTTCATTTTTCGTTTTTTATTGTAAAAAGGGTTACGGTTATATTAAATATTATATTCCCTAATCCCTGAGCGACATGGGCCAGCTCGTGACTTGCCTTTGGCTCTCCACACCAAACCAGCGGTATGGAGTCAGCAGATCACCCAGGGAGACTCATCAAGATTGTTTCAGTTTTCCTAACCCTTCCTTGAAGATAAGATTGATTTATGAGAAAAACGTTGCAGGAGTCAGGACTTCTCTAACTCATGATCCAGGCTTCCTTAACCCAACCCCTCCAACTAGCCTTAAACATGTTCCTTGATGGTTTCTGGGAGAAGCATAATGTGAAAAAACATAATGTTGTAAGATAATTGATTAATAACAACAAAGTGAGGCAACATGTTGAGTAAGAATTGTTTTAATTATGCTAAATGTCTTCATAACAAATACTGACTTTTTAATAAATGCTGACTACATTTCATTGCTACAATATTGTAATATTACAATACAGAAACGTATTTTTTTTAAATTACTCGATTACATGCTGATGTTGTGATTATTCACATGTTCTGTTTACATTATGAATGAACTGATCAATTAAAACATGTTCCTAAACCATTAAAACTTAGGGTTTGGTTTAAAATGATCACACAATGGTTGGTTGGTTAGTTAGAATGGTTCGTTAGTCTAATCAGTCATCTGTCTTTGTGAACAAACAATAAAATTCAAACTTCAAAACTTACACAAGTGTGTGTGTGTGCATACATGTATCATGTAGTTATGTAGTATTGCAACTCTCCACAACCATCTGTTGCTGTTCATCATCGTCATCATCAGTAGGAGGGCGAGTACGCTTAAAGAAACCCAGCTACACAAACAAATATTCATTAATGTTTGTTGTAGGGTAGAAACCAGGCCAGACTGCATTGATAAATATATGTAAACATACACTGTACATGTACACACATAAATGTAACTGTTTGCAGTATGTACTATAAATACATTGAGTATGCAATAACCCTAACTCTAATGCATTACAAGATATATAAAGTATGTAATATATGTTTATATATTGTTACCTTCCAGAAGATGACACAGAGCATGCTCAGGAGGAGGAGTCCTGAGATGACTGACAGGATGATGTAGCCAATAGGAACATCTTTCTCTCCATCAGGAGGACGCCACAAAACACTGAGCTGAGTCTGCACACGTGCGATACAAACACACTGGTCAACTGAGGGTCTAAGGACAGAGTCACTCCCTGTGCAGATTGCAAAGCCCTCTGAGGCAAAATGTGTTTTGTGATTTTGGGCTATACAAATAAAATTTGATTTGATAACTCTGTGTGTGTGTACCTGTGTGTGTACCCGTTTGTGTGTGTGTGTGTGTGTGTGTGTGTGTGTGTGTGTGTACCTGTGTGTGTCCACTTGGCAGCAGCAGTGGTTGAACCTTTGATGATGCATTGATGACATCATAAAAGGCGGAAGAAACAAGCTCATAGTTCAGGTAGGGAGTCTGTGGTAGCAAAATGACATCATCACGTGTGTGTGTGTGTGTGTGTGTGTGTGTGTGTGTGTTTGTGTGTGTTTGTGTGTACCTGTACAAGCGTGTGTGTCCACAGTCTGGCTGAAATTCTGACAACAGCACTGAAGCCCCGTCCCAATGCTGTGACATCACACACAAACCTGACACACACTGTTTCACTGCTGCTGCAGTTCTACACAAACAAACACACACATACACCTTGAGTTTCTAATCAATCACACAGCTAATTAATAAAAGATTAATATTAATGGAATCAAAGATAATATCTGCAAATTTACTAAATGAACAGTTTGACTGAGGACATTCATCTCTTCCTGCTGGACCAATGGAAGAACTACAGGCACACTGGAGGAGTTACCACGGAGCTGCAGACAGACAGGTCAGAGAGAGAGGGGGTTAAGGTTAGGCATCATTATGAGATAGATAGATAGATAGATAGATAGATAGATAGATAGATAGATAGATAGGTAGGTAGGTGTTGGACCTTGAAGGGGTCAATCTGCGACATGTTCAGGGTCTTGCACATCAGTGATTCTTCCGCGCTTGAAAACACATAGAGCAGGAAGTGATGTCGCCAGGTGGAGGGGAAGTCCACTGTCAGTCGGGCGTTGACCGCACTGGGACCGTAGTTCCTCAGCTACACCCCAACATCATCAACGAGATCAGACAGGTTCATTTAGCACCCACTGGGTTAGCATCAGGTTAGCATCACAGAGCATCCTTGTTAACGGATTGGTTGTCTGAACGAGGTCCAGGAGGACCTGGAATGCGTTTTGGGAGAGGGATAGCTCTAACACCCCGCTGAACATGCTGCCACTGCTACCCAACCCTATATAAAAGGAAGTAGATGGATGGGTGGGCCCAGGACACAGTTGAAGCAGACTGCCCAAAAGAGTCCAGATCTCCATCAATCCAACCACCCAACTCAGGTCCAGATCAGATATGTCAATCCTAACAGTGTCTCCCAACAGAACTACAGGATGTCAAACAGACTCCAAAATGGCTGGATCTTCTACTGCCAAGTTCTAGGTCATAGGCTAACATTGTGGTGGTTTCATCCTGTTGACCAGGCTTCGTGGTTATAGACTCAGACACCTGGTCCTCACCATGAAGTCTTTTCCCATGCTATGTACAAGGGCCATAATCCAGATTACATCAACTAGAAGGATTCATTCAGGTCTTAGTATGACCACTCACCCAGGACCAGGAGTTACTGTGAATCAACAGAACCTGCCTCACCTCATAAACATGTTCTACCAGTGGACCCACTTCTTCTAAATTATCAGGATGCATTGCAGGCTGCCAGTCAGGGAGGGGCAGGAGAACTTCTGGGGGGGAGGAGCCTCTAGAACCACGAATGGACATCATCATGTTCATGATAGTATAGGGTAATTATTTTCATCATGGGTTAGTGTCATTATGTCTTATAAACCAAAGACCAGATCTAAGACCAGGCACTGTCTTTACCCTCTGATCTCCAGTGACACCTCTGCTTTCACCTGAATCTTCACTGGGACCTCATTACTGCTGTGATTCACCAGGTTCTTACTGAGAGAGACAGGTAAAGAGACTCAGAAAGGCAGACAGGCAGACAGGCAGGCAGACAACAGACAGGCAGACAGTACCTCCTGATCCTGAGGTTAAATGTGATGTGACTCTCAACTTCCTCCAGACGACCAACGCTGAATAGAAGACCTGTCTGCAGCTACAGACAGACAGACAGATAAATTACATACTTTGTGTGTGGACCACTGCGTGTTACTGTCTGTTATGTGTTACTGTGTGTATGTTACTGTGTGTCCGCGTTTCATGGGGTTTCCAAGGTCACAGGTCACAATGACAGTGTGATTCTGTTTCCTTTGAACACAAACTGGTCTGTGAACACCCTGCAGTTAACAAAGACAAACATCACATGTTATAAAGATAACATCTGTGTGTGTGCATGTGTGCATATGTGTATGTGTCACCTGACAGCTCTGGAAGTGTGTATGTTTAGGAATTTGGACCACCAGCTCTGTCTCATATGCTCCTTCACCATCATTCTCTGCTGACACCAACAATAACACAGACTGATCCCCACCAACAAGAACGATGTCTGACAGGCTGCAACACATACAGAGACACATAAAAAACACACACACAACAATTAGAAGATTGTGGTCATACTGATGATGTGGTGTGCTTGTTAATAAAGTTTATTGATGAGGTGTTGTGTTTTTATTGGCTTACGGTTCAGCTCTCAGCTTCAGATCAGGAACACAGATGTTGTCATCTCCACAGTCCAGAATGATCCTGGTCTACACACAAGCCACAAACATATATGATGAAGATAAATACATTTAGGCTAACATACAACCACCCATCAACTTCACTTTAGATTGGATTTACTTTTTTCCAGACTGGACAAATTAAGCAGTCCAGGTACACCACAGACCAGATCCTGAATAGAATCCTGAACATTCTGGACATCATCATCCAACCAGGAAACTAGATTATGGTTCAGAAAATGAAGAGCAGGTAAACACATGTGTGTATCTAAGACTGACCTGTGCAGCAGCGTGTGTCTGTCCATGCAGCAAGGCATGCTGGGTAGTGTTGAGGATGCTGACATTGACAGTGATGAAGATCGGACTCAACTTATCCTGAATATCCTCTTCAGACTGCAAACACACATGCACACTCAGTTGTCTGTCTTATTTTCTTCTTCCTGTGTTTTTTCTGTCACTCACCCTCAGGTAGGCAGTCTGATTGATGCAAGCCATGCCCACCTCCCTCTGAACCATCAGCTTTATCACATCCTGTGGCTGATTGGTCGACAGCAGCAGAGTTCGTCTTGCCATTGGCTGCTTCATCTTATCCAGCTGTAGCTCCACCCCCAGTGCTACCTCAACCAATCAGCAGTCAATCAGAAAGAGCAGCCTGAGTATGGGTCAGATTCCAGGTGGATGTACTTCAATCCCTGTGCAGTGTTGTTTACCTGTCTCCTGTGGAATTCTGTGACCCGACACATAGATGCACATCTGGACATCAAAACTGAGGAAGAACATTTTAAAGCTTATTTGTCACTGCATATCCAGAAGATTCCATCTTAAAACCCCCCAATGACTCCAGGACTTCTCAAAGGCGGTCTGGAACCACTGCAAGGACCCTCTTCAATCTCTCCCAAGTAAGCATCTTTTAAAGGATCCAGAAATGCTAAATTAAAAAAGAGCTCAGGAGAGCTCTTTAAGACCTCTCTTTAAGTAGTTAACGATTTTTATCAAGGCAAAAACCCCTAGAACCTTGGCAAGAAGTCTAACAGGACTATCAAGGAGCACAGACATCTTTCAAAGACCCTAGGAATCTCTAAAGGACTCCCTGAATCTCGAAAGATTTTAGGTCGGATTTGAACCCTGGGCCACTGCAGCAAGGATTGAGCCTTCGTACATGGGGCAGCTGCTCTACCAACTGAGCTAAATGACACCCCCAGACAAACCCTTTTGTGGAAATCATGTTACAAACAGTTCACCTACACCTCCATCAATGAGTTCATCCTCACTTTATCACCATTTGGCATGCTGTTGCCACCACAGGGCCATGTATTCGGGACGTGTTACTCTCAGTACCTGTATGATTGCTAACCCCTCCCACTCCAGAGACAAACCCTTTGAGACACTGCCCTCTGACAGGAAGCTGTGCTCCATTAGGACTGTTTGACACTGCTAATAGCTCTGACTGGTTGTTTTGGTTAGACGTGGTGGATTGGTTAGTTACCAGGACACAGGTGTGTTTTCTCGATTACACTGTTTGACTTCTGGATTCAGGAAGTCCGGCAGCAAAGAGAGCAAAACTTTGGATCGGATCACTGCTTGGGATCTGAACACAAGCACAAAAATTTATTTTTAGTCACATTACAATCACATTATCATCATGTTATTTACAGAGTTTGTTTCAAATAAACACTTTGGTTCTTTTGAACTTGACATTCTCTTCAGGACTGTTTAGGACACAACATGATTCAGATGTCAGATCTGTGACCATTCTTTAGGTTTAATAACCTCCTACCTGTAGACTAGAGCTCGATCTGCAGCCCATGCTCCCACCAACAGGTCTACAAACACAAAAAGACACACATTGATCATCAATTAGTAATTAATTATCTGCATTGATGCTTTATGTCTGAACATACCTGGGTAACCATTCCCATCTATGTCAGCCCCGCCTCTCAGAGTGAAGCCAAATGCCGTCCTGCTGCTAGGCAATGGGCTGTCAATCACCTGGGAGGGTGTGGCTGACAGACCATTGCTGTTGCCTAGGTAAATAAACACTTGTCCCTGCTCATGGTCACCTGACCAGGGAGCCCCAACAGCAACATCTGTAGAAAGACCGTCAGACTGTTTGGTTACCTGAAAGTTAGCTTCTTTAGCTAATGTCTCATGGTTCACAATGCATTTACTGAAAGACACAATAACACATGTTAGGGATCAAACCAGGAGTTCATAGTAAGTATAAAATGCTGCTAATAGTTGAGGCTAAAATGCTAAGCTAACGCTGGCACTTTGTCAGCCATTTTAGATTTCAGACCAGTAAGCATTGGTTACTGTGCTTACCATGGTACCCGTCCATATCAACATCACCCAGCACAGCAAGGGCGGAGCCAAACCGCCCATACACAGAGAAGCCGATCAGTGATTGGTCAGGTTGGGAGGAGAAGGAGATGTGGCTTCTCTGCAGGTACAAAACCACCTGAAATGGTGCAAAAGTACTTGTGGTATCAAACTGTGACAATAAGTAGAAGAAAAACAAGAAGAAGAAGAACAAGGACCTGTCCTCTCTCCTGCAGCTGCTCTGTAACTCGGTCCATGAAAAGAGGAGCTCCAATCAGGACATCGTCTAAACTGAACACAGAAAGACTTGCATTGTTAGATCCAGATCTTAATTCTGGTTCCACAGACTTTGTTAGCACTGTTAGATGCTGGTTCCATGCTCTGTCTGTCTGTTCTCACCCATCACTGTTGAAGTCAGCAACAGCCACGCTGTGTCCAAAGTATGACGCCACCTACAGGAGACCACAGATTCAGGTTTAGGTCCAAACTCCGACGGGTGCATTAACCTTTCTGATGATATCACACTCTCACCTGAGCCCCCTGGAAACTGTGAGAGACTATCAGGGATCCAGAACTCCTGCCATCATAGATCCTCACCTGTGAACACAGATAGAGGAACAGAGTTCATAAGGACCCTAAGTACCAGAGTCCAGAACAGTGCAGAGGAAAAGAGTTCAGACTAACCCAGAGAAACAGTCAAAATAATTCAGGAGAACAGTCCAGAAGAACTCAGAGGAACAGAAAGTCCTTATACCATGGCCTGGGTGAATACTTGATTATGATTAACTGGTTAAAAAGGTTAAATTTATTAATTTACACCTAGGAGGCTGTAAGACTTTCCAGTCAAACTGCCTGATGATAGTTCTACTTTATTGCACTAGATGGTAACCATGGCACGGAGACTCAACATTATTTCACAGTTTATTCATCACAATTTAAAAAATACTATTAAATAGTCTATTTGACTTGTAAAAATACAAAACCCTCACAATTCTAACTCTAAAAACATATTATTATTATTATTATTATTATTAAGTATTATTAATTGATTAGATATTTCTTATTTCTTAATTAAATATTTCTTACTTCTTATTAACTGATTAAAAATATTTAAATATTTCTAACTGGCTATCATATAAGTGCGATAATGCCCTTTGGGGTGGGATAATGCCCTTTGGGGTGTCCATTAATATAAATGAAGGGACTTTGCATTGGACGGTTCACGCCACCATGTCGTCCATTCATTTCTGTTACTGGACACCTCATTGGGCATTATCCCTTACATAAGAGACAGAGTCCAGAAGAACCTAAAGGAAAAGAGTCCTGAAGAATCCAGAGGAACAGAGTCTTACTGTTCCTGCTGTGTTCCTGTCATTTGGAACGCCAACCAGATAATCTTAAAAACAAAAACAGTGATTAACAACTTACTGACTGATGATATCATTGATTTGACTCAATACTTAATTGTAAAATCAACTAATCTATAAATAATTTTCTCAGACCTGGCGTAGAATCTCCAGTCAGCTGACCACTGGCCACAGAGTAACCTGTGTGTGTAACAGATTTTAGAACATAACTCGCATGATTCTGGGAAAAGTTAATTCTAACCAAAATTCAAAATACAAGTTCTGCTCAGCTCTACTTACCGCGGTAAAGGTCATAACCTCCTCTCTCATCTGATTGGCTGATGCCAGCTACATAAGGAATAGGATCATCGCTCTTCCCACTAGCAGTAATGTCACTTACACCCACTGTGATGACCTGACCTAAAATCAACATGATGGTCATTAATGGTGATGTTAGCACACTCAGGTCAATCACATATGAATGTAGACATGATATTCTGATATCATTGCTGGTAAAAAACAGTGACATCACCTCCTCATTCACAAACATTAATTATGTAATTATGATGAAATAAAAACTTATGTGAGCTCCTTCAGAGATGAGGTTGTCCAGCAGATCAACAATGAACCTGCTTTAACACTGGATTTTCCCGGATTTACTGACATCTAGTGGTGTAATTACTGCTCAAACAGTCTCTGTCTAGACCCAGAGTTTACTTTTACCATGGAAGTGGTGCTCTTGCATCTATAGTCTCATTCTGAGGTAACAAAAACATAACAAGTTCGATTTTAATTTAATAATTAAGCACTAATGAACATAGAGTTGTTAAGCTTATTAATGTGACATTCTGGAACTTCTAGAATTAATGGGAAATAATTAAATATGTTTGCCTTGTATAAATCTTAATATTTACACACCAAGAGTGTTGATCAGACACCTAAACGAGGCCGATGGTGAGCCTCCACCATAATGCTAGTGTTCCATGGTTACACCATCATGTTTCCACATTTGCATTTAATTTCCTTCTGCTATAGTGATCAAAATCTAACAGTAACTCTGCTATAGATATTAAAATATCAAATCAATTATTGATGTCATGAATGTCACACCGCGGTGAGGTCAAGTTGGGTTTTTGTCTTGTCTTGTCACTTCCTGTTTTATTTTGAAAGTTAACTCTCCTCTCGTTTCAGGTCACTTGCCCTTCCTCATGTGTCACCGGTCTGATTGTCTTCCCCGCCCTGATTGTTTCCACCTGTTCCCTATTACCTGGTGTATATATTGTCTGCGTCTCCTTTTGTCTTGTGCCGAAGTGTTTCGTCTCCTGTAGCGTGCACCCAAGCCTTCTTTTCACAGCCCATAGTTCATGTTCCATAGCTCTTGTGTTTTGTTTTTTCCGTCCTCGTAAGAGTGATTTTGTGTTGTAATTTTGTAGTCTAGTTTTTGTTTCTTTCTGAATAGTATAGTGTTTTATTTTCAGCCTCGTTGGAGCGCTTTATGTTAAAGTTTCATAGCCTTTTGTTTTTTCCTCCTTGAGAGTGATTTTGAGTTTGTTAATCTTATATAGAGAAGTTTAGTGTTTTTCCTCCTTTGGAGTGATTTTCTGTTTTTTCTTAGTTCAGGCCTTTTTATAGCCTCACTCAGACGAGGATTTTTTGTGTGAGCAAATAAATCCGCTCATTGTTCAACTCTGCATCTGAGTCCTCTTTTAAGTCCAGGCCTGACAATGAAATAAATTCAGAGCCTCTTCCCTTCTTTTTCATGTTCTTCTTTTGTATACTTTTCCTAAGCCTGGTCACACATTAGTATTCAGAGACAGAACACAAAATAAACAATAATCATGCAGCATCAATCTGATATCAAGACATAACTCATAATTCATGGTGTAATGTCTCTTCTGGACCAGCAGGTGGCTCAACTTACCCTGGAAATAAAAGCTTCCTGGAGCCCCAAGCATCAGCCGACTCTCCTACACACACACATGCACACACACAGGAAGTAACAAACATGTCTGGCTGTTGTAAGATCAATTAAAACAATTGAAGCCAGATTTATTTAATAAAGTGGTATCTTGTTAAGGATGCAGCACTACAGAGGAGTGTAGATATGACTCCACCTACAAACCTTGGTGATGTCAGCGCTGAAGCCAACCTCACAGTAGCGCTGGTCATTTCCTAGACAACGAGAGAGACGAATGGCCGACAGTCAATAATGAGAAGATTGTCAGACACATACTCAGCAATCATGTGGCGTGTTGTGACTGCTGCGTGTCATCATGATAACAATTCTTACTGTTGTTCATGCGTTTGTAGTCTTCCTCCAACATGACTCCTCTGCAGGGGGAGAAGGACGTCGACGTTCCTGTCCTCTGGTCCAACAGGAAGCAGTTCCCCACAGGTGTTTGCCCTGACTCCGCTCCTTGTCTCTGAACGTTCCAATGAAAGAGTGGTGCACACGCCTGGTGGTGAACACATTGACACTCTGAGTGTGTTGTTACAATTAAATTACTCACACAGCTTTATAAGCCAATGAGGTGTGTGTTCTCACCAGTAAGTGTGTGTTGGTGACTGATCGAACCGAAGCTCCAAACCACTGCCCACTCTTGAAAGTGTGAAACAACAGCTCGGAACTTCTGTAGACCTCATCACCTGTGACAGGACATCCACATTCATCACAGATAGCTGACTAACTGACACCAATGATTGGACAAGGAGAAAGGTCAGAAACTCACCATGCATATCAAAGTTGATGATGTCACAGGTCCCCCCCTCAGGTGACCAGGGGCAGAGGAACACTCCCCCTCCCTCCATCACTCCTGATTGGCTGGTGTTGGCTTTGGGAGCTCCAATAACAACAAATGACCTGCAGTTTACATAGAAGATTTACATTAAAGTTTCCCCTCAAGGACCAAAAAGCTTGTTTATCAAGTAGCCCAAGAACCTCCTCACAAATCTCAAAGACAATATTTTTAAAGGAAAAAAGAAATTCTTCAAGGATGCCAAAAGTTCCTCCTTAATAACCACAGGACTTCAACACTAATCCTGATCAATTTCACTATTCATGCCGAAAACCAACCAAGAAGGCAATTAGTATGAGTCTTTTGGAGGGAGAGGAAGGCAAAACCAAACACACACAGGAAGACTATGTTAATATTTTCAATTCAATTCGATTTTATTTATATAGTGCCATATTGTGATAAATGTTATCTCATGACACTTTTCACGCAGACCAGGTCTACACTGTACTCTTTATAATATTATTTACAGAGACAGAACAGTTCCACCATGAGTTCCAGTTCCACACACTACTTATCAAGCCCGGCACACAGAGGTAGAACTCAGATGCAGAGATAGGTTGAGCTGAACAGAAGGCTTTATTGAGCAAGGATGGGGAATAATAAACAGAGGCTGCGTGGACACGTTGAGGAACAAATAGACATGCAGGACTAATGGGACAGGTGAAAAAAATCAGGGGCGCAGGCACAAAAACAAAAAAAGTGGGAAACAAGACAGGCAGTAGAAAAAGACAAGACAGACAGGGTGGAACTACAAATAAAACAGGAAACAGAAACAAACTCAAAACTGTAACATAATTAAAGAGTTCTTACTTGTTGTTAAAAATGTTAAAGTCGACAGAGAATCCAAACAGACTTCCTGTCGGTCCGTTGAACGTCACAGCTTCATCCAAGAGGTTCAGGCACACGCATACACTAACACACAGCAGCACGCACACACAGCTAAACACATACATTACACCTGTCTGTCTGTCTATCCGTCTGTTTGTCTGTCTGCCTGTCTGTAGAGACTGAAGCTGTTCTGAGTCCCTCTTATATATAAACCCTGTGTGTGTGGTGTTGACAGATGATTGACAGCTTGCTCTGTCAGTTTCTCCACACTGCGTCTGTTTCCTGTTGATAGAAAACAAAAATAAAATTGTGCTTATCTTTTTGTCTGGATGTTTATTTTTTTTTCTGTGGTGTTCAGAGATATGTCTCCTGTCAATTCATTTCACACTTGCATAAAACAACCTGATTCACAGCTGAAATAAACAGCTGTGTAACATTAGAAGACTCAACAAAGAGAAGAAAGATATAATATTGATTTAATTCTCATGTTCAGACTCATTAGTTAATTACTCAGATGTCACTTAAAATACACAAATATCTGTTTTATCTTGAAAAAGGTTCAATAATTAGTTAATGACTAGGCAGAGTCACCAGGACAGAAACATGATTTAATGTTGTGAACATAAAACTGGACTAATGTTCTGCAGGTTGTTCAAGTATTACAGTTCTTTGCTGTGCTATTTAAAATACTGCATGACGTATGAATGAATAATTTTGTGTATTGAATAGTTGCCACTGGTGAATGTGTTCATGGTCACCGTGAAATATCTACATAAAGGATTTCAAACATAGGCCAAAACTGGCCCACCAGGGGATCCAGTCTAGTCTGCCAGTCTTTAATTTATTGTGGGTTTTTTTTCATACTCTGAATGAAAAATTGGACCAATAAAGGTTTAGTTAAACTTAGAAGTCTCTCTGTCACTCAGTTTGTTTCTGTTTCTATGTCTCTGCCAGTCTATCTGTCTGTCTGTCTCTCCCCCGCCCCGCCCCCCGGCTCACCCTCTGTTTGCTCTTGCTCTGCAGCAGCCTCCTCACCGGTAGCACGCGCTGCTTCGGTCCATTAGTCCCGGTGTGGACCCGCGTTAACGAGGCTCTCTGTCCGGAGAATGAATGACAGACAGACCAGGATCGAGCCGTGCTAATCCGGACTGGCTGACCTTGTTTTCTGGTCTGTTTTTGTTTGTGTGTGTGTGTTGGAACTAATCCAGCTTGGTTCAGCTCGGCTACGTGTGGGTCTCTCTTCCTCTGCTGGGGGATCTGTCGGTTCTGTTCGGACTAATATGAACTGGACCGTACCGTTGCGTGCCAGAGCGCGCGCAACCTGCGGATGAATGAGAGAGAGACCCGCGACAGCTCAGATTGCAAGTGCGGGATGAAGGGGGTCCTGAGCCAGGTAAGAGCGCGCGCCCTCGTGTGTCACCGTGTGCGCGTGTGAATTTAACTTCAGTCGTTTTATGCAGATCCTGAAGTAGACCCAGATCCTCCGTTCCGGTCTTCCTGGACTCTGATCCTGAACCTCAGACCAGGGACAACATAAAGCCCCCCCTTGTGTTTTCAGTCTTGAATCAGGTATCCTCCTTCAGACCTCTTGAAACACTCCTGAAGCATTTCTGAAACATTTGACTCTTGAATGACACCAGAGTCTTCACATAGGCCACAGAGACTGCAGACTGTCTAAAGCCTGGATGTAGTCTCCATGATGACACCCATATGTCAATCAAAGCATCCATGCTCTTAATTTAAAGCTTAAATATAATGTGAACAGGTGAGTTGTATATAAATTCACCCTCAGTACAGTTGTCATGAACGGGGAAATCAGCTATAGAGACCAAAACTGTTTTTTGTACCAGGCTGTAAACATGTTTATTTCTGCTGTGACTTTGGACATTTGAACATGGGGACTTATGGAGACTGACTAGAGGAACTGCAGCTGGTGTCTTCACTTCACTGACACGGAGTTCAATAATTCAAAGAGCCTGTGTTTCATTCCAATTAATTAGAAAAACAATTAATTGTGTCAAAGACTGAAAGAACTGACATGGACAACACTGAGCTGTAGTTCTGATCCGGTGTGATCAAGAACCAAAACCAGGTGAGAGAGAGGTGATGTATAAATTAATGAGGGTGTTGGCATTTCACCAACATATATCATTCTATAGATAGAACACACACACATACACACACACAGTAAGTTACACACACACAGAGTAACACATACACAGTTACACACACACATCTGATGTCTAGGGAAAATAGAGGAGAGAGAGTAAATGGACTGTCAGCACGTGAGGGGAAATTGACACACTTCCTGTAACTTTCCTCCATCATCAGATTTCAGTGCAGAGAGATCATAATCACAGAGTTTGACTGACAGACTTTGTTTACTTCCCCAAAGCATCACAGGAACCTAAGCACCATCATGTCGCATCACATTAACCAGTTTCAGAGTGTAATCCCACTGTGGTAAATATGTTCAGCTGTATTCGAGTATTTGTTCTGATTGCATTACTTCTGATCAAAAACTAGTGAGTCAACAACTTTGCTAACAGCCAAACATCAACAACGTCAACAACAGCAGACCCAGCAGCAGCTAATATCACTGACTAGTCCAGCAGCAGTCAGCCCAGCTCGGCGTCTGTCTTTCAGCCTTTTATTTCACCAAGCTCTCACCAACCACTAAAAGTCAGTCCCAGATTTACTCTTGTCCGGCGGCTTCTTGCTCGCTCACTCTCTCCTTTTCTCTTCTTAGCTTCCTCCGTCAGCGTCCACTTTGCAGGGTGGCATTTGACCCAGGTTTGAATCCCGACCTGTACAGCCCTTTCCCACAAAAAGGCCAAAAAAACAAAACAAACCCAAAACATCTTCTTTGCTCTCTTTTCCTATTATTATTATTATTATTATGTCCATAGAGACTGCTGAGCCTGGTTAAATTGCTTGTTCGCCCACCTGGTTGTAGGGTGGTTCATGGTTCCATCCATTTCATTCCGCGTATCTATGGTGGCAGCAGATTTAATTCAATTTGATTCAGTTCAGGTCAATTCAGAATCAGTTTTCTTTGACTGCAGTGGATGGTGTTTGAACCCAACCAGTACTGGATAGACTGCTAACAACCAGGCAGACTTGGAGGTGTTGGAACAGGAGCAGTTCCAGATGGAAAGGATTCCAGTTAATAGGCTCTGTCTGTCTTGCAGGTGGTTTTTGTGTGTGTGTTGCTGAGTGGACGAGTTTCATCGGCTGAGTTAACCTGTGAAACGCTGATCTTGATGTCGACCAACCTGACAGGTAATTCTCTGTCAGTCTTCCTGTCCATCTTTCTGTCTCTAGATCTACACCTTTAATTAAAACTGGTTAAAACCTGGTTAAAAGTGATCATGCTGCTCTGTTTTCTCTCCCCTGCTTGTTTCTCTCAGCAAGGATGCTGGCATTACTAAACCAGACAGTCACCATCAGTAACACTTCAGGTTTGCTGACTTGTTGGTACTTGGTTGGTTTTGTGGTAGACCTTCACAACACTTTTCACTCTGAGCTTGTCAAACATTGCCTCCTAGCCACGTCGTATTTTAATGCTGCTGTTTGACAGGTTGGGAGTGAGAACAGACTGACGTGAAATATTCACAGACTTCATTAGTGGAACAAGCTATCACAAGGATCTCTTTGGTTTATTGGAGCAATGGAGAAGTTTTTTCATAGTCTGGTCTGGCCTTGGACCAGACTGGACTTCCCAGAACTCTGCTAGACTATCCCATACTTCCCAGAATTACTCTGAAACGCATCAACATCACAATCTAATTCACTTTAAGATAGTGTAGATTAATTTGATGCAGTTCACCTCAGGGTCCTCAGGGTTCACCAGAGTATGCCTTAAATACTACCGTTACTCTGAATACAGACAGGGTGCAGGAATATCCTGAAGTATTAAGTAGACTCACCTGTCTATCTGTCTGTCTGTAGGTTTGTATTGTGACCTGTCTGTGGATGGTATAGGAACCTGTTGGCCTCGCAGTGCAGCAGGCGAAATGATCTCCAGGCCCTGTCCTGAACAGTTCAATGGCATCCACTACAACACCACCAGTAAGTACCACAATGAGTAAATATTTAAAATGGTTTGTTTGACTTGGTAGTAAACTGAACCTGAACTTGAACATGGCTGTGAAACTGATCCAAAGTGTGATTGTGTTTTTCACATTTACCGTGAAGCTCAGAGACTTCCAGTCTCCACGTCCTGATGTCCCGTGTACTGTGATCATATAATTGTGTCTGTCAACCCGACCTTAGTCCAGCTCGTCAAACATGATGCTGACGGTCTGACATTTAGTTATTGGCGAGAGCATGGTGAAATAAAAGGCTGAAAGACAGCTGGGCTTCTAGCTGTTGGACTATAGCTAGCTACTATGTGTTGTGTTGTTCACCTTGGTTGATGTTTGGCTGTTAGCAAAGTTTTCGACAAAGTGATCTTATGTAATGTAATCATAACAAATACTTGAGTACAGCTGTCCATATTTTCCACAGTGCGATTACACTACATGATGTTTCTTTAAGTTTGAACAAATCACAGCAGAGGTCCAACACTCTCACTGCACTCACTGACGTTCAAACACTCTGAAGACTGTTTGTTTGTGTGGGTGGTGATAAATATCCTGTTTAATTAGAGGGTTAGTGTTGATCTGACTTAATAGGATGAGTCATCCGTGTGTGTTAAACCAGCTGGAGCTCATGTCTTACTCCACCTTCATGATCATCATTATTTTCACACTGTATGTTTCTCCCGCTGATGTAATTAAATTTTTGGCCTCTGATTGGCTGCTAGTCAGCTAACATGCTAATGGGCTTGTGGTCCATTCAATTCAACTTTATCTATATAGTTCTATATCATAACTTCAGTTATCTCATGACACTTTTCATTTAGACCAGATCTAAACCATACTCTTTATAACATTATTTACAGAGCCCCAACAGTTCCACCATGAGCAAGCATGCGATGGAGGTGAGGAACAACTTCCTTTTAAAAGGCAGAAACCTCGAACAGACCCGAGCTCAGGCTCTGGCTCAGACCCGACAGTCATCCATCATAACCAGACTGAGAGAGAGAGAGCAAGAGAGAGAGAGGGGAGGGAGGGGGAGTCCCCCAGCAGTCTACTCCTATGGCAGCATAACTAAGGGATGACCTGAGCCAGCCATAGCTATAAGCTCTATCAAAAAGTAAAGTCTACTCTTAGTTGACCGTGTCTGCCTCCTGAACCCAAAATGTTAGTTTGTCCCACAGAAGAGGAGCTTGATAGCCAAAAGCTCTGGCTCCCAATCTACTTTTGGAAACTATGGGAACCACAAGGAACCCAGCATTCTGAGAGCGCAGTGATCTAGAGGGGTAGTAAGGTACTATGAGTTCTTTTAGATATGATGGTGCCTGGCCATGAAGAGCTTTGTATGTAAGGAGAAGAATTTTAAATTCTATTCTAGATTTAACAGGTAGCCAATGCAAGGAAGCCAAAATGGGAGAGACGTGATCTCTGATCTTGCACGTGTTCTGACAAGAACAGCATTCTGAATTAGCTGCAAAGTCCTAAGAAACTTATTGGAACAGCCTGTTAACAATGAGTTACAATAGTCCAGCCTAGAAGTAACAAATGTGTTACTAGTTTTTCTGCATCCACCTTGACACACAATGCATCTGATTTCGATTTTGTTTTATGTGGATATTAAAGGACAAATCCTGATCAAAAACAACTCCAAGATTCTTTACGATGCAGCTGGAGGCCAGGGTGATCCCGTCTAAAGTAACTAAGTCTCTAGAAAGAGAGTTTCTAAGGTGTTTGGGTCCAATTACAAGAACTCTTTCAGTACTGAGTGGGTGTATTGATCTGTTCAGCAAATCAGCTAGTGCAGCCGCTAAACCTGGGCTTGGTGAACCTGAAGTCAGCTGGATGAAGACTTGGCGGACTGTGACACCAGCTCTGGTGTTGCCGTGGTTACACTGTAGCTGCTTGTGGCACACAGGTGAATGAATATTTCAGTGTGTGATTCATCAGTTATGACTGTGGTAGAAAATACATTTACTCGAGTACTTAAATGTTTTAAAATTACTTTATAGTTCTTTCTCACTACATCTCTGAATGAGAAATATTTACTGCAAGATAAAGACTTAAAATAACAGGTTTTAATGACATACAACTGTTTGTGAGTTTCATCAGTTGATGTGGTCAAAACTCCAGTGGGACAAATAAACAAAATTACTCCAGTGTTGTTTTTGTTGTGATTTGAGTCAGAATAAAATGAGATTGAAGTTGAAGTTCATCATTGTGTTCTCAGTGTTTCAGCTGAAAAGTCCTGAAAAGAGATCCTCACACACACAAAGACTGAAAAAAAGTTCAGGTCCTGAACCTGGGCTGACCATGGACCACCCATTTGTCAAATTATCATAATATATAAACTAATAATCATCCTCCCTGTGTGTGTGTGTGTGTGTGTGTGTGTGTGTGTGTGTGTGTGTGTTCAGACCGGGTCTACAGAGAGTGTCAGTTAAATGGCAGCTGGGCTCCTCGAGGAAACTACAGTCAGTGCACCGAGATCATCGTGGTGGTGAGACTCATCAATGCAACCACTGATCACTACACTCAAATCAATAACCACTAATCACTGCACCTTGCTCAATAACCACTGATCACTCCACTCAAATCAATAACCACTAATCACTGCACCTTGCTCAATAACCACTGATCACTTCACTCTGGTCAATAATCACTGATCACTGCACTGTTGCAGTTGTACGAGGATCAGATGGCTTGTCGCACCTGCTACAGGAGTCTCTGGAGGTTATGGTTCACATGTAGATTGGCTGGTCAAACACCCATGATTATCCCTGCAATGGTGAAGAGCTGGTCTACTGTCTCACGGTCAGGTCCAATATCTGCATTGCTCCTCCTGAATCTGAGGTTCAACCATCGGTCTGAGCTTCTTTTCAGCAGACTGGAGAAACCTTTCCTGGGGAGGCTAAGCAGTGTGATACCTACATAATCGAAGAACACCCTCCAGTCTCCTTTTTTTTAAAATGGGAACCTCCACCCTGATCTGCCACTCCATCTTGATCTGCCACTCCACATACCAGTCAATGACTGTGGAGTTTCTGAACAAACTTGACTTCTATCTTTCCCTCCTCCGAACCGATTCAAATTGTGTTCTGCCGTATCTAGTTTGCAGTAACACTGCAACTCTCAGGACAGCTTCCCAACCTACCAACCAACCTCATGATGCACTGCTGTTGTACCACAACAGCAATATGGCAGCAATTTTAAAAACTAATAGAACTGTATTAGACCTGTTGGTGCATATCTGAATCTCAGCACAGACAGGAATCATTTTTCCTTTCATGAACATTATGAGATTTATCTTGTGTAATAGAGACATATAGCTGTGCATCATAGCACATAGCACTAGAATGCACTAGTCAAAGTTACAAATTACCTGTAATGGCATCAGACAAAGCACTCAGTTTGTCTCAGTTTCTCTTCCATTTTGGCTTCCTTGCATTGACTACTTGTTAAATCTAGAATAGAATTTAAAATTCCTCTCCTTACATACAAAGCTCTTCATGGTCAGGCACCATCATATCCAAAAGAGCTCATAGAACCTTACTACCCCTCTAGAACACTGCGCTCTCAGAATGCTGGGTTCCTATAGTTTCCAAAAGTAGATTGTGAGCCAGAGCTTTCAGCTATCAAGCTCCTCTTCTGTGGGACGAACTAACATTTTGGGTTCGGGAGGCAGACACGGTCACCACCTTCAAGACTAGACTTAAGACTTTCCTTTTTGATAGAGCTTATAGCTAGGGCAGGCTCAGGTCATTCCTTAGTTATGCTGCCACAGGATTAGACTGCCAGGTCACTCCAAATTTGATTTGATTTGATACTGTAGGTTTAGGTCTGGTGACTGGAAGTGATCAGGTCATGTGATGCCGTCCTCACATAGCCTGGAGGTGTGTTTGGCTTAATTTTCCTGTTGAAAATGCAATGATGGTCCCACTAAGCTCAAACCAGATAGATGGCATGTCTTTGCAGAATGCGGCAGTAGCCATGCTGGTTAAGTGAACCTTAAATTTTGAATAATACATTTTTAATAAAGCACCCTCACACCATCTCCATGTTTCACAGTGGGAACCACATGTGCTAATACCGTTCACCTTCTCTGCATCTCACAAAGACACAGTGGTCTGAACTAAAACACTCAGATTTGGACTCATCAGACCAAAGCCCAAATTTCTTCTGGTCTAAGGTCGATTCATGTGTGTGACCATGAATGTGTGATTCACACAGTCTCCTCTGAACACTTGATGTTGGCATGTGTCTGTTACTTGAACTCTGTGAAGCATTACTGTGGGCTTTAATCTGAGCTGCTATTCATTGTTGACTTGTGAACCTGACCTTGAGGATACATTCAAAGTTGTTGAAATGTTCTGGACTGACTGACCTCCATGTCTTCAAGTAATAATCTTTTATATTTGTTTATTTGCACATAATGTATATTCATGTTTATTATTATATTTATTATTTAGTGTTTTGCTCAACTGTAAAGATTTAAAGACTTCATGATCATACTGAAAGATCACAACAGATGTATGGGTAGTGTGTGCTAGTGTGTTTGTTTGTGTGGCAGGAGTTAACACACATATTGGGTGATAATGTGTTGTCTAATACACTCATCTATAATGGATCACACACTCGGAGGACACAGATTGCTTCTGCCTGTTGACCACAAACCATATTCTGTCTAATGACAGGTCTTCGTTCTAAAGACCAGAACCATCACTTAGGCGTATTTAGTTTGTTAAATATTTTATTTCATTATTGTTTGTTTGGAGTGGTTTAAGTAATGGGTTCTGTAAAGAACAATCAGTGTTAGGTTAGTTAGGATTAGAGTCAGAGTTTCTTTATATGTCTCTAACGTGCTGATATCTCTAATGTGGTGCGAAGTGGACTCAGAGAATGAAACGTCCACAAAGACAAAATGAAAGTTGGATACTTTGATGGATGCCATCTTGTTCTCCTAATATTACGATAGATTCTGACGATACGATAGATTCTCTTACAGTCTGCACCAGAACACTTTATTGCACCAATCGTTGATCTGCCATGAATGGGAGCCAGAACTGGGTTAGTGTGGTCTCGTTTGGACCTTGTTAGTAACCAAGCTGCAACATTTTAACAGGGAATTGTCGCTTGAGAGATGCCGCAGTAGGAAGTCACTAGAGTTCTGATTGGCAGAAGCTGGACATGACACCAGAACTGACCCATCTGTTCATATGATACCGGGTCGAAATGTGTTTGTGTTCTGGACTTTGATAACCATCACAACACAGACCCCTCCCCCACCATATGTTACTCAAGTCAGACACATCTGGATCACACATACACGCATAAATATAAAGACATGAAGAAACAAACATGCCTGAACCAATCAGACAAGTGTGGATGATGAACCATCTGGAGCTGTGTGTGTGTGTATGTGTGTGTGTGTGTGTGTGTGTGTGTGTGTGTGTGTCCATATGTTCTGTCATGTGACACAGTCAGTCTCTGTTTCCCACTGAGAGAATCTGTCACCTATTTCCTGCTGCCCTCTGATTGGATGGCAGAGCTGGCTGCTGGCCGATCAAAGAGCTGTGATAAATAAGAGAAAAGGGTGCATGTAGGTGTGTATGTGAGTTTGTGTGTCCTGGTGACATATGTGTATCTAACTCTACTTTTTTACTGATTTTATCTCACTTTAAACAAATTTGAACAACAAATTGCTTGACCTTATAAACATACACTTCACTCCTCATTTATGTAACATCAAATCATAACAAAGATTATCTCATGACACTTTCCATACAGAACACGTCAGACTGACTCTTTATAATGTTATAATGAGACCTCAGAGCAGCTGAAATCTGAAATTTAGTCCTCATTACTGGATGTTTTGCAGAGATTTAAATAACATTCAGAAATTCTCACTCGTAACATGCTTTTATTATGAAGTTATATCACAAATTGAATTGTCTGTTTTACTCTGATTTATATTTTAATGTTACAATCAAACAAAACTATTTGTTCTTGTTTGTTCCTGTATGTTCCTATATGTTCAGAGGAAGAGTAAAGTTCATTATCAGGTTGCCATCATCATCAACTACCTCGGTCACTGTATCTCTCTTGGAGCTCTGCTGCTAGCCTTCACACTCTTCATGAGACTCAGGTAATCTACCTGTCCATCTCTCTGTTCAACTGTCTGTCTGTTCATCTGTGTGTGTCTGTTACCTGCTTATCTGTGTGTGTGTGTGTGTGTGTGTGTGTGTGTGTGTGTGTGTTTCAGGAGTATTCGTTGTCTGAGGAACATCATTCACTGGAATCTGATCTCAGCATTCATCTTGAGGAACGCCACTTGGTTCATTGTCCAGTTAACAATGAATCCTGCTGTTACAGAGAGCAACCAGGTGACAACTCACAGACACGCACACACATTCATATTTGTGTATTAGTAAAAGTAATGGATGTATCAGAGCCTTTGACTCCTCCCTATCAGGTGTGGTGCAGGTTGGTCACAGCAGGTTATAATTATTTCCACGTGACAAATTTCTTCTGGATGTTTGGTGAAGGTTGTTACCTCCACACAGCCGTTGTCCTCACCTACTCCACCGACAAGCTCAGGAAGTGGATGTTCATCTGCATTGGCTGGGGTCAGTCTACCTGTCTGTTAACCTGTCTGTCTGTTCACCTGTCTCTTTACATGTCTGCCTGTTTACCTGTCTTGTTACCTATTTGTCTCTTTACCTGTCTCCAACTGTGTGTTGACCTGTCTCTTCACCTGTATTGTTACCTGCCTGCCTCTTTACTTGTCTCCACCTCCACCGTCTTTTTACAGGTATTCCATTTCCCATCATTGTGGCTTGGGCTTTTGGAAAGCTTTACTACGACAATGAGAAGTAAGTCACATGATCATGCATAATACTGAAGCATCAGCACTCCTATGTGCTATGTTATGTTGCTATGGTTATCTACATGTTAATCAGAGTAGACACCTGACTGCCAATCAGAGAGGAGCATTGATCAGCAGCAGTCTCACAGGTTGTGTTTTGATGATAGATGCTGGTTTGGAAAGAAAGCAGGAGTTTACACTGACTACATTTACCAAGGCCCCATGATCCTGGTCCTGCTGGTAAGAATACATCCAGTCCACCTTAAATAATGTCTACCTGGCCAGCAGGAGGCACTGCACCACCACTTTGATTGACACACAGTCAGACATTCTACGGTAATCATATTCTGTCACTTCTGGTTATCGGTGTTACTGCCACGGTGCTTTTTGCTCACCTAAACAGATTTTTGTATATATTTTTCACATCAGTGAGTTATTCACACTAACTAGCCTAGCTACAGCAATGGCTTCTCTCTCTATTGCTAGCTAAAGATAAACGTATATACAGTAAGATTGTTATTCACGTCAGCAGTAATGACACCCGGTTACGCCAATCGGAGGTCACTAAAATTAATGTGTCATCAGTGTGTCAGAATGTCAATGTCAGACTCCGTAGTTGGAGCCTTTCCCGGTGTGACTATTGATGACATTTATAGCCACATGTCATCATTCCACCACTAGCTGTCAAGGTGGTGTCCAGTAAACGATGTGGACTTCATAGATAATTGGACACCTTTCTGGGGGAAACCTGGTCTGATTAGGAGAGACAGCATCCATCCCCTTTTGGATGGAGCAGCTCTCATATCTAGAAACATGGCCAAGCTTATTAGTCAACCAAAACCGTGACAACCCAGAGTTGAGACCAGGAAGCAGAGCTGCAGTCTTACAGGCTTCTCTGTGCCTCCATTAGAGCACCTCCCCTAACCCTAACCCCTGATTAGCAGACGACCCACTCTACCTCCGAGTAGAGGTCCCACAGCTGCCTCAAGTCTATTAATAAATCCTAAACCTAAACTAAATTAATTCATTTGAAAGTCTTGTTCTTAGCCTTATTCACCAAACCTGTAAAATATTACAGCAATTCTACTGTGCATTTATCTCTTTATTAGATTCAATTGGCTTCTATCACAGTGTAAATAAACAGACTCATTGTCTGAATCACACTCTTGATCTTGTTCTCTCATATGGCATTGAAACTGAACATCTAATAGTCTATCCACAGAATCCTCTTTTGTCTGACCATATTTTAATAACCTTTGAATTCATATTACTGGACTATAAGCCTTTTTGCAGAAACTCCTATACAGAAGATGTTTATCTGAGCTATCTCGCATCATCTCCTTGTCTGTTTCCTTTACCCCCAAAATCCAACAGGCCCTTCTGATATGGTGCTATATAAATTAAACTGAATTGAATTGAATTGTTTGACTTGAGTTTTACTAGATCACAGTCATTGTGGCTACTGTAGTCACACATCTTCTCTTCCTCCTCCTTTTCCTCCTCCTCCTCAGATTAACTTTGTTTTCCTGTTCAATATCGTTCGGATCCTGATGACTAAGCTGAGGGCATCAACGACCTCGGAGACGATTCAGTACAGGTACAAGCCTTGACACAGGAGGTCCAACTTTCAAGAGACGAATGGACCAGAGCCCAGATTGCGAGACCTGCACCACATAGAACAGAGATCATGTTTCTGATTGGATGTTTGTTGTCTCCTGTAGGACATCTCTGATCGATGTTTGTTGCCTTCTGTAGGACATCTCTGATTGGATGTTTGTCTTCTGTAGGATGTCTCTGATTGGACGTTTGTTGTCTCCTGTAGGAAGGCGGTGAAGGCAACCCTGGTCCTGCTGCCTCTTTTGGGGATCACCTACATGTTGTTCTTTGTGAATCCTGGAGGAGAAGACAAAGTCGCTCAAATCGTCTTCATCTACTTTAACTCCATCCTTGAGTCTTTCCAGGTTCTTCTGATCAGTCTGTTAGCATTCTGTTAGCTGTATGTTAGCAGTCTGTTAGGAGCTAATGATTGGTCTCTGTGTCTCCAGGGTTTCTTTGTCTCAGTTTTCTACTGCTTTCTCAACAGTGAGGTAACTTTTGTTTGTTCTACTGGTCTGTCTTTGTGTCTGGTGCCTTGTGGTACCACATAGTTCCTTGTAGTTCCTTGTGTTTTTTGTGGTTCCTCATAGTTCCTCATAGTTTTCAGTGGTTCCTCATGGTTCCTCTGTTTTATGTAGTTCCTCATGGTTCTGCACTTTTGTTGTTATTTTGACCTTGGTGTACCTGTCTGCATGCAGGTGCGGTCTGCCGTCAGGAAGCGCTGGATTCGTTGGCAGGACCGTCACTCCTTTCGCAGCCGGGCGGTGCGTGCCACTTCGCTGCCAACATCACCAAGCAGAGTGTCCTTCCATAGCATCAAACAGTCCTCCAATCCTTGACCTCCTACCTCTGACACACACCTGAACAATCTGTGATGTCATTCAGTCAGCCAATCAGTGGCTGACCTGATTAAACCAACCAATGGATCCGCTCAGAGGAGGAGGAGGACAGATTTGTGGAGACAAGCAGCTTGAGGCCTGTTAAGTCAGGACCTTCCCTGGCCCCCTGGCTTCATGTGCTGACCAGTCAGTGGACTCGACTCAAGGGTCTCATCAGAACTGTTTGTTTATTGATTAATGTCATCAACAAGCTGAAAAACATCAGAAGAATTACATCACCATCAAGACCATCAGAAAAGGGTTATTACCAATTAATAATTATGATCAATCTGATTATTTTTATTTAAAGACAGACAGAAAAGACAGACAGATAAAGACAGATATTGATGTGTTTTTCAATATTTCCTCTCTCTTTGAGATGATGCTGTACAGAAAATATAAATAATATAAATAAAATAAATCACTCTGGTCTGTAACGACATGCTCAGCCCTGATGGGGGAGATCACTATTAACAGTAACCATTGTAATCAGAGTAGCAACAGTAACCATAGTAACCGTAGAATAGTTAGAGCCTGTAAGTCAATGTGAAGGGAAAACTCAGGAAGAGAGAGAGAGCGAGAGAGTGTGTGTATTAATGACTTAATTAAAATCAGTGGCATTATTATCAGGAGTAAACTTGATAAAGCTCTAATTAATTTATTTTGATGTTAATATGTTTGTGATGTCTGCAGATCGTTGTCGTTAATAGTTAACTGACGTGATCCATAGAAAGCCAGCCTGTTCAAATATACATTTGACCTTAAAGATGTTAACGCGTTAACAACATGTTAACAGCGTGTGATCTCAGATATTAATGTGACATCATCCTAAGCCACCTGTTCTAGCACTGTTCAAACTGAGCGTGCTCGGTTAATTCCTGATATTTAATATGCTGATGATCATTTCTTCTTTTTGTTCTGTTGGTTATAAAATAAATATTTGGATCAGTTTGATGGGTTTGTTCTTTTATTCAATCTGAATTAACACGTTAATTCAGGTTAACATTATAAACATGATCAGCTGTGGGTGACTCAGTGATTCAGATACACACCGTATAATGAAAAAACTTACATCTCTTTCATTTTATTTTATTTTATATAAAATCGGATTCATGAAAACATTCTGACACACTGCAGATTTAAGATCAGCTGTTTCCGGTCTCTGCTACGATGCGGTGATGCACAGGTTACCATGGAAACAACAGCCTCTGTTCCCGGCATGCACCAGCAGTACAACGCCCCCCTCAGAGAGAGGCAGCAGGTGGAAGTGCAGCAGGGTGGAGCAGCAGACAGACGGAGCGCAGCAAGGAGGTAAGACATAGAAACACCACCTGTCTGCCTGTCTGTCCTCCCTCTGTATGTCTGTCTGTTTGTATTCTCCGTTTCTGTCTCTCTCGCTGCCGCTCCGCTGTCTGCAGACTTGGACGCAGTGGACGCGGCAGACGCGGTAGACGCGGCAGACGCGTACGCGACATTTTGCCGCTTTGTTCTCGCGTGTTACCGCCGGGTTCGGCCTGATAACGGGCGCGTGGAGGGGTGAAGCAGGCTAGGCTAATGTAGCTTCAGATCAAACGGGTGATTGACAGGTGGACCTGTCTGAATACAAACTGAATTTATTGTTTGCTGCATCATCATGGAGGAGAACTGAGCATGCTCACTGACTTCTCCTCTCCTCTCCTTCTCTCTTCTCCCCATCCTCCTGCAGGAGTAATGATGGATGGATACTCCGCCCCCCTTGAAGGTAGCCCCGCCCTTGAAGAGCAAACCATGATGGGAGGTTAGTGTCACCGAATTCTTCAAAAATTAAGCGGGGGGGGGCACATAGGTGGAGACAGACAGGTGGACACAGACAGGTTTCCATCTCTCCTGTTCTCCTCCTCTCTCCTCTCCTCTCTCCTTCTTTCCGCCTCCTCTTTGTCCTTTTCCCCCTCAGACCTCAACTCTTTAAGCAATGCTGAGGAGGAGGTGAAGAAAGAGCGAGGAGATGGAGGTGACCTGATAAGGAGCAGCTCTGAAGAGCAGCCAAAAAAGAGGGATGATGAGGCGAGACCAATGATAAAGAATGAGGAGGAGGAGGTGGAGGAGGCGAGACCAATGATGAAGAATGAGAAGGAGGACGACAAGGACAGGGGAGACAAAGAGACTCACTGCTCTTCCTCACCAGTTCCTGATGAACAAGATAAAGAAAAAGGAGAGAAAGGGGAGGTGAAGGAGCAGCTCAAAGGAGGAGCGGAAGACAAGGTGGAGAAGAAACCTGAGACTCCTTGCTCCTCCATCACACCTCCTCCTTCACAACAGAGAGAGGAGGGGGAGGTCAGAGGAGACGAGCGGGAAAAGGAGGAGAAAGAAAGGATGAATGAGGATGTGGTGAAAAATGAAGAGCAGCTTGAAGGAGGCAAAAGGGAGGAGAAAGAGTGCTCCGCCATCACACCTCCTCAGGAGGAGAAAACAAACACACTGATCCAACAAGCACCCCCTGTCCCTCCTTCATCTGTGGACCAGGAGGTTCTGGCTAATAAAACAAATGCTCCTCCCTCCAGAACCAAAGCTCCACCTACCTCCTCCTCTCCAACACTGGCTGCTCCTAAAAAAAAACAGGCTTCCCAAGTGAGGAAATCAAACGCTCCTCACAAAGGTCTGTCCTGAACCTCCTCCTCCCTTTTCACCTCCTTTTTTACCTACCTTCTCCACCACCCATCTCCTCCTTTTCTTATCTTTGTCTGCACATCCTCTTTATTTCTCCTCCTTTTCTAACATTAATATCAAACACGAATATTCATATGTTGATCATGATGACACCACTTCCTCTGATTTCTTCTTTTGTTCAGAAAAATCATCTGTGAAGGAACCTGAAGAGACTGTGAAGGTAAAACACACAAGCACCTGTGCTACACCTGAACCACACTCATAATTTACCTGAACCATACCTGTACTTAACCTGTACTACACTTTTAAACACTGTGTGTGTGTGTTTTAGACCTCCAGGACAGCAGGAGGCACCCGAGCAGCAAAGATGATGTCAGCCAAGAGCACAGGTATAGGTGTCCACACCACTTCAACATTTAACAACACTTCATTCACTAGTTAACCTGTCTGTCTTGTTACCTGTCTGTCTGACAGAGTCAGTCGATGGAGTCAGTAGTCCAGGAAGTCCTGCCAGTCGTTCCTCAACTCCAAACAGAGACATCAAAAAGGTCTGGACACCTGCCTATCTGTCTGTCTGTGGACAATTTAATTAACAAGTGGGGGGGTGTTACAGATGACATATTACAGCACCCAGGCATCAGGTCCACTGATGCCATCTAGTCATTTGGTCATTTAGCTGATGCTTTTATCCAAAGTGACTTACAGAGAAGGGAATCATACACATTCATACAATGATGGCACAGCCTTGAAGGACACTTGATGACATGCAGACTAGAGTAGCTGGGAACTGAACCACTGATCATCTGATGAGTGGACCTACTCCACCTCCTGAGCCACAGCCACAGATGATCCACATCTTTGACCATATTTAGATTAACTCTGAGAAGGAAGAAGCAGGACATCCAAGATGGTGGTCGCCAGTGTTGCATATTTTCAGTTTCAAAATACCAGTGTGAACCCTGTGTGTGACATCACTCTGCTCTGTCCATTCTTTATACTGTGACGGGTTTTAACCCATTGTCCTGGTGCTGCAGGTGGCGGTGGTCAGGACCCCCCCCAGATCTCCAGGTTCTACTCGGGGACGGACACCACCCCTGCCCTCCCACCCAATGCCAGACCTCAGCAATGTGAGGTCCAAGATTGGATCCACTGAGAACCTCAAACACACACCAGGAGGGGGCAAGGTAACACACACCTTAAACACATACATATACATATTATACACACACACACACACACACACACATACACATACACATATATATATGTGTATATATATATATATACACACACACACACACACACACACACAAACATACCAATACCTGTCACTCTGGCATCTTTCTGCAGGTTCAAATTGTTCATAAAAAGTTGGATCTCAGTAACGTGACATCAAAGTGCGGATCCAAAGACAACATCCACCACAAACCAGGTGAGCCACCAATAAATAAATACATTTACAGATATATAAATGAAAATATATATAAATAAATAAATGATTATTATTGACAGCTGATTAATTTGTCTAAAACAGGGATGTCCAAAGTACAGCCCGGGGGCCAATCACAGGCCACAGTCAAGTTTCTTGTGGCCCTCAGCATTTTCATTATTTTCAATATATTATTTATGGCCTGCTGAATTGTCAGATACTGTATGACTGAGATTTGTCTTTTATTGTTGACATGATGAAGCATTTGAAGCTTTAAGGACATAACTGCTGGTGTTATATATCTGTAGATGTGTTTCTTACAGAGCAGAGACAGAGTGAAACATGTTCAACTTCAATGTTAAGTCTTTGCATTACTCATCATAAGTCATGTTTAAAATGAACATGAGGTTCAGAGTTGTATCAGCTTCATTCAGTTTAACAAGTTCATACAGTTTATTCTGTTATCTGACTCCAGATGTGAAAGAAGAAGAACTGATTTTTAGATCTGTTCACACCTTATTGATTTAGATTTGGTGGCATTGTCATAAAAAAGGATAATTGTGACAATGAAAATTAAATTATTAGAGAACATTTGTAACTTTTTTTGGTGATATTTTCATTTTTTAAATGATAGTATTGGCCCCCGGGCATCTTCATATTGTCAAATCTTGGATACCGCTGCTCTAAAGGAAGTATTATTTACTGTTATTATTGCTGATCATTTTTGACTCCGTGTTTGACATGATAATGTACTGCTCTGTGTAAGGTGGAGGCAAACTGGAGATCAAATCAGAGAAGGTGGATTTAAAAGCTGTTCAGTCTAAAGTGGGTTCTCTGGAGAACATTACTCATGTGCCAGGAGGAGGGAAGAAGAAGGTACAAGCTAACGACACGCAAACACATGAACAAAGTTACTGAACATCAGCAGATAAGCATCTGTAAACATCTGGAGGCATCAAGACAAACAAGCTTGAAAAACACTGTAGTAACATAAAACTGTGGAGGGTTTGTGTCATATGAGCAGCTGAAAGCATCTGCAGGAGAAGAGGAGAGATCTCACGGCAGGAAAGTGACAAAGCTGCAGTCAATATCCAACAGGAAGTCACACAGTCTCTTCCTGTTATTACATTATATTATAATACCACAAAATGAATTATTTGGGCTTGTACTGTAATAACTGTACACAGATCATATTTAATAATTGTCTGTGAGATATAAATAACATATTACTATTTTACTAACTGTATACTTTCTCATATTTAACATCTTCTATACTGATGCTGTGTTGACAGATTGAGACTCACAAACTGAGTTTCAAAGAAAATGCCAAAGCTCGGACCGATCACGGTGCTGACATTGTCGTCCAGCCTGATTCCTCCCCTGCTCGCCTTAGCAACACTTCCTCCCCTGGAAGCCTTAATGCTGCTGAAGCTCCACCCCTCAACACACTGGCTGACGAGGTCAAAGATTCACCTGTACAAATAAAAAAATATATACATGTAAAACACATTAACACATTATCCTCTTCCTCTCAGGTGTCTGCATCCCTCGCCAAGCAGGGCCTGTGATTGGGCAACCCTGTGCATACAGACCCCGCCCCTCTTGTTACCAAGGAAACAGCCTGATGGAAGAACAAAAAAATTAATTTGCCTTTTTCCTCCTTCGTGTGATGTCACGCAAACAGGACTGGAGAGGTTTTATGAAGTTAAAATTTCTGAACACATCTTACCCAGATTAGCATCAGATGAATTATCAGCTTAGCATTAGACTAACTTTGAGAAGCGACCGTCAGTCACAGTAGGCAGGTGAATATCCCTAACCCTAACCCTTTTCCTCTTCTATTGAGGCTTTGTGCTAAGCTAAGCTAACAGTACCAGTGCTTTTAGCTTTAGTGTTTAACTAGATTTAGCTGGACATCAGACAGAGGTGAAATCTGTGAAAGTTTTAGGGGCTTTGGTTTGAGTCCTTGAAGAGGCTTGCAAAATTTAAAAACTCAAATTTCAATGTTCACCTGATGCAACCTAACATTACAGAACTTTCATGATTTTGTTTGAAATGCATTGACGATCATAGAAACAAATCGTGGCCTGATGAAGTCAAATGGAGGTGAGGAGCCCACCTCTTCAATTCATGCTAACTGATAACTGGATTAGCACACAGCTTCTTTGCTTTCCTCATAAAAATCCCTCCTATCAGTCCCCTTCTTTGTGATGTTACCTTTCTCAGCCAAGCATCATCATCTGTTCTGTGTTCCTGAATGCTGGCGTACTGTAGGCCCTGTGATCACCCCCTCTCATTAAAAATAACCAGAATGCAGTTTGATATCAGGTGCCAAACCGTACTATCTCTGCTTGTTGGCTGTTCTTTGTACCAATAAAGACTCACTTGAATCTAAACTGTCTTTTCACCCATGGACCCTCATCACATAACTTCAATGATTTCTTCATCTAAACCTCTAGTTAGCCCTTTTTATTGGATATGAGTAATCTGTCTTTATTATCGAGATATGTACCACAGTCCTTTAAAGTAGCTGTAATTAAGCCTCTTCTTAAAAAGCCCACTCTGGATCCAGAGGTTTTAGCCAATTACAGGCCGATATCAAAATCAAATCAAATTTTATTTGTACAGCCCAAAGTCACAGATACATTTATCCTCAGAGGCTTTACAGTCTGTACAGGGAGTGACACCCTCTGTCCTTAGACCCTCGGTTCCAGTGAGGAAAAACTTGCCTACAAAAACCCTTTAACAGGGAAAACATGTGGAAGAAACCTCAGGAAGAGCCACAGAGGAGGGATCCCTCTCCCAGGACGGACAGACGTGCAATGGATGTCACATGTACAGAACAATCAACACAAACATGTCGTACAATTACAATGAGAGAGAGAGGGTTTTCAGTAAAGGGATGTCAAGTGGACGTCAGCAGCAGACCACAGCAGCAGCCACGATCCATGAGAACCTGCTGGATGAGAAAGCACATAAACTCTGGGGAAGAAGTTTAGTTAGTAACATGCACTGATGGAAATGATGATTGGGGAGAGAGAGAGAGAATGAGAGAGAGAGAGGGTCTTCAGTAAAGGGAGATGTGAATACATCTTCAACCAGTACCATGCCTGACTAGGCATAACCCAGAAAGAGACGGGGGGGTCCCCCAGCAGTCTCGTCCTATGGCAGCATAACTAAGGGAAGGCCTGAGCCAGCACTAACTATAAGCGCTATCAAAAAGGAAAGTCTTAAGTCTACTCTTGAAGGTGGTGACCGTGTCTGCCTCCCAAAACCAGAAAGGTAGTTTGTCCCACAGAAGAGGAGCTTGATAGCTGAAAGCTCTGGCTCCCAGTCTACTTTTGGAAACTATGGGAACCACAAGGAACCCAGCATTCTGAGAGTGCAGTGGATTAGAGGGGTAGTAAGGTTAAGAACAGTTATCAGACAAAGGACTCATCTCTGTAAAAAAACAAATGATGGTTAATCATGTCAAATGCAGCACTAAGTTATAACAAGAGAAGTACAGACTGGAACATCAAATTGGTTAAACTGGTTTAAGTTGTATTTCTTAGATTGATCTCAGTTCATGTCAGTGATGAATCCTCCATGTATACCAAAGTTTGTCACAAGGTTCAGTACTAGGACCACTTCTATTCAGTTTATATACGCTTCCTCTAGGGAACATTAGGAATCACCCAATGCAGCCGGGGATCGAACAACCGAACATCTGATTAGTGGGCAACCTGTTTTACCTCTGAGGCACAGCCACCCCATTATATTATTGATCAAGCCTGATGAAACCAATCAGTTAACTAAACTTCAAACTGGATATAAAAACTAGTGAGCTGAAACTTGCTGATGTTAAACTCAGACAAAACTTTCTTTCTTGTAATGGATCTGGTCTCTATTGATGTTATTGATCTGACATATAAACCAGTAAATCAGCCCTCAGAGCTGGTGTTTTCCCATCATGCATTGAGGGACCTTCTGAGCGTACCTTGACTCACCTGGTCCAATCAGGAAGTAGACAGAGCAGTGGACAGGGTTTTACTTGTTTTTTTTATTGATTTATTTCCATAACGATGATAAAAAGAACATAAAAAACAGCTGTGATGTCAGAGGACAAGCTCGATGGCATAAGAGAACAGGCAGGGGCAGGGTTAGGGAGCAGCAGCAGTCTCTTTTAGCCAATCAAAAGACAGGGAGGAGAACCGAGGGCGGAGATAAACTGAAGAACTGTCTGTCTGTCAAAATGTTGCCTAGCAACAGTACTCCTCTGGCCAATCAGAGCAGGGGGGTTGAACTTAGCCAGGGCAAGGGGTGGGGTTAGATGTGAGGGGCGGAGCTAAAGGACATCATCGCTCTCCGCTGTGTGGAGCTGTGTGTCATCTGCGTCCGTCATGATGCTGCTGTCCTGACTGTCATCCACCTCGGCCGCTGACGGGGAGACAGGCAGAGAGAGAGAGAGACAGGTGAGGACAGCTCCACCACCACCTTGTTCACACATCCAATCACACAAGCAATACTTCAAAATCAAGTTTGTAAATAAATAATGGCCAACAATGACTGAGAAAGACAGTACAGAGTATATCAGTGTGTACCTGTCTCACCTTCGTCCTCTGGCAAGTATCTCTTGTCGATGGCTTCTTTGATCTGGTTGTTTGCTCCTTTCGGGTCCAGATCCATCGCCCAGCTGAAGTTCATCAAAGCCAGGTGAGTCTGACCCAGCTTCTTGTACACCTGGGAGGAGAGAGACAGACAAGGAGTCAGGCAGAAAGACAGTCAATCAGTCAGACAGGTGGATGTTCTGAGATCATGTTAATCAGCTGTTGTCCTGTCTTACCTTTCCTATGAGGAAGTAAACCAGAGACTCTTTGGGAACAATCTGCTTCAACTCCTCCAGCTCCTGAAGAGCTGCCTGCAGAGAGACAGGTCAGGGAGAGAGACAGACAGGTCACTGGTCACAGTCAGAGACAGAGTGACAGGTTATAGACAGAGACACAGACAGACAGACAGGTCACCTTGTACTTGTCGTTGGCAAACAGGATGGACGCTCGGTGGAACTTGCACAGTGGGTTTTTGGGGTCGATCCCTATCGCTCTGTTCAGCGTCTCTAAAGCTGCATCTGACTTCTTCAACGCATGCTGCACCTACAGATAGACAGGCAGAGAGAAAGACAGATAGACAGGCAGGCAGATCAATCAGTATTCAATACAGCACATTTCTATATGCTACATGCTAAGCTACACGCTAACGCACCACTCCGATATGGCAGAGCAGCACAGAGCTCTGAGGGTTAATGCTGAGTGCCTTCTTAAAGTGGATCTCTGCCAAGTTAAACTTCTCCTGTTTGTAGTAGATCATCCCCAGACCATACCTGCAACACACACACGTCAGTACACAATACACACATGTCAATACACAATACATGTCACACACACACAGTACAAAATTTACAGATTGATAATTAGCATGTTTATAATCGCACATACATGAAGTGTCTGTACTGTGTGTTCACACCCATACATGTGTTACCATACCAGGCGTTGTAGTGTCGGTTATTGACTCTGATGGCATTTCGGAAACAGGCAAGCGCTCGGTCCAACTCCTCTGTCAACACGAACTCATGACCCAACAGAGTGTAGGCGTATGCAAAGGCAGGGTCCACCTGAGAGGCAGTTAGGTCAGATGGGTCAGAGAAAGAGACAGATGGGTCAGAGAGAGACAAACAGAGAGAGACTGGTGCCTGGCACCTCACCTGGATGGCTCTCTGGAAGAACTTGATGGCAATGTCATGCTCTCTCTGCAGACTGAAACAGTTTCCTGCCACACACCAGGCCTGTAGACAGACAGACAGGTGAGAGAGAGACAGGTGGGTACCTCCTGACCCTGTAGATTTAACTAGATCACTGGATCTGTGTGACCTCCTAAGATCTGTTTATTGACCCTCTCCTCAACTCCTCACCCAGTCTGTGGACAGGTGTGGTTGTTACCTCGGGACAGTTCTTATCCATGTCTGTCAGGTCTTTGGACAGGGCGGAGAGGGCGACATCTTTCTGCAGGTGCCACAGTGTCGTGGAATAAATCTCCATCCCTTCGACTCTGTAGGACTCAATCCTGCGAACCTCGCTGAACAGACGCTCCGCCTAAAAACACATATCATTATGACATAATATTACATGTGTCCCCAGGTGACAGTTACCTGTGTGTCGCCAGGTGAGTGATACCTGTGTGTACTCAGCCAGTTCG
Source organism: Nibea coibor (assembly GCA_023373845.1). Lineage (NCBI taxonomy): Eukaryota > Metazoa > Chordata > Actinopteri > Sciaenidae > Nibea > Nibea coibor. The sequence continues at coordinate 59,956 of CM041727.1, forward strand.
AAGTACGCCCGTCCGATGTGTGTGAGGACCCAGCCGGTGTTGTAGTGCTGGGGGGGGAGGGAGGTCAGGATATTGATGGCTTCTCTGCAGTTGTAGGAGCACAGTGCCTGGTAACCACGGCCCAGCTCCCGTAACAACGCCATCACACTGTCTGTATACACACACATACACACACAAATCACTTCATGTGTGAGAACACACACGAGGAATTTGACGGTTCACTTGGCTCTCAATTGTACAAATAGGTAGTAAAATAAGCACAGTTAAAAGAAAAGAGACATGACAAGTACATACAACATTAAAAAAAAAAAAAGAAAGACTACATCCAGGTTTGTCTGTGGGGACGTCACAGAGACTATGTCCAGGTTTTAGACAATTTGCGGGGACATCATGGAGACTACGTCCAGGTTTTAGACAGTCTATAGGAAGGGTTGGCAAACTATGGCTCGCAAGCCAGATGTGGCTCTTTTGATGACTGCATCTGGCTCGCAGACAGGGGAGAAAGTAAGCCGATACGGTCCGGTACTGTGTACCACTAAAACATTCAGTGGCAGTACCAGGAAGATGGGAGAGCAGCTTACGTTTGATGCAAAATGTCCCAGTTGAAATCAGTAGAAGAGTAAGCAGTTGTGTTTCATGTTATTTTGTTCAATGTTAACAATACAGGACAGCTTGGAAAAGAAACGGCTTATGAGCCAACGACCGGAGATTTCACTCAGCAGTACGTCGGTGCGCATGCGCATCTACATCCGAAACACAGTGGTTGCTATGGTGATGAGTGCATTACTGGGAACATGCAGCACCAGAGGTCGCATTAATGTTAAGAATAAGTATTTTATTTATTATTGGTTAGCTCCAGTATAACAACGTTATGAAAAAGAATAAATACAGAGACTTACAGAGACTGCATTCTTCCACTTACGTAACATTACCAAAATCAGACGCATCCTGTCCCAAGCGGATGCAGAAAAACTAGTCCATGCATTTGTTACTTCTAGGCTGGACTACTGTAACTCTCTATTATCAGGCTGCCCCAATAAGTCTCTGAGGACTTTGCAGCTAATTCAGAATGCTGCTGCACGTGTTCTGACAGGAACCAAGATCAGAGATCACATCTCACCCATTTTGGCTTCCTTGCACTGGCTACCTGTTAAATCTAGAATAGAATTTAAAATTCTTCTCCTTACATACAAAGCTCTTCATGGCCAGGCACCATCATATCTAAAAGAACTCATAGTACCTTACTACCCCTCTAGAATACTGCGCTCTCAGAATGCTGGGTTCCTTGTGGCTCCCATAGTTTCCAAAAGTAGACTGGGAGCCAGAGCTTTCAGCTGCTGTGGTCTGCTGCTGACGTCCACGCCTTACTGTAAACCCTCTCTCTCTCTCTCTCTCTCTCTTATCATGCATATCAATGTAAAGCAGTTCGATAACCCTTAGAGTCTGCATAAACGGGGCCTGAGGTTTTATTGTTCTGTCAATCATTATCTCTCCCTCTCTCTCTCTCTCTCTATCAATGTAAGGCAGTTCGATATCCCTTAGAGTCCGCATAAACGGGGCCTGAGGTTTTATTGTTCTGTCAATCATCATCTCTCTTACACCTTTACTTTGGATATTACTAACTACACTTCTTCCCCGGAGTTTCTGTGCTTTCTCGTCCAGCAGGTTCTCATGGATCGTGGCTGCCGCCGTGGTCTGCTGCTGACGTCCACCATATTTAGCATTACATGCCATATATAGTCATTATTGCTACCATCTCCACTACAGCTTTGTTGGTTAATGACTTATTGCTGCTGTGCATCTGTGTTCCGCTGCTGCTGCGGTCACCTTGCCGTTTGTTGTAATTCATTGTAATTGTACGACATGTTTGTGTTGATTGTTCTGTACATGTGACATCCATTGCACGTCTGTCCGTCCTGGGAGAGGGATCCCTCCTCTGTGGCTCTTCCTGAGGTTTCTTCCACATTTTTTTCCCTGTTAAAGGTTTTTGTGGGCAAGTTTTTCCTCACTCGAACCGAGGGTCTAAGGACAGAGGGTGTCACTCCCTGTACAGACTGTGAAGCCTCTGAGGATAAATGTGTTTTGTGACTTTGGGCTATACAAATAAAATTTGATTTTGATTTGACTTATTATATTCTAAAACTGACCTTTACAGTCATCACCATAGGGACAGACTGATCTCTGTGGAGGTTTTCCAGGTGTGGTTGATAATAGTTGTAGCATTCGTACCTGCTGCAGCTCTCTGGTACTGTGGGATCTTGGCGTCTGGCAGACTCAAACTGGGATCCAGTCTCAGGATGTCCAGACTCTCGTTCAGGTTGCTGCTGTTTGATGTCTTTGCTGATTTACATTTAGTTTTCCTGTTTGGGATCTTTGTCGGGAACTTCATCTTTAACTTCTTGCTGTTCTCCTGCGAAGAAAGGGGTAGTGAGGCAGTAGTCCACTACTACTACTACTACTACTACTACTACTACTACTACTGCAGCATTATGTGGTATGATGCAGTGTTATAGAGTATTATGAATTATGTAGTATTAGCATTTTGTAGAGTTAGTAGTGTTATGTAGTGTTCCCGTACCTTGGCAGTAGAACTGGCACTAGTAAACAGTCTGGAGCTTCTTCTGGGCTGAACATTAGGAGGACCAGACATACTGGGACTGAGGACCTGAGGGGAGCCACTGACAGACATACAAGTTATCAGACAGGTCATCGGAAAGACAGACTGTTTGTCTGACCAAAGATAATGATGTCAGACCAGACCAAACCAGCTAAATCACAATATAGTTAAAGTTACCTGGTGTGAGGAGCGGAGCTCTGCGATTGGTTGAAGGGGATGGGAAGAACATCTCTGCTGTTACCACTCTGACTGAAAACAGACTTTGACTGACTGATCCTGGAGACAGACTGAGAGACAGACAGGTTGACAGTATGACGTCAGTGTATATTACAGTAAATAAACTAACTGTGAGACTTTTATTTTGAAGGCTGAGCCTGTTTCCTGTCGAGCGCCCCTGATGGATGACATCACTTGGGGGGTAACAGGTAAGTAGTGGGCAGGACATACAGTGTCATGATGAAGTCCTGTGGAGTATGTGTGTGTGTACCTTCTTGCTGGGAGCTGTAGATTGTGTTTCCATGGTGCTTGAATAGTTCTGTAGATATGTGGGGTCTCCGGGGCTGGGCTCCAGTGGCAGGATGCCAAAGCTACACACACACACACACACACACACACACACACACACACAATGTGAATCCAGGTGTTACTGCTGTGTACAGTCTGAGCAGCTTCACGAGAACAGGAAGCACAAAGGACATTCAAGCTCATGTGACCACGCCTCTACCTGTACAGGATTATTTAAATGACTCACCTCGGTGTCAGAGGGCTGAGTGCAGCAGGTCCTCCAAGTAAACTCCGCCCACTCTTGGGCTTGTTCTGTTTTGCCAATAAGGAACCAGCTGATGCCATGGAAACTGTGTTACCCAATAGGGAGCCGGTCTCCGGAGAGATGAGCGAGGAGTCAATATAAGAAACCGACAAATCAGATGTCAGTTTTCCATTTGATGATTCTAGATTCAGACGATTCAACTCCTGAAAAAAATAAAGGTCGGATTAAAATCATAATCTGATCAGTATTTCTGGTTGTAGCATCGGGCTGTGATTGGTTAACGTACCAGCGTGTCCTGTGGCGTCTCCATGAGGGCGGTGTCTAACCGGTGGGAGGGGTTATGAGGACTAACAGATGGAGGGGGCGGGGCTATTGACGAGCTCTGTAGAGAGGACAACCTGAAGACCTGATCGGGGTCGGGTTTCTCTCCTGTAACACACAGAGTAACATGTACACACAATACAGTATGTGTGTGCATGTGTGCTAAGGCGTGTCACTACTGTACTAAAGCCAACACTTCAGACACCTTAACATGCGCACGTGTGACTGAAACAGCCTAAACTGCCACATCGGTCTCTCTTAATACATGGACTGCGTGCCTGCACACGTATTATTCAGTCTTTAAGACGTTTTGGTATAGTCTGCTGGCATAAAATGCCTTTCATAGTGTGCATGCGTGTATGCAAGTGTGTATCCATGTACGTGTATGTGCATGTGTGTGTGCGTGCACGTGTCTTTGTGTACGTGTGTCCGTTACCTAGGTGACAGAGGTTCTGGAAAGGCGACCAGAGGAACGGGTTGAGAGTTAAACTTCTCTGGAAACACTCAGCACCTTTAGCAACACGGTCTGTCTTACTGCTCAGAGTGACAGACAGGAAGAGAGAGAGACAGGTCAGTCATTAGTGAGTTAACGTGGCTCATAGTAATAGACTGGTCGGTGGTTCTGGTACCAGTAAATGTGTCCCAGTAGCGACAGCGTGAACGAGGCTGAGTCTCCAAACTCTGTGATGATGTCATCTTGACTCTTCTGTTTGTTCAGAACTCCACCAATCAGAACCTGTTCTCCTTCAGCCAACCTGAGAGACAAACAGGTGAGAGACAGACGAGTCAGAGCTTTCACCTATCAGCTCCTGTCCTGTGGAACCAAAACAGTTCTGTAGGCAGACCTCAGATCATCAGATCTGATAGTTAAGGTCTGCTCAGGTGAGTCCTGAATCTTCCCTTCATTATGTCATCATCATCATCATCATCTTGTTATTATTTAACCTTCTATACAAAACACTGTATGTATGTGTGTGTGTGCTCTTACTTGCTCAGTTCGACGCAGCATTTGGCCAACAGGAATCGAACCTGTGGTGTGGAGCAGCTGTGAGCCTTCAGCAGCCTGTATGCCTTATAAGGCTTCCCAGAGCGGTAATAACATGTTGCCAACAGGTAGAGGGCCTCCTCTGACCTCACTGAGAGACAGACAGGTACACACACAGACAGGTCAACATGTGGTCAACAATTAGAGGGCCTCCTCTGACCTCACTGAGAGACAGACACAGGTTACCTTCAGCGTAGAGTCTTTCTGCGAGGAAAACTGCGTCCAGGTAGGCGTAGTGATTCAGAGCCTGCCACACTGCAGCCTGAGAGAGAGAGACAGGTTAACACAGAGAGACAGATAGACAGACAGAGCTAACAGGGGGTAACGTGGCTGACGTGGTCATAGGACATCCACCAATCAAGTCTGACATCAGCTCGTGTGTCATACAGACTCTGACTGATCACCTTAATAGTCAGTGTGCAGATGTTAGATGTGATCTAACACACGATGTGAGTCCGTAGGTGTGTCCACAGGTGACACAGCTGGTCAGACATCAGACAGGTATCTGTGACTCTTATTGGTCATTGATCTCCACGTCAACATGCTAAAAACATGCTAACCCTGCTAACAGTCAGTGCTCCTTGCTGTTTTACAGTTAACTCACTGTGGCTAACACAGAAGCTAACCAGCTGACTAATAATGTTCTATGGACCGGCGTTAGAGTTAGCATCAAGCTAAGTTTAGCATCAAGCTAAGTTTAGCCTCTGCTGGTCTGGAGTCAGACTGTCCACCTGCGAGTGTCCTTCACAGGTGAGTCTCCCTCAGGTGAGTCTGTGCGGAATGAAGCCGCTGGGACAAACGTTAGCCACGATGCTAGCCGGCTAGTAGCATTAGCAGCTAACACAGATCTCCATTTAAAATGTAGCACGTTAGCATGTTCCTGCTCACCAGGAGAGACCCGGACCTCTCTGACACACTTTAATGGATCAGTACCGTCATCTGACGGGTTCGGCATACATGCATCATCACAGACTCGGTTTGGTTCGACACAACCTTAACTTTACTGAGTGTTTGCAGCGGTACAGTCGCCCCGAGCCCTGGCAGAGGTCCGTGAGAACAACACAACGTTAACGATGGATTCTATGATCACAACAAACTTTAGTGATCGGACCAGAATGACGAGACCTGCGACACCAGGACGGGTCCGACGGGACAACAGATGACCCACTGAGTCTCTTTTTTAACGGACATTAACGGACACTGAAATCTGACAGATTTTAAACGGAGTCTGGTCCGACCTGGCCGCTCCATGACCGAGCTCACTGAGCTAACGAAGTAGCATTATGTTAAAGTGAGTCATACGAGCTGTGACGGATCGAACCACACCGAACCACACCGAACCCCACCGCCCCTGTCCGGTTTAAACACGGTTCAAACACTACGTGTGCTGGCGGCGGGCTGCTGGGCCTGTGGCTGGGGGAGCGCTCACACCGTGGACTGGACCAGCCGCTGAGGCCGGGACGGAGAAGGCAACACGGGCTTCATAAATACTCGACTCCCCGCTCATGACAGTGGAATGAAGCTGTGTTTTTACCTGGACAGGTTCCTGCAGCACCGTCATCCCGCTACCAGAGTCCGTCTATCGGCTCCTGTCGTCCGTTTCTCTCCGCTCTTTCTTCACTTCAGTCTCCAGGAGGAGCTGCGGCCGAAAATTTGAACACACCGACCGTTAACAGCCGAACGTAGCCGAAGAATGCCGAAGAGACCGGAAGGCCGGAGCGGAGATTAACGACAGTGAAACGAGCAGAGCCGAAGCAGGTGCCGGCCCCCTGCTGGTGAAATGCGTGTAGGGCTGGTGAGCAGCGGTGTGTCGCCCCCCGGCGGTGTCACAGGGAACTGTCGTTTCTCTGTCACATGTCACATGTCCAATTAAACGTTTAAAGCGTTTCATTTAAATAATTAATTAATGACGTCATTACTTCTAAAGAAACGACACCAAAGAATGTTACTTTCTGTAGAGGAAAATAGAATGAACACTATCCTGGTGGAGCTTGACCTCCACTCATTTGTTATGACACCACAACAGGGGGCGACACAGCGCTGCTCACCTGCCTTATCTCACCTGTAGGTGGCGCAGAAGCTGCTGATCAGTTGTATTTTTCATCATGTAATGCGATTAGAATAAATACAGTGAACAGCTGTCCATATTTACCACAGTACACTGCTTTAAATACAGTGTTATATACCATTTATACCAAGCAGAGAGTTGGAAATTAAGCCAATGAGCTAAAATCTGTAATTCCTCGAGTGGCCGCTTGAGACAGGCTGCAGACGTGAGTCAGTCTCCATATGTCCAGCCTCACAGCACAAATAAACAGATCATAATATAATAATAAACAGTTCATGACAAAAGTACTGAGGGAGGTGAATTAGTTTTTAACAGCGTGACCACTTGATTGATGTACATGCTGTTACAGATACCTTATTAGAGCACCCAGGCATCATTCGACTCGACTCAGGTCTGCCGGTGATCTTTGCCGATACACTCTGTCTGTACTTTATACTACCATTGGTTTGTACACGATGATGATTTAAACCAGAGAATCTTTTGCAGGGACATCCATCTTTGTTGTTTTTGACTCGTAGCATAACCATTAATAAACATGAAGAAGAAACACGAGCAGACGAATGAATGCACACTCTTTATTCACACATGCTGACAGAGTGACATCACTTCCTGTAACCTTCAGCATCATCGTCACAAACAGGCTACAGCGTGCAGTTGGCTTCTGGAGAGAGTCTGCATTTTGCTACCGTCAGGTAGGTCTCCACCTGTTAATAGGTACATCTTGGTGATAACATTATCATTACATCATTGTGACATCATCATCACACCGCTCTCCTCTTCCTCACCTTGTGCATGTCTTTCTTGAAACAGGCAAGTAGTTCATAGGTTCGTCTCAGCGACTCGTCACCGCTCAAACTTTGATAATAGTTCCCATACGGAGCCAGCTGGAGGGCAGAGCTATCAGGAAAGATTTCTGCTCCATCCTGATTGGCCTATAGGATCAGGTGGTTACTCACACAGGCAAGCTGGTTGTTCAGGCTAGATTAGTGTGTTTGATTTAGGTCTGTGCTCTCACCCTGATTAGCAGCAGTATCCCCGTCTTTAGCTCAGAAAGTTTGGGTGAAATCTGGTTCCTCGGAGCAGAACCTCCAGACAGAGAACGACTGGGGAACTCCCAAGACTCAACCAATCGATAGGAGATGGACAGCAGCTTCAGAACCTAGAACCAACAAACCAATAAACAGACAGACAGCTACTTCAGAACCAGTGTAGTGTGTGTTGTGTCGTGCAGTCATTCCCAAAGTGTGGCCCGTGACGGTACTGCAGGTGATATATATATATATATATATATATATATATATATATATATATATATATATATATATATAAAAATTTAAATTATTGTTTTGTTTTAATTATTGTGTGACAACTAAAATACACTAGTGCAAAGATTAGAGCATTCAAGAATCCAGTGGCACCCTGGGCCCTGACACAAGTGCAAACTGGATAACAAATCTGTTTGCCACCCTGGATGACTACACTGTGACAAACCTCACCTGCAGAGAGCAAGATAGCCTGGCCGAACTGTCCTGTGACAGTATTTTAAAAATGGACTTTTCTGAGAGATGCCTGCTTGCCTTTTGTCTGAAAGTTGCCAAGGAATACTCCAAACTGTCCAACAAGGCCCTGAAGCTGCTTGTGCCTTTTCCAATCACTTATCTATGCGAATCAGGATTTTAATCCCTGGTCATGTTGAAGACAAAGTATCGGAACGGACTTAATATTAACATTCAGAAATTAACATCTGTTAAGCAACATCATCCATCTCATTTGGTGAGCATTTATTTAGGCTAGTTGTTTGTTTGTTATTAATGTAGGCCTAAATTTTATTAAAATATTATTTTTAACCGGGAGACCTTAGGCCTACTGTGTTTTCATTAAATGTGTTTGGGGCCAGAGTCAATGTTCTTGATCACATCATACTCATAGCCTTTATAGGCAGTTTAAATTAAATGAACTCTTTTCCATTATAAATGGAAGGAAAAAGCCAAATTATTATTATTTCAGTTTCCAGTTAGTTTCTTGATCTTGCGTTTTATGAAATGTTTTGTGCTGTTATGTGGACAAACTCCCAGCTTACTCTTTGAGGACTTGTTTAAAGAAGATTAATAATGCCCTTAAATTGCCAAAGGTTTTGACATTTTGACTATATCCAAGTGTTCTTATTAGTGTACAGATTTAATGTTATGGAAATAAGCCTGTCGTTCAAATGAACCTGATTATGCCCTCGGGTGCTTGAGTAAATAAATAAATTAAATATGTGCTAACTGTTGTGTGCAGTAAACTTTCTTTTAACAAGTCTGTTGTACTGATGCTATGACCAGTTATTTGTAGTGCTAGTAGCCCTATTAAGAGGTGCAGGTAAGTCAGGTAGGACTGTGTGTAGACATATTTTATCATGTGTATAATGCAGTGGTCCGAAATTCTTGATTACAAATAGTGGTACACACACACAACCCTGGTGTAGTGTGTGTTGTTGTGAAGTGTGTAGTGTATGTTGTATAGTATGTGCTGCTCTCCTCACTGAGCTGCGCTGCGTCTCATGCTTGTCAATCGGACTGATGATGTAATCAGAGTTGCAGAAATCCTGCAGGAAGATTTTGTTGAGTTGACGCTGTTCCTCCGTCTGCAGAGAGCCCTCCTAACAAACACATACACAGAAATACACACAATAAATCACATTCTTATACACAAAGGAGGTCGCCCCACTGTATGAAACAGAAACAAACTGACATGAAACACTGAAACTCCAGATTTAACAGCTCAGTATCAGTGATGTTCAGACCCTGCGGACAGCAGTGCATCAAACACAGACAGGATCCTCTCGTGGGAATCACTGCATGGGCTGAGAACACTTCTAGCAAGCATCCAACACACTTCATCTCTGACTCCACTAATGACAGCTCAAACTTCACCACTGAGGTGAAGTGGAAAACTGTCCTATGGAACCACTTAGCCTGTTATCAGCAGGTATAGATGTCTTTGTGCTACTTTCAGTTAAATCTCAAGTTTCAACGTTTTTTTTATCATCAATCATCACAGCTGCCGTAGACTTACAAAGTCGGAGAAGAGTCTCTGAGCGAGCAGGTGGAGGTGTTGAACTCTGCTCACAGCGATGGAGAACAGACGCTGGCTGTCTGTGATTGGCTGAGAGGACACACCCAAAGACAGCACCGACAGCAGGAGGAGCACTGAGAGACAGACAAGTGAGAGACAGATAGACAGGTGAGAGACAAACAAGCAGATGGGGAACATGGGTGGTTCATTTCTGATGTGTCCTCAGTACTAGCAGCACTGACTTCTCTGTAGCACCATCCTTTAATGTCTGAAACGAGGCCAACAGCCTCAGGATTCTGATTAAGGGTTGTTCTTTAGTGCTCTGGTGAATAAAGTCCTGATCCGAGTCGCTCTACATCAGCTAATTGCTTCGACTTTATTCTGCCACCAGCAGATTTCTGACCTGGGCTCAGACCTGATCGGTCCTCTGGTGGTTCAGTTTAGTGTCCCCCTTTACCATAGATAACTTCATCATATCAATAATAACACATGAACCAGTCTGAATGTCTTACCTCTGTTCATGGCTGGTCTGGTTCTGGTTCAGGGTCTGGGTCTGGGTCTGGTTCAAGTTTGGTGTGTTTGTGATGTTTTCAACTCATAGTTTTTATAGAAGAAAAGTTGATGATTAAATTGATGAAGAGAAACATGAAACGAGCATGTGTGTGCGTGTGTTCACATTACAGCGCAGAAATATTACAAACACGTCTCCTGAACAACAACACACTGAAAGCTCAGTAAAAAACACAAATGCAAACATATACAAAACATAGAAACATAGAAACATATAAACAGTATGTATGTATAAATAAATAAGTTTATAATATAAAATGAACCTGATTAGACTGAGGACAAACAAACTAAAAAAAGATGTGGCATCACTGTCAGGAATATATATTTTTAAACATATGTAAATATAAATATAAACATATTTGAATATTTAAATATCATGTTCTGTTTTCTATAATCAGAGGAAACATGCTGCTCACGTCAGATCAACTGTTAGAAAACAGATGTTTGGTGTTTTTGTCTGAATTTATTCACAGCTGTCACTGATCTGGGATTAGACATTTAACAGGAACATCGCACAGAAAACTGAATTTATTCAGCGCCCCATGTCAGTGATATGAGCAGAGACCTCAGCTCAGATACACAAGGAAACAAACAACACCTTTATCTAATTAACCTCGTTAACAAACAGCCTGTTGTGAACAAACATCTGCTAAACAAGCTGATGGTCTGTGGACACAAACTTTTCTCTCTTACAGGTGAGGGGCATCTGTGTCCTGACTCTAGAACTAAATAAATAATATTTGCATCTTGATGTAATATAATTGTAAAAGAATCGAATCAGGAGAAATGCATATCGTACCAGCCCTAGTATATTCACACTGTATATTAGTGTTTCACACTGTACATTATCAGTAATTTCAGTGTTGAGATGGTTTTCTGATGAGATTTTCTGAAACACGACGACTGAAACCAGAAACTCCGAGTGCGTGTGTGCAGTATGTGTTGTAATCCTCAGTCATGTCCTTTCTGTTGGCAGCTGTTCCTCTTCTTGTCTTTCTCTTTGAACTTTGGCCATTCAGATTTGACAGCTGTGGCTGCTACTAGGAGAAGAAGATTCAGTTTTTAAATAGTACCACACACAAAGTGGACAGTTATGTAGCAACACCCTGGGTTTGGTAGTTTGCTGAAGAGGTGAAATGGCCTCTTCAGTCCAAACTCCATAATGTTGTCCATGCTGGACTGAGCCCACTACCCACTACCACTCAGCCAGGCAGGAAATGGGACTCTCAACAGATCGCTTCACCAACTGATGATAGCCATCGACAGGCAACAGACTGACATTGGCAAACGACAGACCAGTGAACAGGCCAACGAGGATCACCATGGTCTGAGAGACTGAATAAGGGTGACAGACTGACGAGTGACAATAGATGTCCAGCAGGTTCTCATGGATCGTGGCCGCTGCTGTGGTCTGCTGCTGACGTCCACTTGACGTCCCCTTACTGTAAACCCTCACTCCCTCTCTCTCTCTCTCTCTCTCTCTTATCATGCCTATCAATGTAAAGCAGTTCGATATCCCTTAGAGTCCGCATAAACGGGGCCTGAGGTCTTATTGTTCTGTCAATCATTATCTCTCTTACACCTTTTCTTTGGATATTACTAACTACACCTCTTCCCCGGAGTTTCTGTGCTTTCTCGTCCAGCAGGTTCTCATGGATCGTGGCTGCTGCCGTGGTCTGCTGCTGACGTCCACCATATTTTGATTGATTATTTGATTTGAATAGACAACAAACCTACAATAGGAATAGTTTGACGAAGGTCAACGTGCTGACAATGGTTGACAGACTGATGATGGCCAACAACAGGCAACAGACTGACAAAGGTAAGTGACAAGTGACAGACTGACAAAGCTCAACAATGCACAACAGACCAATGATGGTCAACGATGTCTCAGAGATTGATAATGGCCATAGATGGGTGACTGATGAGGGCTGTAAAAGAAAATAGAATGAAGCACAGCAAACAAGGTGGTAAAGGGCAAGTTAGACTGAACCAGTATATTTACGATGGGAACAGGTGTGCTGGAAGTGGTGGGTCAGGTAATGGGAATGCTGGGAAAAAGACTTAATGCACAACAGGAAGTGAAATGACAAAAGATTATCTGTTTGAAAAAACGACTTTATTGTTTGAGTGGCTAGTTTGTGTCAGATTCATAACAGCACATGATTCGTCATCTTAAATGTTCATCAAACACTCTCCCGGTCAAAGCAGGACCAGTTAGACCTATGAGGTGATCAGCATGCGAACAGATAACATTCACCTGGGCTAATGGTGTCCAATCACAGATTAACGCAATAATTGTCACTAATAACCTGGATAAACAGTTAAACTATGTTCATGTGTCAGAAAATAAAAAACTCAGAGAATATCTCAACACAAACAGAAGTGACACAGTCATAAATCATTTTCTTTTTTTTAAACATTATTTTTTTGGCCTTTTTATGCCTTTTATTGATAGTACAGCTGAAGATAGACAGGAAGCAGGGGGCAGAGAGAGGGGGAGAGACACGCAGTAAATGGCGCCCGATGCGGGAGTCGAACCGGGGCCAGCTGCAGCGAGTACTGTAGCCTCTACACATGGGGCGGCTGCTTAACCCACTACGCCACCGACCGCCCCCCATAAATCATTTTCAAAGCCAGAAGGAACACATAACCGATAGATGGTCACAGCGTTCACTCATCACACTGGTGAATGCTGCCGAGTCTTTACAGAACAGGTGAGTTTTCTGACAGGAAACACCACAGGTACACAGGACAACAGAAAGAACATTCATGCTATCAGACAGTAGACTCCCTCAGGTTCTCATTTTGCAGGAAGTCGGGGGCATTTTGGGGAGGAGCAGTATGGAGGAGAAATTCGCTCTGAAGCTCCACTCGGGCGGGGGAATCCTCAGCCAATAATGAAGGATCACCCCTAGGGCCAAGAGGATCACCGGGCTCCTCTGTTTTTACACCACTTCCGTACAGTTGACTGATTCGTTTACACAGAAGTCCTTCTGTCTCTGGGGGCGACTCCACATCCTCATCTTGCCTTCCTGTCTTTTCTCTGTATTTGTAGGATGCTAGTTTGACGGTCCGCTGCAAGAGGTGTTTCCTGTATGCTCTTTGGATCACTATTGCTGCCACCTCTTCCTGTTTCCTCCGCAGAGTGCTGCTGATCGGCTCATATGACACCTGCACAATAATCATTCTAAATTATGAACAAAACCTTTAGAATGAAACGCCAATAAAAGACAATGACCTCACCTCATGATAGATAGATAGATAGATAGATAGATAGATAGATAGATAGATAGATAGATAGATATTTTATTAATAAAATCAAACCTTGGAGGGGTTGTTGGCCATGAACTTCTCTTCCATGCTGGCTTTGAGAGCATCCATTTCTCCTGAGTCTCCTAAAACCTGCATATAATATAATATAATATAATATAATATAATATAATATAATATAATATAATATAATATATACAAATTCACACATGAAATAAGCTAACCTGATGTTTCATGTCATCAGGTCATGTTACCTGTGCTGTGAGTGCAAGCAGGATGTCCAAACAGTGTATCCTGTCTCCAGGAACCAAAGGCAGATCCATTTGGATCAGTTTGATGGTGTTTGGTTTGGAGATCCTCAGAGGATCCTTCAGCGTGTCGCAGAAATCTGATAGTTTACTGTGGAACACATCAGAGTCACGTTAGGATCAATGAACAGACGCATTAAGAGGAATATTCAGGTAGAAGATCACCTGTATTGTATAAATTGTGAAGCATCTGGGTCAAACTTCTCCCAGGTTTCATAAAACATCTCAAAGTCGTCCTCACACAGAGGGTCACTGCTCTCCTCCGTGGCCACGTTGAAGTTCTCCAGGATGATGGCGATATACATGTTAACCACCACCAGGAAGGACATGATGATGTAGGTGGTGAAAAAGACAATGCCCAGTGCCGGGCTGCCACAATTCCCACTGACTGTGGTTCCTGGGTTCTCTATATCAGGGTCGCAGTCTGGTGGCGTGTTCATGATGGGATTCAGCAGACCATCCCATCCGGCTGACGTGGTAATCATAAACAAACAGATCATGCTGTTCCCGAATGTCTCAAAGTTAAACATGTCATCGATCATGGCCTCCTTCTTTACGTAGGCAAAGTTAGACATGCCAAATATGGAGAAGATAAACATAATGAGGAAGAGGAGGAGGCCGATGTTGAATAGGGCAGGAAGTGACATCATCAGGGCAAACAGCAGTGTCCGGATCCCCTTGGCTCCACGAATCAGGCGAAGGACTCGGCCAATACGAGCCAATCGGATCACACGAAAGAGCGTGGGTGAGACGAAATACTTTTCAATGATGTCAGCAAGGAGGAGGCCTGGAGGGAGGACAGAATAATAAAATTATGTTCTCACATGAGTTGACATCACCACAGTGACATCACACTCACCTACGATGGACAGGATAACCACCACAAAATCAAAGATATTCCAGCCAACAGCAAAATAATGCTGGCGGAGCGCGATGACCTTCAGAGTGCACTCCGTGGTGAAAATGACAATGAAGACAACATTGACCCAGTACAGGATCAGCTCTTTCTCCGCACTCTGCTCATCTGTCTCGACCATCATGGTCACCATGTTGAGGCAGATCAACACCATGATGAAGATGTCGAAAAACTGTTTGGTCACCAGGTCAAAGACCAGACCCTGGAACTGATTCTGTTGAGATACATAGAGAAACATAGCATTAGTTCAGAGAGAAGGACCGAAAACTGCATCAAACAGACATTTTAATTCTGGTCTCACCTGAACTTTTCACACCTGCACTTTACTGGCTTCTGGTTTACTGGTCTTAATAAAGTCAGACAGGAAGTAACTGAACTGACCTCAGGTCGTGGAACAGGTTTCTGAGGTTTCTTGGATCCCAGTTTCTTCATGGCGTTGTAATATTTCTTCTGCTCCTCAGTCATAAAGATATCTGTTCCTCCCATGTAAAGAAAGACAACAGAAGCAGAATAAAGGTATGATCCAACCTGAAGAGTTCAATTTAAACTCTCACACTGAGGAGAAACATATCTTTGCTTTCTGCTGGTTGAAGTTGTCGATAATGACTCCGATGAAGAGGTTGAGTGTAAAGAAGGAGCCGAAGATGATGAAGCAGACGAAGTAAAGGTACATGTACAGATTGGCTTCATACACTGGCTGGGACTCCACCTGAACACACGCACACACACACACACACACACACACACATAGAGAGCACTGTAACCCTGGTAACCAGAATACAACATATGACCCATACAGTGGAATGAGTTTGTACCAGTACAGGATTTATGAAACTGAATAGGTTTACTGACATCTCTGGAGTCGACGGCCGCGTACATGATGTCCATCCAGCCTTTAAAAGTGGCCTGGAAGACATAAAAGACATAGACAAGAAAGACGTGAATGATATGAAAGACAAAAACGTCAAAGATATTAAAATCATTGAACACATGATGTTCAGTGGTCACTGACCACTTGCAGCAGAGACAGGTATCCCATCCCTACATTGTCGTAGTTGACCTTAACATTCTTCCAGCGGACGTCAGTGAAGTTATCCTTCATCAGAGTGAAACATTCGGTCTTGTTGTTGACGACTTCAGAGAGGAATGTTTCCTCAGACGTCATGTTAAAACAGAAATAAAACTTTCCTGCAAACAAATTTACGCCCATGATGCTAAAGATCAACCAGAAGATGAGACAGACGAGCAGCACGTTAAAGATGGATGGGATTGCTCCAACCAGGGCGTTCACCACTACCTGGAGAAAGGGAGACAGGTACAGAGAGAAGAAGACAGCAATGTACAGTGAGAGTGAGACAGCTAGAACTTTCCAGTACATAAACAGACAAGTTACCTGTCTGTTAGCATGAAAAGTTTCTGTCTCACCCTCATGCCCTCAAAACGAGACAGGGCTCTCAGTGGCCTCAGAGCCCTCAGAGTCCTCAGAGACTTAATGGGTCCCAGCTCAGAGTATCCCAAGATGTTTGCTGTCAGAGACACAAGAGACACCTGGAAAACAGAACACACCTGTGATGACATCACATTGCACTGTATCCCATTGGTTTACTGAAGCATCAATGCTGTTGGTATGGTTACTCCTGCAGGTATGAATGTTCTTACGTCCACAATGAGGAAGTCAAGCCAGCACCAGGCGTTGGTAAAGTAAGTCTTGAATCCATAGGCGACCCACTTGAGAACCATCTCCACCACGAACACATAAGTGAATACCTGGTCTGCATACTCCAGAATTGTCTTAATGGCCCGACGTTGCTCCAAGTAAATGTCCTCAAAGGCCTGCTCACATACAAAATGATGTAAGCACACTGGTGACAGGTGTGTCTTATATCAGTGTGATGTCACTTTATGCCGCAGTAATCTCACCTGTGTATTGTGCAGCAGCCATGCTAGTATTTGAGAATGTCAGACATTTTTGTAGTCCACTGTTAGCCATGTTAGTAGGCCTGTGGTCAGTTTGTCAGGCGTTGCTGTTGGCCATGTTGTCTCAACAGGTTAGTACTCACACAGCACACATTCCTGAGAACCAATCAGATCTAAGTTATTAAGTTACATGATCAGCTCAAAGCAGTCAGACGAGTGGCGCGTTTAAAAAAGAAATATTAGAAAACATGCTTCACAGCAAAACTCAAAAAAACAAAAGTTTGATGATCAATAATTGATTGATTACCAGAGCACCACTGCTCATCAGGATCATTAAGATGATGAAGCTCTCAAAGTAGTTATGTTCTACGATGGAGAAACAGGTTCTCCTGAAATTAGACCAGACCTTCCCTCTGCCCTGGGATGTGTCTATGTCCAGGAAAGGACAGCGCTGGTAACACTCTGAAACACACATGAACATCAGGTTATGCTACGCTCATAACATACATGTAAACATCAGGTCACACTTGAACATCTAATTGGCATTAAAGGAGCGACACTAAACTGGTCCAAGTTTTTTTCAGATCAATCTCAGTCTGTTCATGTCAAAGAAGAATCCTGCATGCACACCAAACTCAATCACAGAGTTCCACAAGGTTCTGTGCTTGCACCAGTTCTATTCATCTTACAGTATAAATACTTTCCTTAGGCAATATTATTAGAAATCACTCCATTAACTTTCATTGTTATGCGGATGATAAACATTGAGTTCCTTGTGGTTCCTTTGGTCACCACACATTCAAACACACACACACATCTTAAACAAACAAACATCTTAAACACACACTTCTGCGAACAGATTAATGTTTGTGTGGTCATACTGTCAGTCAAGCAGTCCTCTGGTGTGTTTGCCTCAAGATCTTCATCATCCTCATTGTCCTGAACTTCAGGAGGTTTCTGCACGGTGCTGCAGGCTGATGACTCATCACCCTGAACAAACAAATATTTTCTTTGTGTTTACAGTCTCAGCGTCCATGTTTGATCACATCCCATTCATTATGATTAATCAGGTTGAGCTTGTATAAGATTTTTTTATTATTATTCTAAAGAACTTTGAAGTCCAGTTTGTATCTCCATGCATCCACACTAAACACTACTGGGACCAAAACTGTCCAGTCTAGGTTTAGAGGAACTGGCTCAGAAACTAAAGATAAAACTGGTAGCTTTATTCACCCTTAAACAACATCATTGTGCTTAAACATAAACATCACTATAAATATCGTCTTAGATATAATCATTATAAATAACTCCATTCTGTCTGTTTTTCTCAGCAGATGTCAGATTTGATGAAGTTCAAAGTGAAACTTCAAACAGAATAACATAAGATTTTAAAACGTTTTAAACTTTTAATCTGCCTTTTGTTTTTCTTTCTGGTTTACTCAGTTCAGGTTCAGACTTGTATTTACTTGGGAGAGCTTTTCTTCTTCTTCCTCTTCCTCCTTTTCATCATCATCATCATCGTTATTATCATCGTCAGGCGTCTCACAGTCAGACTCGGCCTCTGCAATAGGGACCCTCAGGGATGCGATATTGTGGTAACTGCTGGTCCAGTTGTGATGACTACAATGATGGGGCTCAACCTCTGAAGCTGACTGGTCCAAGGTCATGAAGGTCAAAGCCAAACACTCTTTTGTTGTTCTGTCATCTTCCTCAGTGTTGACTGCTGAACAAACAGAAACACAAGGTTCTGTGCTAGGACCGCTTCTATTCTGTTTATATATGCTTCCTTTGTAGAACATTGTTAGGAATCACTCCATTAATTTTCATTGTTCTGCCGATGACATCCAATTATATTTATCAATCAACCCTAATGAAACCAGTTAGTTAGTTAAAAATTAAAACATGCCTTAAGGACATACAAAAAAATTGATAACCTGCAATTTTTTAATGTTGAGCAAATGGACCCAAACACCTCAGAAACTCTCTTTCTAGAGACTTAGTTACTTTAGATGGGATCACCCTGGCCTCCAGCTACACTATAAAGAATCTTGGAGTTGTTTTTGTCCTTTAACATCCACATAAAACAAATTTCAAGGATTGCTTTCTTTCACCTTTGTAATATTGCAAAAATCAGAAACATCTTGTCTACAGCAGATGCAGAACAACTAGTCCATGCATTTGTCTGGTCTGTGAAGAAAGAGTCAGGAGAGGACTTCTGTTTAGATTTGGTGCTATATAAATTAATGTGAATTGAAAATTAAATCATATAGTGATGCACAATGAAAGCTTCCTTTAAATAATGTAACTTAATTTTATTAATTTGTTTTAATAGCAGTGAAAATATCCATATATATATATATATATATATATATATATATATATATATATATATATATATATATATATATATATATATATAAAATAATTAGTAATTAGAGCACCTCTAACAGATATCAGATCAATAAATCAATCAATAAACTGTAGTTCCAGTCCTACCAGTGTGATCTGGGTTAATATGACTCTTCTTTCCCATTAAAGTCTGGACATGTTCCAGGATCCAAGCTTTAGTCCAGGCCACAGCCCTATTGATCCGGTTTATGGCAATCTGCAAGTTATTTTCTCCTTCATCTTCTGTAACTGCAAGATTATCACCGCTGAATGAACTCAGCAACAAGGCCAGGAACAAATTCAAGACCTGAAACAAGACCAAAGAAAAGATTCAGGACCTGAAGCATGACAATGTACATATTTAGGGCCATAGAGGCCAGGAAAACATTTAGGAGCTGTACTGAGTAGTTTAGAAATGTAACTGTTGACCCCAGACCAGATTGACAGCTGGCCCGCTTGACCCTGTAGGATTATAAACCTATTGAAACAGGCTTAAATCAGGGACTAACTTACCACAAGGTTTCCAATAACAAGAACCATCATGAAGACGATCAGGCACATGGCCTGACCTGAAACCTCCATGCAGTCCCACATGGTCTCAATCCACTCTCCACACAGTACCCTGAAGATGATGAGGAAGGCATGGAAGAAGTCGTACATGTGCCAGCGAGGAAGTTCGCAGTCAAGCGTGATGCGACAGACACAGTCTTTGTAGTTTTTTCCAAACAGCTGCATACCGACGACTGCAAAGATGAATACAATGATGGCCAGAACCAGCGTCAGGTTCCCCAGAGCCCCCACTGAGTTCCCAATGATCTTTATCAACATGTTGAGGGTCGGCCATGACTTGGCCAGCTTAAACACTCGCATCTGGACAGAAGGCAGGTGAGGAGGCAGGGGTAGAGACAGGTAAGGAAACAGGGAATACTAACCTGATTGTTTTGTTTGTTAAATTTACAATAATGATGCCGCACTGACCAATCGGAAGGAGCGCAGCACAGATAGGCCCTTGACATCAGCCAATCCCAGCTCCACCAGACTCATTGTAACAATGATGCTGTCAAAGATGTTCCAACCCACCTATAACCATGGCAACAAAGCAATCACAGACATATGTCACCATGGAAACAGCTGTTAGTTCACTGTCATCACTGGTCATCATCACATGATCACAAACAGGAAGTCTGACCTGGAAGTAGAAATATGGGTCCATGGCAAGAAGTTTCAGGACCATCTCAGCCGTGAAGATCCCTGTGAACACCTGAAGCAGGGTAGAGGTCAGAGTTCAGAGGTCAACAGAACTCCAGAGATGCTGCTGTGTCAACAGGGCTCTGGTTGTACCATGTAGATAGGGATTCTTGTCGACTTGTCTTTGCTCACCAGATTTCCGACACTCAGAAGCTCCTCAAACTCCTCTGTCATTGGATAGTGCTCCATGGCCATGAAGACAGTGTTAAGGACAATGCAGATGGTGATGCCGAGGTCCAAAAAGGGGTCCATGACGATGGTGTAGAGACACTTTTTGGCCCAGCGCCAACAGGCACAACAGTTCCACTTGAGGAAGATGTTGGCAAAGACATACCAACAAGGAGGACACGGCCTCTGGTCATCCTCAAAGTCTGAAACACACAGCAGGTTAGTGAGATGATGACCTGTTCATAAAACTTCTGCAGGGGCAGCTGAGGGTCCAGACCTTCTGTCTGTGTGTAGAGTCTATATTAATAAAGTTGAGTTGATTGGACCTGACCTTATGTGGTCAATAACATTCATTCTGTTTTTAGCAGAAGTCAAGGTTCACATCCTAAGTGTGTATTCAGACATGAACAGGGACACTGGCAACTGGTGCTGGGGGTGAGGTGGGTTGCTATGGATGTGTCTATTGGAGCTGAAAGCGGAGTTTCGGGAGCCGGACCACACCTCAACAGCGCCACTTCCGACAGTCCTATAAATACCCTCCTAACCCTGTGGTTCCCTCCACACCACGCAATCATTCATTTGTCATTTTGGTTCTTCTGTACACGTGACATCCATTGCATGTCTGTCCGTCCTGGAAGAGGGATCCCTCCTCTGTGGCTCTTCCTGAGGTTTCTTCCACCTTTTTTCTCTGTTAAAGGGTTTTTGTGGGCAAGTATTTCCTCATTCGAACCGAGGGTCTAAGGACAGAGGGTGTCACTCCCTGTACAGATTATAAAGCCCTCCAAGGCAAAATGTGTTTTGTGACTTTGTGCTATATGAATAAAATTCAATTTGAATAAATAATTCTAATGTCCCTTGTTAATGGTGTGGTCCGTGCTAGTGAATTCAAGAAATAACTTTTTATTTTGCTGATTACCTGCTTTCTCGAGGCTGGCACTCGCTCTCTCTGTTGTTGTTACTCTGTCTCTCTGCCAAAGCTCTCTCTCTCTCTCTCTCTTTCTCTCTCTCTCTCCAAATCAAATTAAACTTCTTTGTGTCATATTTTGCGCCGTAAATTGCATGTCAGACTTACAGTAGAAGCTGGGTACATGAAATAAACAAAGTCAGAACACACATACAGGTAGATTATCAGAGCTTAGTCCATGAATCCACTTGGATAGTCTCTGGTTCAGAGACATTTCAGACTGTCTCTGAACGTTTGATCAATCTGAGTGTCTAATTGGCTTGTGGAGTGTGACCTTGGGCTCCTGTTTAACAAAAGTTGAATCTGGCTCAACTTCTCTCCCAGACATGGCAACGTTTTTTGTGGCAGCCCGTGTTGCATGAACGCACAATCCCTACTGAAATTAATGAAAAAGTCTACTACATACGGTTCCATATTTCCTGAACCAGAACCAGAACTGGAAGGACCTAACCTGGACCTAGACTAGCAGTACCTGTCTTCCTGTGTTTTGATAGGCTATGAGAACATCTGTGTGTTTCTGGAGGCTTATTTACCTTCCATAGCAGTGTGTTCTTGCTCGTGGTCCATTTCTTCAAATGAATTCTTTGGTGCTGAATCTTGTTTCTCCAAGAGCGCCGCCCTGCAGGCTGCCTGCTATGATCACAAGAATAAATGTTTAGGTCATGTGACAAACAGGTAGCTAGACAGATAGGAAAGAGACAGACCTCCTCTTCTCTCTCCTTCAGCATCTCCAGGATCTGAGCATACTCTTCCTCCTTCTGTTTGGCCTCAGCCATTGTGGCTGCATTCTGCTCAGCATACGCCATGGCGACCACAGCCAGGATGAGGTTAATGAGGTAGAACGAGCCGAGGAAGATGACAACCACAAAGAAGATCATGTAGGTTTTACCTGCGGCTCGCAGCGTCTAAAGACATACAGGTGAGAGATATACCGGTACAAAAAGACAGGTGAGAGAAGACAGGAGTCTACAAATTTCAGGCAGTTCTGATGGTTTTTATCAGTTAGAGAACAAACTGGTTAAAAAGTCCAGTGGGGATCAGTCACTGTACTGAGATCAGTCATTGTACTGGAACCTGCCAGGTACTGACCAGCTGGAAGAGGTTTTCCCAGAAGTCCTGGGTCATCAGTCTGAACAGAGCCAGGAATGCCCAGCCAAAAGAGTCATAGCTGGTGTAGCCATAGTTCGGGTTTCGACCAGCCTTCAGACAGACATAACCCTCAGGACAGACCCTGAACACATCATCATCATCATCATCAATGTTAATATTCACAACATCAACATTATCATGTTAATGTATTCATTAGAGGCAGTCAGGTGACCGTACCCGGCATCAGAACTGTTTCCACACAACAGAGCATCAAGATGACCAGGGTGGTAGTAGTAGTTTTCTATGAAAAAGAGAAACAGATAGAGAGGGAGAAGCAGACAGGCAGACAGAGAGCTTTGGATGTTTTGCAGATCATCTGTGCTGTGTTGCTGCAGTATGTGTAGTAATACCATGGAAAAGTAGTTGATGATGTGTTATAGGTGTATTTGTACTTTGTATTTCATTAACAAACAGATCATCACAGAGCTTCATATTCTGTGATCCATTCATTCTGGATCATGGGAATTGCAATAATTAGTGGATTAATTTCAAATCACACTCTGATTAATTTCTTTTCATCATTGTCTTTATCATACCTGGGTTGTTGATGTGTTCATAGAAATCAAAGTCACTGTTTCCCATATCATTGGCATTGGTGTTGTTGCCATGGTAACCAGTGTGAGACGTGTAGTTGCTAAGCAGATGTGGTGGCATCCAGACACATTTTTGCCGCAGGTTTCCCATGAAGAGCTGCAGACCAATCAGAGCGAAGACACTGAGGCAAAATACTGTCAGGATCATGACATCACCCAGCTTCTTCACTGATTGGATGAGAGCTCCAACAATCGTCTTCAGACCTGGGGGAGTGGGTTGGGGGTGTGTCGCGGGCGGGTTAAAAACTGACTGACCAATCAGTATAATAAATATTGAGTCATCAACATAGAAACAGGCTGATTGTAACATCAATGAAGGCTCAGCTGAAGTTGATTCTTCATAGAACAGACTGATGGTTGGCTGTTTAGCTGGATGCCATTATGCAGTTTTAAGATAGACTTTAAGTTGGGATTAAATCCACCTTAAAATGTAACACATACTGACCAGGAATGACTGTGATGGTCTTCAGAGCCCGAAGAACTCTGAAAGTCCTCAACACAGAAACGTTTCCCAAATCCACAAACTCTGTCAGGTACCTAAGACACAGCAACCATCATCATCATCATTATCTACAGAAAAAGTAAAACATCGTACAGATGACTTGAACTTAAATGTAAAGAGTGAATCAGAGATGTGTTTGTCGTTTCTCTGGTGGAGGTGATTGATGTATCTGTTATTGTGTCATGATCAGTTTTTGAGCCTTACGCCATGCTGATGACCATGAAGTCCAGCCAGTTCCAGGGATCTTTGAGGAAAGTAAACCCTCCGATGCAGAATCCTCTGGACAGAACTTTGACTGTTGCTTCAAATGTGTAGATGAATGTAAACACATATCTGTTCAATGACAAGAAGACCTCAGAATCATTCAAACCATAAGAAACTCTAAAGACTGAATATTTACTGAGCAGTGACACTTCAACTACAAAGACAATTAAGTCTTCTGCTTATTTTAGACCTTAATGATCCCATGAGATTTGCTTGTAAAGTGTCTATAATGAACACTGTAGCCTGTGGGGGGCTCTAGCTGGATGATGATACTGATGTATACTGTATATTTGTATGTACAATGTATGTATGTACTCAGCTTAGAAGTAGTTCAAATGGGTGACCCGGTGGGCTTTTACTCCTGTAATGTAGATAGACTGAAAAATTGTGAAAACCCACAGCAATCCGATACAACACCGACATATGTGATACCACAACAATCCACTGGTCCATAACGCACCTCATCTCCACAGCACTCTTGAAAAAGACCAAAAGATACTTAGCACAGGTCACCTCAGGAAGCTCCAACCTGAGGCATTCCACCACTTTCTGGGAGAGAACTATGGCCTTGAGGTTGAAGCTTGAAGTTGCTGACTGTCACCCTGGCTGCTACATACGTGGCTCTGAGCCACCAATCACCCCAGTACAGTCCAATCTGAAATAAGCAGTGATGCATTTTTGATGTTCCCAAGTGGATACTCTCCTCGCCCTGAGATCTGGAAAAGAATGGCCAGGGCTCTGGTTCAAGAACCAGTGCTACATGTAGAGGTGAGCCTATACAATGTTAACTATATCTAGTTAGCATTGCTCAACTGTCAACGTGTAATGTCACGTTCCCAGGACCAGTCAAGGATTCCAGGAGTCAGCACGCCTAGGTCCCTACCTTTTATTGCTGTCCATCTTACAAAGTATCTGAACCTTTTGCCTATCCCTTCCAGGTGTTGGGCCCACAGGGTGATGGCTCCATGTAGTTTTTTTTGACTGTGCCCATTTGAACCTCATTGGTCAAAGTCTGCTGTGTATTGTGTGTTGACTCACTCCACAGTCTTGCTCCATGCTGGAGGATCACTCATTGTCATGAACACACAGTTGGTGAGAATTGTCACCATGATGAACAAACTGAATAAAGTTTGACATTAAGGAATAAAAGGTTTCGTCAACAACCTGCTAATCAAAGCTAGCCACCAATCAAATGGAAGTACAGGGTGATCTAAAGGACCAATCAGGGAGGAGTAGAGGGTGATGTAAAGGATATGAGTGGACGAGGATCCTGATGGCAACGATCCTCAGGGGGTTGAACGGACTCAGCAGGTAACAGGATGGTTCAGCGTTAAACCTGTAGATGATGTTTCCTTTACTGAGCACGATGAAGGTCTACAGAGACACAGATAGGTCAGACATACAGTTCAGACAGATAAATCAGAGAGGAATATCTGATCAGATAGAGACCTTCTGTGATTGGTAGAAGGGATCCAGCTCCTCCAATGGGGTGTTGAGAAGCTCAGGGGGTGGGTCTCCATAGATAAATGGGACGGGCTTCCCGGCCTCCAGGTCACTGGCTGGTTTAGGAAGGTCTTCCTCTGCTATCTGCCAATCAGAGAGATTGAGAGACAGTTAGAGAGACAGGAAGACAGACAGGCGGACCGTCAGATAAACAGACAGACAGACAAGGTTCAGTTCTTGAGACATCTTGAGGAGATGGTATAAAGTAACAGGACAGTTAGGTTAGATTAAGATTAGGTTAAGGTTAGGGAAAGGCTCGGTAAAGGTTGATCCACAGCTGATGTTTTGTACCTCTATGTTCTTCTCCTTCCTCCTCTGTCGCTCTTTCTCCTCGACTTCATATCGGCGTTGAATTTCCTCTAGTGAGGCTGGCGTGAAGCGTCTGAACACCTCTGAACCAACAGGGGGCAGCAGAGGTGCCATCCTCTCATCATGCAGCACTGTCACTTAGCAACCACCTCCTGTCGAAAAACACACATGTCCGGACACATTATTGGCTGACAGAAACAGCTGGTCATGTGACCACGAAGCCTGTCACATAAAGTCGAGATTATATCTGTGAAACTACAAGGCATGTTCAAGACACTACAGAGACCTAAACCACGTACATATGTACACATGTTGTACACATGTGTCATAATCTTCATGTTAAACTGCTTTCAGGTCAGTCTAGTCTCTGTTGATGAGTATGGATTGGGTCAGACTGATATCAGTCCTGGCCCTGACTCCAAACTTGTTCTGGTTCTGCTTAGTGAGCTACTGGGCTCTTCTACAGGGCGTCATGTATGATGATGATTAAGACCTGCACACACACACACAGAAACACACACACACACGTCTCTGGTGTCCTCAGTGTTGCCAGGGTTGACCCCACCCTTTCGTTGCCATGGCAGCCACAGCTGTTTCAAGTCATCAGTTTGGCCAGCTGGTGTAGAGTTACAAATGCTACAACAACCAAACTCATTTCACACACACACACACACACACACACACAGAATACAGTCAGAACACAGAACATAGTCAGAACATGGAACACAGTCAGAACACAGGGCACAGCCAGAACAGAGTGATAACACAACCAGAACACAGGCAGAAGGTCAGAACACAGACTGTCTGTCTGTCTGTCTGTCTGTCAGATGATCTGTCTCTCTGTTGGTTCCCACACATATTCGGCTACAGGCAGCTAAATACAGACATACACACACAGTCTGTGCAGCTATCCTTGTGAGGACATTGCCTTGAGTGTGCGTGTGTGCATGCATGCATGTGTGTGTTTGAGGACCAGAACCAGGACCAGGACCAGAGCCAAGACTAGGACCAGAGCCAAGACTAGGACCAGGAACTGGACACGAACCAGCACTCAACACTTTCAGACTCAGTTCAAAATGAAGCCAGCTTCCAATATGAACACAAACTGGCCTAGCTTAGCTCAGACTGGTCCAGTTTGATATCCATGAACAAACAGGTCACCAGAGAGCACGAGGTGTGATCACTATGTAGAGGATTTGCAATTTGGAAAAGTTTGTCCAATGTTGGTGTTAGTGTGACAAATCCTGGATAGCTGGATTCCAGACTTTTGAACGCAAAACTGCAAAATATGCACCAAATGCAGACTGTCACTGTACCAGCCTGGATATTTTTTATACATACATATTCAATACTTTATAGAACACTGTCACTTTACCCTGTCTGTAAATATTGTACTTATATATATTTATCACAACCTTGTACAGTTTAGAAGATTCAAAATAATTTTCCACATATATTTCATATTCTATTTTAGTATATTTAACATATGTAAGTACATTTTGTATTTTACTTTTAGTAAATTTGTATTCTACATAGATATTTCTCATATTCTATTTTAATGTATTATTTTGTATTTTATATTACTTTTACCTTGATTCCTTTATAATATTGTATTTTACTTATTTAGCTTATTTCTATCTGTTACATATATCATTTCGTTTCAGTCATGACCAGTTCCTCTTGTCCAACACATTTCATTGTATTTTTGACCCTGTGTTGACCTGCATATGATAAGTAAACTTGAAACTTGTTATATTTGAGTTTTAGTTTAATGCGTTACAGATTATTTATGTAAAGCTGAATGTTGGAGAGGAGAACTGTGTGAAGTGTTTTTAAAAAGACAGAGACAACAAAAAATAAACAGAAAATAATATACAAACCCAGGGAAGTCCCTGAGGCTCACCTCCAGAGCATCCACAAACACCTGAACTCATTCTGGTCACAATCTCATCATGAAATAACCACAACCATCTACATCAATCTACAACCCATCAGTGCTAGAGTTGAACATCTCATCAACATAACGTGATCTACTCGTCAAAAACATCTCACCACTGTCTCACTGCCATGTCAATGATGTTTCACCTGAATTTTACGTGTTTGACTTGTATTACATCTGTGTTTCAACTTAGTGTCACCAGTGTTTCTTTCTATGGCACAGGTGGCATCTTGATACAGGCCAAAAACAGTTCCTGCGTTATCGTGATAGGATAGCAGTTGGCCTAAACAGTGAAAGCTATAGGGGTCTATGACCAGCTGCCAAAGCAGGTGCCACCATCGGTGGCATTTCCTCTGGAATCTCGCCAGGGACCGTGACACAAATAGCATGAGCTTCAGTGGTGTGTCACTGTTAGATGAGATAGCTGCCACAAACAGAAGTGAACCATCAATGCTTATGATCCACACCGATGTATATCAACACATTGTCCAGTTGGTCTTCATCACAAGTCATCACATGGTTAGAATCTGACATCACAAATATGACATCAGAGGTCATTAAAACCTAATTAACTAACTAAGAGAGTTGTAAACTGCACTGAAACATCTGACAGGCTGTAAACATACACACCACACCACATCATATCAAACGACTCTACATCATCTGAAACTACACCACACCATATCACACCACTCGACACTGCATCACACCACACCATATCACACCAGTTGACACCACACCAGACCACAGTGCACCACTTAACACCACACCACAGTGCCCTGCACCACTCGATACCATACAAGGACACACCGCATCACACCACACCACAGTGCACCGCACCACTCAACACCAGACCACTTGACACCACACCACATCATAGTACACCACACTGCACCACATCACACCGCATCACTCGACACCATACCACATCACACCACACCACACCACATCACACCACACCACAGCGCACTGCACCATACCACACCACTCCCACTACAAAGCTCTTCATGAACAGGCACCATCATATCTAAAAGAACTCATAGTACCTTATTACCCCTTCCTTGTGGTTGCTATAGATTCCAAAAGTAGATTGGGAGCCAGAGCTT
Organism: Nibea coibor; assembly: GCA_023373845.1. Classification (NCBI taxonomy): domain Eukaryota; kingdom Metazoa; phylum Chordata; class Actinopteri; family Sciaenidae; genus Nibea; species Nibea coibor. Next base: position 88,950 of record CM041727.1, read on the forward strand.
TCAGCTATCAAGCTCCTCTTCTGTGGAACAAACTACCTTTCTGGGTTCAGGAGGCAGACACGGTCACCACCTTCAAGACTAGACTTAAGACTTTCCTTTTTGATAGTGCTTATAGTTAGGCCTGGCTCAGGCCTTCCCTTAGTTATGCTGCCATAGGAGTAGACTGCCGGGGGACTCCCCTCCCACCTCTTTCTGGGTTATGCCTAGTCAGGCACGGTACTGGTTGAAGATGCAGTCACATCTCCCTTTACTGGAAACCCGCCCCCCTAACTAATCTTCTCCCTCAGAGTGTCTGTCCTTTCTCGTCCGGCAGGTTCTCATGGATCGTGGCTGCTGCTGTGGTCTGCTGCTGACGTCCACCATATATAGCATTATTGACATTATTGCTACCATATCACCACTACACTTCACATCAGTTAATGATTTACTGGATTTACTGTTGCTGTGCATCTGTGTCTCTCTATCTCTATCACAGATTCCACTGCTACTGTAATCATTCTGCCATTTATTGTAATTCATTGTAATTGTACGACATGTTTGTGTTGATTGTTCTGTACATGTAACATCCATTGCACGTCTGTCCGTCCTGGGAGAGGGATCCCTCCTCTGTGGTTCTTCCTGAGGTTTATTCCACCTTTTTTCCCTGTTAAAGGGTTTTTGTGGACAAGTTTTTCCTCACTCGAACCGAGGGTCTAAGGACAGAGGGTGTCACTCCCTGTACAGACTGTAAAGCCCTCTGAGGCAAAATGTGTTTTTTGACTTTGGGCTGTACAAATAAAATTTGATTTGATTTGACCACACCACACCGCACCGCGCCACAGTGCACCACACCACTCGAACACCTCACCACATCACACCACACATCACACCATTCAACACCACACTAGAGTGCACCGTCACACACAACATATACAGTCACATATATAACAAATAAAGTCACACATACAATGTATGCAGCCACACGCACAACATAAACAGTCACATATACAATGTATACAGCCACGCATACAACATATACAGTCACATATACAACATATGCAGTCACATACAATATGTCTGAAAAGACACTGATCAAACGTGATGACAGAATCATTAATGATGTTAGAAAACTTACTGTCTTACTGTGCTCAGCTGCTGTTGGTTTGTTCACGACTTTCAACTGAAGGTGTGTATGTGTTTCTGTAAGTGTGTGTGTGTGTATGTTTCTGTGTGGGTGTGTATGCGTATGTGTCCATCAGTAACATGTCATTCAGCCTCTTGTCTTTGTGATAAGAGGCGCCACACAGACTCCCAGAGATGAACCAACATTTTTCATTTTTCACCACAAGATGGCACAAGAAAAACAAAATGTCACTAAAACAACAAATTTGTACAATCAATCATTTGAAACAATCACTGTGACGAACCATGACACTGATCAATCAATCAGCAATTTACCTAAGTGAGCATGTAGCACGCTAACATGATGCTAAGATAATATCATCTTAGCACTAAATACTAAACTCAACATGTAACGATAATAAAATTCTGATGAGGTTCAGGACTTTCTAAAACTCTTAAGACCTTTTTCACACCCAGTTCAGACTCACACTCTGGTGGATACAGTTTGTAACACCTGGACAACACCTATACCTGACAATACTGTGACATAAACATCTCCACTCATGAATGCAGGATGCTTTTACCTCACGTGACCCTCATTGCCATACCTGCTTTTAGCTGACGGGCAGGAACACTCATAGTCATACATGAGTGTCCTGATGAAACAGCAGGACTGAGACCACCTCAGAACTTAGACCACCTCAGGACTCATCTGAACAGAACAGGTCCAGGCTCTATACTCCACATAGAGGCCAATGAAGTGAATGAAGGAAGTGAGGAAGCATCATGTGCATCATGAGAAGCTGAGTCTGCTCCCTTGATACGTCTTTAATAATCTACAGTCACACACACACACACACACACACACACACACACAGCTGTTATCAGTGTTGTTCCAGAAAAGTGTGATGTCACACTGTGTGTGTGTGTGCGTGTGTGTGTGTGTGTGTGTGTAACTGTAGACTTCAGAATGTTGTTGGACACAGTCAGAGATGCCCGGCATTTCCTCTATAAGTGTGCGTGTGCGTGTGTGTGTGTGTGTGTGTGTGTTCTTGTTGTGTACAATCATGTACTATCATTGGTTTGCCGTAACACAGCTCCATGCATCACTCATTGGCTGAACACATTTCTGGTCACTGATTGGCTGCAGCTATTGTCAGTCAGGCAAGCAGTTTTCTGAACATTTGTGACTGTGGATTGTTATTAGCTTGAAGCTAGTTTCCTCAGTAAACACAGATATAGATACATAGATATTAATACATAGAAACATGCATAAAGAAACATAGATATCGAACCACAGATTGTTTGGATTTGCTAGTCTTTTGAATTGCCCTGCCTTTTCCTGTTTTTTTCCTGCCCTTCATGTTCTGTGTCTGTGTTGTCTAGTTTCCGCTGTCTGTGCAGGCTGGGCGTGGCTGACCTCACCTGTTCTGCTCTCACACCTGCATTTCATCAAGCTACAGTAGCTTGATGAAGTGATCTACAGGGAAGAACCAGAGTTAAATACTTAACGCTGGTTCTTCCCTCTAGATTCCACCAGTTTGTTACTGTTCCTCTGTGGTAACATTTGTACCAGTAAGCTCTGAGATATTTTTTGATGAGACTTTTTGTCTTTGTATTTTTGGATGCCTGCCTTAACACTTTGTCTGCTCTATCCTCCAGCCTGACCGCACTCAGCCTTAAGCTCAAGCTTAACACAGATAGATAATAGAAACAAATATTCATGTTAGCTAGCTAGCTATTAGCCCCATGTATCACAGCTCTCTCAGCACTCTTGTAGTGCTGATATCCACCTTTCTGGTTTCGGGAGGCAGACACGGTCACCACCTTCCGGAGTAGACTTAAGACTTTCCTTTTTGATAGCGCTTATAGTTAGGGCTGGCTCAGGCCTTCCCTTAGTTATGCTGCCATAGGGCTAGACTACCGGGGGCCCCCCCCCCATCCCGTCTCTTTCTGGGTTATGCCTAGTCAGACACGGTTCTGGTTGAAGATGTATTCACATCTCCTTTTACTGAAAACCCTCTCTCTCCCTCATTCTCCCCCCCCCCCCCCCTCTCTCTCTTTCTTTCTCTCTCTATCTCTCACTCTCTCTCTTTCTCTCTCTCCAATCATCATTTCCATCAGTGCATGTTACTAACTAAACTTCTTCCCGGAGTTTCTGTGCTTTCTCGTCCAGCAGGTTCCCATGGATCGTGGCTGCTGCTGTGGTCTGCTGCTGACGTCCACCATATATAGCATCACTATCATTATTGCTACCATATATCCATCACAGTTTAGTTAGTTAATGATTTACTGTTGCTGTGCATCTGTGTCTCTCTATCTCTATCACAGGTTCCACTGCTGCTGTAATCATTCTACCATTTATTGTAATTGTACGACATGTTTGTGTTGATTGTTCTGTACATGTGACATCCATTGCACGTCTGTCTGTCCTGGGAGAGGGATCCCTCCTCTGTGGCTCTTCCTGAGGTTTCTTCCACATGTTTTCCCTGTTAAAGGGTTTTTGTGGGCAAGTTTTTCCTCACTGGAACCAAGGGTCTAAGGACAGAGGGTGTCACTCCCTGTACAGACTGTAAAGCCTGAGGATAAATGTGTTTTGTGACTTTGGGCTGTACAAATAAAATTTGATTTGATTTGATCTTTAGCTCCCACACGTGATAATCCATGAATATTAAAGCTTTCATCAGTCAGCACCTACAGTAAAGCATATAGCGTCCATCTGATCCTGAAATGAAGGTAGTTAATCTGCTAATCTGACTCACTAAATGCTGTTCCTCTGTAAACCTTTACATCTGACCTTGTTCAAGTAGCGGTTAGCCTGGCCACAGCCACACTGAGCTAAATTAGACTGTAGCAGTTGTGGATGTTAATATCTTATTCCTGATCAGCTTGTTCAACACAGTCAGTTGGCCTATAAATACTGCTATCGCCTGTCTTAAACTCTAACCCCAACATCGAGTCAGCGTTATAAAACCTCATCGTGAAGCCAAGAAGCCCTCTTCAAAACTATTAACAGTCTGAGTCACAGCAATGCTGACCACCCTCATTACAACATGGCTGCTGATGAAAAACAAACCACACTTTGTCAGTTTGTCATCCCAGACATCTCTGGTCACATACTAACAGGTAAGACCAACAAAATATAACAGATAGGTGACATACAGGTGAGACGCCTGCTGCAGAGAGTATAACGTATGACTGAATTGTGTTTGCTATTTGCTATATGGACTGCACCCTAAACTAACCAAATGTGTGAGTGGTCAACCTGAACCTGTTTGTCTCTGATGTATGCACCTCAGTTATCAGGTAAGAATTACATTTTTCTACTTTATATATCATCACAATAATAGGTTATGACACTAACCATACAAAGCAGGTCTTGTATACTGTTCATAATATTATTATATTATAGTATAAAGGCTATTTATGCACTATATCTAACACATATCTGTTTCTATATCTAACATTAAAGGAAGCTGAAGTGGCCAAGCACCTAAAAAAGATACTGCACATTATTAAACAATGAGTTTGTCAGATCTTTGAGGTTTGTTGCTCTCTGTTTTTTTCAAAGTGGAGTTCAGAGTTCAGATGTCTGTGTTGGCGCTCTTACAACTGGCAGCTACAATCACTTTCTTGCTGTGAGATCAATCAACATCTGGACAATCGTATTTGTCCATGAATGTGGGAGTTGTTCTATTTTTTGGGGTACTGCCCCTTTGGGGTGCAGTACAGGTTTGAGTTTGTCCTTGGATGCTCCACAGAGTTGTGGCATAGAGAACATGAAAACATCGTTCTTCAGGCTCTGGACAGACCTTGTTCCTATCCACTGTGTTTCATGTTCTCACAATCTCATCCTGACTGACAATAAAGGTCTAATTAAAGTCAACAAACAAAGTCAAAGTGTGTTTTAAATGTAAATCATTGAGTCATTGTACTTTGATGCTGCTGTGCCAAAAGATTCAGCATGCTCCAGGTTCCTCACTTTAATGCAGATGACTTGTGGTTCTTTTTTGTTTTGTGAAAAAATTGTTTGAGTCACAAAATTATCACTTTCACTTTTATGAACATAGTTTTTAAATGTTCTTTGAATGTTCTTTAAATGTTTGTCATTTAATTTGGAGCCACTTTTGTAACAGGTTTATGATTCTGATGAGGCAATATCATGAGACAGTATCAGTTTAACAGCAGGTGTACTACAGAACACACACACACAAACACACACCAGAAATCTGTTCATTAAAACGCTTTGTAACAAACAACACTTCATGTTTCATCACGTCAAACAGACACGTATACACTAACACACATGCGCACAGGCACACAAATACACACAGTCTTACCTTCTGTTGTTTATTCCAATATTATTCCGGTAAATATCGACAGCGTGTCTGTCTATCTGACTACCTGTCTCTCTCTCTCTCTCTCTCTCTCTCTCTCTCTGTCTCTCTCTCTCTCTCTCTCTCTCTCTCTCTCTCTCTCTCTCTCTCTCTCTGTTGCTCCACCTCTCTGACTGAAACCTGAGAGGTCAGGTAGTGTGTCATCACATACACACACTCTGAGTCTAACCTCCAGTCTTACAGTCTGTCTAACCTCCAGTCTTACAGTCTGTCTAACCTCCAGTCCTGCAGTCTGTCTAACCTCCATTCTTACAGTCTGTCTAACCTCCAGTCCTGCAGTCTGTCTAACCTCCATTCTTACAGTCTGTCTAACCTCCAGTCCTACAGTCTGTCTAACCTCCAGTCCTACAGTCTGTCTAACCTCCAGTCCTACAGTCTGTCTAACCTCCAGTCTTACAGTCTGTCTAACCTCCATTCTTACAGTCTGTCTAACCTCCAGTCCTGCAGTCTGTCTAACCTCCATTCTTACAGTCTGTCTAACCTCCAGTCCTACAGTCTGTCTAACCTCCAGTCCTACAGTCTGTCTAACCTCCAGTCCTACAGTCTGTCTAACCTCCAGTCCTGCAGTCTGTCTAACCTCCAGTCCTACAGTCTGTCTAACCTCCAGTCCTCCAGTCTGTCTAACCTCCAGTCTTACAGTCTGTCTAACCTCCATTCTTACAGTCTGTCTAACCTCCAGTCCTACAGTCTGTCTAACCTCCATTCTTACAGTCTGTCTAACCTCCAGTCCTGCAGTCTGTCTAACCTCCATTCTTACAGTCTGTCTAACCTCCATTCTTACAGTCTGTCTAACCTCCAGTCCTGCAGTCTGTCTAACCTCCAGTCCTGCAGTCTGTCTAACCTCCAGTCCTACAGTCTGTCTAACCTCCAGTCCTCCAGTCTGTCTAACCTCCAGTCTTGCAGTCTGTCTAACCTCCAGTCTTGCTGTCTGTCTAACCTCCAGTCCTGCAGTCTCTCTAACCTCCAGTCCTCCAGTATCTCTAACTCCCTTAACTAAACTCCAAGCATGCCTTAAGGATATAAAAAGTTGGATGTCCTACAATTTTCTGATGTTAAATTCAGACAAAACTGAAGTCCAAAGACTTAGTTACTTTAGACAGGATCACCCTGGCCTCTAGCTCTATTGTAAAGAATCTTGGAGTTGTTTTTGATCAGGATTTGAAATTTCGAGGACTGCATTCTTCCACTTACGCAACATTGCCAAAATCAGACACAACGTGTCTCAAGCTGATGGCGAAAAACTAGTCCATGCATTTGTTACTTCTGGGCTGGACTATTGTAACTCTTTGTTATCAGGCTGCTCCAATAAGACTCTCTCGTCCAGCAGGTTCTCATGGATCGTGGCTGCTGCTGTGGTCTGCTGCTGACGTCCACTACATATATTATTACTGTCATTATTGCTCCCATATCTCCATCACAGTTTATAGTTAACATTTGCTGCTGCTGTGCATCTGTGTCTCTCTATCACAGGTTCCACTGCTACTGTAATCATTCTATCATTCACTGTAATTCATTGTCATTTTATCATTTATTGTAATTGTACAATATGTTTGTGTTGATTGTTCTGTACATGTGACATCCATTGCACGTCGTGGGAGAGGGATCCCTTCTCTGTGGCTCTTCCTGAGGTTTCTTCCACATTTTTTCCCTGTTAAAGGGTTTTTGTGGGTAAGTTTTTCCTCACTCAAATCGAGAGTCCAAGGACAGAGGGTGCCACCGCCTGTACAGATTGTGAAGCCCTCTGAGGCCAAATATGTTTTGTGACTTTGGGCTATACAAATAAAATTTGATTTGATTTGATTTGACTAGTTACACTGGGACAGAGTTTCACCTGGTGCTGATGTAGAATAGTCGAATAGTATTTTCCTGACCACGTCTAACACCATCAAGGTCAAGGAAAGATGTGAAGGAGATGTCATAAGGAATTAGGAGAATCCGACTGCTCTTACACTACACTATGCCATGATGCAGTGACTGATATGCTTGAGATACTTCCTAAATACTCCCTGTGGACTCTGACTGTGTTGTTTCATGCAGGAAATATAAACGTGGACATCTCTGTGAAAAATGTGATGTCATCATCAACATCAGAGTTCAAATAATAAATGAATATTGTCCACCTCTCACCGAAGTCAGATGAATTGTTTGTTACCTGGTATGGTCGTTCACCCTCCTGTCCACTCATATAGAAACATATTAACAAGTTATGGCAAAGATATATGATTAATCAGCAGTGGTAGCAATGATGATCTGCAGGACACTGGATGGCACAGTTCCAAACAGTTTGTACTCTCTTGTGTGTGAACGCAGCTCCACAGTCAACAACATGTATCCTGTGCTAAAGGAGATAATACAGGAAGCATTGAAGTGCCTTTCCTTAACAGTTAGAGAGTTTGAACAGCTCATGGCAGGCACATTAATACTTCAGCTCATTTCACACAGTTACAGTTACAGTTAGGTTCCTAAGCAAAATTGGATATTTGACCGCAGCCAACAAGTTCTGTTTCCTGTCGGATGCTGCCCCCTACTAGTAAAAGAAGACAAGTACATCCGTTAACATAAGTTAAACTCAGAGTGAGATGCTATGTTTAAAATTATGATGATTTAAATTTTGAGTCTTAATTATTTCTGTTCTTTTATAAATTGATGTATGTATGTATACATATATATGTATACCAGCTCCAGTTGACTCTGTAGGCAAGCTGCAGGAGGTCCAGTAAGTTAATGGAGATCTCTTCACAGATCCAAACAGAACCAAACTTGACTGATCATTATTTGAACAATAGACTAGGTGTTTGTACTTAAGATGCTCTTCTAGTCATCGTTAGATTTTCTATTTAAGGTGGTATCAGTAGATGAATTTTCTATTTAAGGTGGTGTCAGTGGAGAACAGTCAAAGTGTTTTCTATTTAAGGTGGTATCAGTAGATGTATTTTCTATTTAAGGTGGTCTCAGTGGAGAGTCAAAGTGTTTTCTATTTAAGGTAGTGTGAGTCTGTTCAGTTGAGGTTTGAGGAATTTGTTGGAGATCTATTTGAGGTTTGTCTCTCTGCAGTAGACATGCTGTGAGGATTCAGAACATAAATGGACCCCATGGACTCAGACTGATGGGTATTTAAACCGTCTTACAGAAGAATCTCCTCTGTTCTCCATCGTCTTCCGTTCTGCACTATTCATCATCTTCTTCCTTTGTCTCTTTATTTTCCTGTTTCAGATCCATCTGTCCATCATGGCCCCCAAGAAACCAGAACAAAAGAAGGAACCAGTGAAGGTTTCTCCAGAACAAGTGAAGGATTCTACAGAACCAGAATTTACTAACGAACCAAACTTTGACCCACACATTATTAAGGTCTGTCTGTCTGTCCGACTGCCTGCCTGTCTGACTTTGATCAAGTATTGATAAATGGGTTGTCATTTTTTCAGATTGATTTCACTGCTGATCAAATTGAAGGTAAGACATACAAACACACACAGATACACACACACACACACACACACACTCAGTGTCATTCTCTGGACTTGGTCGTAGAGTTTAAAGAAGCGTTCCAGCTGTTTGACAGCACTCCTCAGAACCAGATGAAGATCTTGATCTCTCAGTGTGGTGATGTGATGAGAGCGCTCGGACAAAATCCAACCAACACTGAAGTTCTGCGAGTGCTGGGACGCCCTAAACCAGAAGGTACATGCTGTTAATATGAATAACACACTCATTTTATGTTACTATCATTATTATTATATTTTATGTTTCTTTCTTTGAACAGACATGGATAGTAAACTGGTGGACTTTGAGACCTTCCTGCCAATGCTGCAACATGTGGCTCTCTCCAAAGACCAGGTAAGAGAGGTTCTGCAGACTGCAGTCAGAGGTGTTTCAGGTCAGAGGTGACAGTGTTTCTTTCTGTTTGATCACAGGGGACCTACGAGGACTTTGTGGAAGGCCTCCGAGTTTTTGACAAAGAAGGAAATGGGACAGTGATGGGAGCAGAGCTCAGGCATGTTCTGGCCACTCTGGGTATGAAGACACCATCAGACACTATCTGAACATATCAAGTCAAAAACATTAATCTAATGCAATGTCATGTTCACGTTGTTCATGTCCATCTGTTCATGTTATATATTATCAGGAGAGAGGATGACAGAGGCAGAAGTGGACAAGCTGTTAGCAGGGCAGGAAGATCCTAATGGGTGTATTAATTATGAAGGTAAGAAAAATCTAAATTTGATTAATGATTCAAACAAACAAACAAAGTGATGTCTAAAATAATGATTGAAGGAAACTCTGTCTTTTGTCTGTCAGCTTTTGTCAAGCACATCCTGGCTGGCTAAAATAAAGTAAGGGTGACTCTCAGTAAAATGAATAGAATCTGGTGTGATTGAGTGGAAACTGGTTTGATTGAATAGAAAATAGTTTAATTGAATAGTGTCTGGTTTGATTGAGTAGTCTGATTGAACTGAATAGTGTCTGGTCTGATTGAATAGAATCTGGTTTAATTGAGTAGAGTCTGATTGAACTGAATAGTGTCTGGTCTGATTGAATAGAATCTGGTTTAATTGAGTAGAGTCTGATTGAACTGAATAGTGTCTGGTTTGATTGAGTTTGTTTGGTTTGATCTGTTTCAGGTTGGACTTGTTGGCTTCGTGCTGTCTCGTCCTTCATGACGTTCCTTCTGATTTTTTTCTGTTAACTTGTTTAGATTTTATCATTTAAATAAACCTGATTTATCTCGCTGTGTCTCGCTGTGATTCATGTTGGTTCATTTTTTACATATCTATTAAAAAGTTCTTTAAAGATGCTAACTGGAATCAAACATGGTTCTTCAGAGTGATGCCATAGAATTATCATTATTGATATGACCTAGAACACAATCTGACACACAATAAGCAGCAATAGAAATATGTTTGATATTGACTGTCTGTGTGTTTAAATATCATGTACGAGTTCGGGTTCTTCATAAAACACATAAATAAAAGAAATTATCTTTAATTAATGGAGTTAATTAAATTAGTTAATAATTAGTTTAATAATTAATTTAACTCATGGAGCTGTTTGAACCCCAAGTTTGGCCTGTCAGGCAGTACTTCCTGTCAGACAGTGTATCTCCGCCTCCCTCACTGTGATTAGAAGACTCTCAGCCTCACATGATGAACAGAAGGAAAACAAAAGCATGTGATTGGTGGAACTGGCTTGAGGCAGCCTGTGAGACCGCTGAAGGAGGATGAGAAGGATTAGACCAGATTAGAGGAGCTGCAGGAGGAGAGACTAGGACTGGGACAGGTATCAAGGACTAGTGGACCATACTGAGCCAAACTGGACCAAACGTAACTAAACTGGACCACACTGGACCAACTTGTTGAGCAGAATCTAACTGGACTGATCTGGGAGGTGAAGGTGGAGGGTTAAAGTAAACTGAACTGGTCAATGTTGGTCTGTGCTGGTCTGGGGAACAGGATTTGGTCTGATGGACGGATTCCAGGCGTATGGGGCTGGGAAGGCGGGTGGAGCGTTCGACCCACTGACTTTCTTCAGACAACCTCAGACTGTGATGAGGATCATCTGCTGGGTGAGTCTAATGATGTCACAGTGATGTCACAATGATGTCATAACACTGATGTGTGAGGTCCCACAGGTACACTGCTGAGCTAATGCCAAGACTAATGTTTAGTCTCTTTATGATTGATCAGCTTATTGTTCAGTTTATCTGAACCGTATGTCTTTGCCGTAAATCCGTATATCTTCGTCTCTGTTAGTCCATGTTCTGTTAGTCCAGTTTCTGTTATTCAGGCTCTGTTAGTTCAGATTCTGTTATTCGGGTTCTGTTAGTCCAGGTCATGGTTCTGGTTTTAGTTCATGCTGTGTGTGTGTCATGAGACGGGTGTTAACATTCCTGAGGCTCAACACAAGACTCTTCAGACAAAACACCACAGTTCAACTCTACTGCTGCTCTGATTGGACGCACTGTGCGGCAGAGAAGCTGCTTTGATTGGACAATGTGCAGAGTGCTTCCTGTTTCCTGTGAAAATGACTGTACACTGTCAGGTGACATGGAGTCATGTTAGCATGTAGCTTCTTGTATTGAGAATGTGTTTAGCACTGAGCTAGCTGCTTTCTGTGTTGCAGCTCTTCTCCATCGTTATCCTCGGCTGCGTTGCTAACGAAGGTTACGTGAACCGTCCCGAAGAGGTTGACGAGTTTTGCATCTTCAACCGAAACCAGAGCGCCTGTACCTACGCCGTCTCCATGGGAATGCTGTGTTTCCTGTGCAGCACTGCATTTCTGGCACTTGATGTTTACTTTCCTCAGATCAGCGGCGTGAAGGACAGGAAGAAGGCCGTCATGGCCGACATTGGGGCATCAGGTGAGAATCCAACTCCTCCAGTTGTGTCATGTTTACCTGTTGGTGCATTTAGGTGCATAACCTGAGGTCTCTGCAGCTCTCTGGTCTCTGGTCTGGTTCGTCGGTTTCTGCTTTCTGGCCAATCAGTGGCAAGTTTCTAAAGAGGAAGACAACCCTCTGAACGAAGGCGCAGATGCTGCCAGGGCTGCCATCATCTTCTCCTTCTTCTCTGTCTTCACCTGGGTACGTACCAGAGCTACATCACCTGACAGCCTCACCAGACCTCCATCACTTGAACACAAGACTCACATGAGCAGACACGAAGTATCAGGACACACACATACTGCATTGAAGCAGCAGAGGGCAAGGGAGTCATGTGACTGAGGACAGGTGAACAGAGATGATAAGACTAATCATGTGATCTCTGACAGCAGCTTTACTTTAAATGAACAACATATGACATATGGGCGGCTGTGGTTCAGAGGTCAAACAGGTCATCCACTAATCAGAAGATTGGTGGTTCAATCCCCTCCAGTCTGCATGTCAAAGTGTTCTTCGGCAAGATAGGCACCCCAAATTGCTCCTGAAGGCTGTACCATCAGTGTGCGAATGTGTATGAATGGTTAGCTCCTCAAACTGATGAGAAATTGGGGCCTTGCATGGCAGCCAATGCCATCAGCGTATGAAATTGTGAATGGGTGAATGAGATACGTACTGTGAAGATCTGAAAGATAAAGACAGCTCAGATCACTTGTTCAATATTTCACTATATAGAAAATAAAGCCACATTATTTGACATTGATGATGTCATCAATAACCTGAAATATACATGGTAATGTTTCTACCATCATCTTCTCTGATTTTTACCATAGTGTAGTGTGGAGGACTGGGCAGGTCGTTATACATTAGTTATACATCGATTATTTCCCTCAGACAGTTTCCAAAGACTCACAGCACCGTCACTGAGGTCACATGATCATCATCAGTAAACAGACTGAAGCTGCTTCATGAAATCAAACATGTTGAAGGTTCAATGTTGAAAATCTTTGAACTGTGAGCTTCATATTTAAACTGCAGTACCAATTTTAACCACTAGATGTCACCGTGACACAGGAAGCTACATACATGACGCTCATCTCCTGTCTGTGTGTCATATGTTGTGTGTATGTTGTCTGTACGTTGTGTATATGTTATAGGGAGGTCTCACTCTGCTGTCGTTGGAGCGTCTGAAGAGAGTTTCATTTGAAGAAGAATACAGCAAACTGTTCAACACACCACATACCTGAAACACACACACACACATGCCTGAAACACACACACACACATGCCTGAAACACACACACACACACACACACATGCACTGAAACACACACACCTGAAACACACACACGCACACACACGCCTGAAACACACACACACCTGAAACACACATACCTGAAACACACACACACCTGAAACACACACACACACACTAACCTTGCCTCTCTGCAGCCAATCACAGCCTTGAGTTGTTCCTGTAGTTTCCTCAGTAACTCAGTCTGGACTCTGACTGGACTCTGACTGGCTCTAAGTGCATTATTACCAGAGTGAGGTCATGAATGTGTGATGATGTCATATGTTGTGATGATTTAATGATCTGTGATGAAGATTAAATTGATAATTGACAGTTAACCTTCTGATGACATCTGTATGACAACAACATCACATTCTTCAGATAAAGTCATTGACATGTCAATAATAGATAATTTATTGACAACAGAATGTGACATCACTGCTTATGGTGAATATATAATGAGGTAAAATAAACCTAGAGTACGTTCTGACAGGACTGATTACAAGGTCCGGTCCGGTCCCATCATGACGTAGTCTGTCTCTCTGAACACCGCACTACATTTCTCCTAACTCCTTATCACCTCTCCTTCATACCTTTCCTCGCTCAACATCCAGGTCAAGGACGAGCATTTAGGATGAATGTTTATAATGAGCGTTTAGGATGATTGTGTAGGATAAGCATTCAGGATGAATGTTTAGGAGCCGGCCCACCAGAGTTTTCCATCTGGCCCCCAGAATATTACTGGATTCAGGAATAGCCTAGTGAGGAGGACAAAGTATGTGTCCACATGTTTCTTTTAGTGAAATGAAACAAACGCCCTCTGAAGTAGCTTGTGCCAAGGCCTGCCTGCAATGTAAAATGATGATAAACATGTTTCTCTGTTATTGTTTCACATCTGTCAGAATTGTCCTTTCTTGGGCCTGCACAATAGCGCACTATTGCAGCATCTTAATAACAACTCAACATAACAGAGAAGAGCATGGTAAGTGCAAGCTTTGCACATCAGTAAATAGATACAAATGAGAAATAAAAGCACCAGACCATCAGTTATGAGAAATAGATGGTCAAAACGCAAAACCTCTCAAAGGAAAAAAAAAACTTTGGGAAAGAATGCACATCTGTATTTATGAGACACTAACACCTAGTTGGTATTTGTTAACATAATAATATAGTAATATATATATAGCATTCTGCAAGGAAATACGTTTTTTTTTTAGTTTTCTCAAAAAAGTAAATTTTGCAGATAGGAGGTTTTGCCTTTCAGCCATCGATGTTAGTCTTTACATCAAATTAAGGTAGCCTGTGATCCAACAAATAAATACACCATAAAGCCAAAAAAAAAAATCACAAGACTGAAATACTCACGTTTGGTTAATGGGAGAAGTGTCTTTTCCCCTCCGACACTATCTTTATGTGCCCGCAGTCCTAGTTCATTTTTCACAACTTCACAGATGTATGTTGATCCAAACATGGTGAGAACATATATGGCTAACGTCTTCGGTGTGTCATACTTTTGGGGACAGGCCACCCAAAAGGTCTTCAAACCTTCAGCACCACGGAGAGCAGCCTTCATGTCACCAGCGGCCTGGATGTCAATCAGTTCACTGTGTCCATCTCCTCCAGCGGCATCACCTTCTCCATGTTAGCAGTTGACAGCCTTATGCATATGCAGCCTAAAATCTCATGTTTGCCCCCTAGTGGCTTGCTACTATACAGGTAATATGAGTCTGTCACTCACTGACAAAGCGAGTGAGTGAGCTAAAACAAAACATACACTACATACATTTACAATCATCAATGATCATCATTTAGGATGAACGTTTAGGACGAGTGTTCAGGATATGCATTTATGACGAGCGTTTATGACGATTGTTTAGGCCAAGCATTCAGGACGAATGTTCAGAATGAAGGTTTAGGACGAGCGTCTAGGACGTTTAGGCTATTTAACTGTTAATCATAATCTCATGGCATGGATGTTGTGTGGATGTTGTGTGGGTGTTGTGTGTCTGCAGGCGATCCAGAGTCTTCTCGCCATCCAAAAGTTCAAACTGGGAGCTGATTCAGTGACATTCAGCCAGGACTATGTCGACCCCAACCAACAGGAAGCTCTGGAAGAAGCCCCATCCACTGATGAGTGGATGGGCTAACGTGTTTACATATGTTAGTATACATTAACATAGTTTTACAGTAAACAGAATACAGATAGGGCTAATTGTGTTAATAAGCTAGCTGTTGGCTAAAGCTAACCCTATGTATTATTGTCACTGATGAACTGCAAAATAAAGTCATAAAATCATGTCAAGTCTATTTCTTGTTTCCGGTTAGTAATCTTCACGTTAAAAGCCTGAAAATAAAAGTCTGACCAACAACATAGTGTAAACCTCTTCCCCTCATCAGTTGATCTGAGCTATCACAACAGGCACAGAGACAAACCAGCTGGCCAGGAACCTTCTTTCGTTGAGGCCACAGTGCTCACTAAAGTAGCTAACTGGTAACTGAATCTGCCGTTAGCATGCTAACAGAACCGGGCTTAGCAGCCAGACCGGGTTGGAGCACTGCCTCTGAGACCAACAGGGAATAATGTTACACTACAGAGGTGGTTTACAGACTTTATGGTGGAAACATTGATAAGTAGTGAAGCGCTAACTGTGGTTAGCTTGGTCAGTTGTGTAGCTATCTGAACTGACTCACCCCAGGATGCTAGGAGTCAAACCCGGCAAGAAAACCACCTCGGGAGGCTGCTATATTCACTGTTAGATTGGACACTGCTGGTTCAGAGGTTCTGTTGCTGTGTTCACTGTTAGACTGGACACTGCTGGTACAGAGATTGGTACTGAATTCCCTGTTAGACTGGATCTGCCTTTGCTTGTTGTAAAAATAATAAAACATTATATTTTAACATCAAACCACCAGCATCTAGTCAAAGTCATCACATTTAGGCATCAGGTGAAGCCTGAGTGTGAAACAAACATGACTCAGCGCATTCCTGAGTGTATTTCAACATGTCGCTTCATGACTTCTGCTTGTCTTGACTGTGTTATTCAGAGCTGATGAGACACACTGCTCCCAGGTCTGTTCATTCACCTTGAACACAGCTGGATAATCAAACAATGAAGAGGTGAAGAGTGAGCGACCTCTATGGTATTTAAGATCAACTCTAGCTGAGTCAGCATGTTGACTGTCTGAGTCTGAAGTGAAAGTGAAAGTTAACCGTGACCTGCTGTGACCCTGAACACACCGATTGACTTACTCACCCCAACACCAAACATAAGTCTGATGTTAACATAAGTGTATTTGATGTCTTATCTTCCTCTGTCAGCGTCCTCTTCGCTCTCTTCTCCTGTGCCACTATGTCCATAGAAGCTGCTGAGCCTGTATCATGGAAGAGCGGGCTGGACCATCTGAGCTTGGATCAGTTCTTCAAACCTTACCGAGATCTGCATCAGCTGTCCTTCACCTGGTAATCACCCTCTAGATACAACCTGGAAGGATGCAAGGTCCTCCTTCGTTCCCCTTTGGTATGTTAGATCAGTGGTCCCCAACCTTTTTATCACCGCAGACCCCAAGACCCCCGAGGCCAAGACCCCCCCCCACTTCTGCTGACCTGTCATGTTTCTGGTGAGTTCTGGTGGTTCGACTCATCATTGACTGTTTGTTGCTGGAGGCAGCTGAACACAGACATGATCTAACACAGTGGTCCGGTACCGGTCCGTGGATAAATTGGTACCGGACCACACAAGAAATAATTAATTATTTCCGTTTTATCTGAGTCTCGACTATGGTATCTGAATCTTATTTTGAAGGGGGGGGGGGCTCAGAGCGCTCTGACTTGTGACTGGTTGCTATCATTACGATAAGATTCAGATATCATAGTCGAGACTCAAATAAAACAACCCTGGCATTCATTGTGGTAGCACACTCACATACACACACACACAGCAGTGTGTGAACCTTTAATTAAACTAATTACATGAGTCAGCGTGAAATTAATGAGACGATTCAACAAAAATAGAAACAGACAGAAAGCAAACAGAAAGACAATGAGTCACAGTTTTTGTTTTTATGATTCAAATGTTACATTTCTAAAACCTCCGTGACATCCCCACAAACTGTCTACAACCTGGATGTAGTCTCTGTGATGTTCCCGCAGACCATCTAAAACCTGGACATAGTCTCTATTGACACTGTGATTCTTTTTGATAGAGCTTATAGCTAGTGCTGGCTCAGGTCATCCCTTAGTTATGCTGCTATAAGACTACACTTCCCATGATGCACTGGGCTCTTCTCATGTCATTATCTAAATTTCTTCCCTGGAGTTTCTGTGCTCTCTCTCATCCAGCAGGTTCTCATGGATCGTGGCTGCTGCTGTGGTCCTGCATGACGTTCATTGCATATATTATTACTGTCATTATTGCTCCCATATCTCCATTACAGTTTATAGTTAGTTAATGATAGTTAGTTAAGTATGTGTCTCTGATGTCTTGGTACATGCCCCCCCCCCCCTCTCTCTCTCTCTATCTGTCTCTCTTGACAGTGCGGGCAGACTTTTCCTGTTGGGCCCTCTTCTTTATAAGAATAAAGTCAATCGCAAACTGCTTGCAGTTTCCTTGCATCATTAGAGTCCCATTCTTATATATGTTGACAGGCATCATGACATTACAGATCCCGTCTCTCTTTACATGAGGATAGTGGGCATTTATGGCAGCGTGCCATGCTAGTGGTTGGTCTGTGAGTAAAATCAGATTGCTGACATCGCCACTCTTGTATAGATCAGAAAAGAGTGTCTCTGGTCTTTCTTTCAGGGGTTCCTGCTTGTATGTCTTATTGACACTTTCATTTGTAATATCTTGTGGATATAAGAGTGGAATAGCCTCTGTACATGCTGTGGTTGAAGCCATGGAATTCTGCTGCTGCATCACTGCTGGTCTAACTGCTCCTTGGTAACCTAGCTAGGGCTTTGGTTGTTGGTAGTTAGCTGTTAGCTCTATCACCAAGCTAGGTTTAGTTTATTTATCATTCAGCATTTATAATATTTAAAGTTTTTAAAAAATCCTTTAGTCGGTTACATTGTCTCTCTGATGATCTCACTCACTTGCATCTTTAGCTGAATTCCTCTTGTTAGCTTGGTGTCAGTTTACCAGCAGGACAGCTACATCACCTGTCAGTTGGGTAAAGCTAGAGGTCAACTGATGCAGATTTTTTATGGCCGATGCCGATACTGATTTTTTTGATACAGCCTTAGCCCTCCCTCCATTTACATGATAAAAATGACACAATGATAACAAATGTTACACATGTCTCAGTTTAACCAAAATAAGAAACATTTATTTACATAACATAAAGCAACAAGTCATCAGTGTACAGAAATAAATGGTACTCAACACCATTGCGGATAACACCTCTCAATAAAGTGGAGGTCCTTATTGAAATAGCCAATGGTTTGATAGCTAAAGCAAAGAGGTAGTCTCCCCCGGCTAATAAATTTATCCCCAAAACCCCCAATTTTTTTCAGGACTGCAAACAAATATTCCCACTCGACCCTATCAAACGCTTTTTCAGCATCCACTGAGACCACAACCTCAGGTAAACTGTCTGTTTGGAGTAAATTATATTCAGAAGTGTACGGGTATTAAAAAAATATGTGGCATCCCTTAATAAATCCTGTTTGCTCCTCAGAGATAATACTGCAAGACATTCTCTAATCAAATAGCAACAGCTTTAGCCAGAATCTTCACATCACCATTAAGTAAGGAGAGGGGTCTGTAAGCACTACACAATGTGGGGTCTTTTTCACTATTTAAAAGAAGGACAACTGAAGCTTGGTCAAAGTGGGTGGTAACAAGCCATTTTCCAAAGATTCATTAAACACTGACAAAAGCAAAGGCGACAGTTTATCAATAAATTTCTTTAAAAACTCAATCGGGAGTCCGTCAGGACCGGGGGCCTTATTGGACTGCAGGGAAAGTGGAGTGTCCAGTTCTTTTTCTTGATCAGGTTTAATAGTGGGGGTCTGAAGATTTGGCAGAAAATCATTTATTTCAGTAGTGTCAGTGGGAAATTCAGATCTGTACAAGAAGAGAAAAAAGATTGAACTATTTTATTAATTGCAAAAGGATCAGTAACGATAACATTAGAGTCATTATTAATTTCGATCGAACTCTGCTTTAAGGTTTAAATGCTTCTTAAGTAGTTCTGGAGTACGGTTGGAGGTGCATTCCTGATCAAGGCCAGCAATCGCAGATGTCAACTCTATAAGTCTGCCATTTTGTTTTTTGTTAGAGTGGGCAGAGAATGAAATTTTCTGCCCTCTAAGAAAAGCTTTGGGGGACTCCTAGAGTAATGAATTAGAGGTGGATTCATTTTGGTTAAAAGACAGGAAGTTATCAATAGATTTTTAAATGAATGAATGCATTGTCTGCCAATAATAAAGAGTTAAACCTCCAGAGAGTAGGGGTAGATTTATACTTTGAGAATTGAATCTCTAGATACAATGGGGGCATGATCAGATATTAGGATAGGTGAGTAATCAGAGGTAAGAACACACAGATTAACTCTGTTATCCACAAAAAAAATTGTCTATCCTTGAATATGACTGATACTGGGGATGCTGGGGAAAAGAAGGAGAACTTCTTTGCTGAGGGGCTGTGGGATCTCCAAGGGTCAACCAAACCATTTTGGGTCATAAAGTCAGAAAAAAACTTGGCTATGGCTGACAGGGGCATATAGTGGGGACTAGAGCAATCCAGTCCAGTGCCAAACACACAGTTCAGGTCGCCTCCAAAAATCAACAAATGCATGTTTAAATGGGATATATTACCAAGTAATCTATTAAAGAAATTGACATCATCAAAGCTTGGTGCTTAAACGTTAACTAATACCACTCTTGTTTGCATAAGTGTACCTACAACTATAATATATCTGCCGTCTTCATCAGAAATTATATCAGTAGATTGAAACTGAATCCTTTTGTTAAACATAATAGCAACGCCCCTAGCTTTAGAATTGAAATTAGAGTCGTAAGTCTGCCCCATCCAGGGGGAACGGAGCCTGCAGTGATCTTTCAGTCTAAGATGGGTCACTTGCAGAAAAAACATGCCAGAATTAAGCCGTTTTAAGTGGCTAAAAACTCTAGACCTTTTGCATGATTGTCCATGCCACGTACATTCCAACTGAGAAAAAGAATTGGCTGGCCCATGCCAGAAGTGCTGGGATTTAATTTAACAGAACGAATGAAAAGAAAAAATCTCTGGAAAATAACTGGAAGGAGCCAGGGCAGTCCATCCCCCCACTCCCCAACACATATACACACAACAATATACCCTAGAATAAGGGCAAAAAAACAAACAAAAATGGTGCCTCCAAAGGGAGAACACTAAAAGCTCTTCCTGAGGTGGTGGTCTCAGTCAGAGAGAGACAAACACACACCACTGTGATGGCTGCTCTACGCCATTCTCAGTCAGAGAGAGAGAGACAGGTTTCCAAAACTTACAGCTGCACGCTGCCAGCGAGGGAGGGGCAATGTATGCACTGCACTTGCTATCCAGCATCTCCAAGAACACAGGGCTGGCTGTGGATGTGCCTGAAAAAAAAATCACCAAACACTCCTGCACAGCCAACACCAGTAAAAAATGCAAATATTGGCCTGATACATCGGCCGGCCAATGCATCGACCCTTAGTTAAAGTTTTTCAGTTGAGCAGAATTTTCCCAGGTTTCTTGCTGTTTTCTTGCTGTTTCTTGCCTCCACATAGGCAATTTATCCAAATAGTTATCTCAGTGTTTATCTCACTTTAACAAAAAAAGATCTTTTCAGGAGCTGCTGATATTGCTGTTGATTTGCCGTCTCTCTCCATGGTATATGTACATGATGAGGGAAATATTGGATAGTTGGGGTGGATGTATGTGCGAAAGGGGATAGTAAATGGACTGTACTGATATACCTTTCTAGTCTTCCGACCACTCAAAGTGCTTTACAGTATGTATTTCATTCACCCATTCTTACACATTCACACACCAATGGCATGGTCGTAGTTCTATCCCCTTCAGTCTGCATGACATGCCCAACTTGAGCATGTAGGGCATGACCCCTCTCTCTCTTGGGTCTGTTGGAGGTTTCTGCCTGTTAAAGGAGTTTTTTTCTTGCTCATGGTGAATTGTTGGTCTTTGTAGCTAAATTTATGAAGAGTATGAAAAGTGTCATGAGATAACTGAAGCTATGATTTGGTATTGGCTATATGAATAAAATTGAATTGAACTGAATTGGAGGATGTAGTCAAGAACCACGTTAACTACGTAAATCATGGTTAAGTCATCATAAATCATCCTGTGGGCATGTGTGTTAAATCAAAGTTCACGCTGTCATAAACTTTTATTGATGCTTTATTTTTAAAAAAAACAAAAATACAGAAAATATGTTCACAGTGGCATATATATATATATAATTAAATAAATAAATAAATAAATAAATATACGGCAGCCAAGGGGTGTGGTCACCATGTGCCATGCCATCAAGGTTGTGGTTCTTGTCATTGGGTGTGTGGTCTTTGGTGTTGAGGGCATGGTCATTGTCGTTAGCGGACACCTCTCCAGGTAAAGCAGGTGTGGTGTTTCTGCAGGGCAGACTTTAAGACCCAGAGCAGATCTCGCCTCAGAGCCATCCAACCACAGGCAGCACTGTCCTGAATGACACACAAAGACACCTGCCCCTTAGTTCTGATTGGTCCACACACTGTGACTGACTGACCTGAGCCTACACACCTGAACCTACACCTGAACTTATACGCCTGAACCCAAAGACCTTGTCAGGACTTTACCTGCTCTTGAAGAACTGCTGTCACGTTACTGAAGTAAGACGACAAAACACCTGAAGCATTGACACTGGACAGCTGGAGAGAGACAGACAGGTTAGACAGAGAAACAGGTGTGAGAGAGCAAGATAGATAGAGAGAGGGAGAATATAAAAATTAATTGGAGCCAAAATGTATGACAGACAGGTGTACAGTCCAACAGGTGTTCAGACAGACAGACAGACAGGTACTCACACAGCTCCCCTCCTCCACCAGTCGGTACTGCAAGTTCTGGAAGTCTTCGAGTTTCTGTTCATTCCAGGTGACTCCGCCCTTTCCGACAGGTATGTCATTGTCCTGGAATATTAGCCCCGCCTCCCGCAAGGATTCACGCACCACCCATAATGCTTTGTGGCACTGTGGAGAACCAATCAGAAGTCAGTGGTTACAACCAGCAGATTGAGCTTTTAAAACTAAGTTTGAACAGAAAAGCCACTGTGATTGGCTGAAGGGCTCAGATGAGGTCAAAGAACTACCTGAGGATGATTGGCTGTGGCAGCAGGGAAGGCAGAGCTTGGAAAGGAGATGTTGGCGTTGTACGGCAGGCAGTGGACAGGAAACGCTGCCCCCTAGAGGAAAGACATGAAACAGTTCATGCCTATCAGTAACCCACCAAATAACAGCTAATGCTAAGCTACACATAGAAACATACTACATACATACATACATAACGTGCTAATTGCAGCGTATGTTAAGCTAAATACATACAAAGCTAAGCTACACAGATGTTTTCGGGAATAACTGTTGATCACTGAAATAGTTAAGATTCAGTCAGATCACAAAGATGATGTTAGTTGAAGTGTTGACATTTTATCACTGGCGAACTTCAAAAGGTTTTTAAAAAGATGAAAGCAGTGAAACTAATGAAGCAATGAAATTAAACTTTAACAATGAATGCATGAACATTTAAGATCAAAGAGTAGTTCAAGTGTTTGCATTTGAAGTGTCAGCTGAGATAAATGAAACATTTGTTTGTACTGAAAGCAAACATGAGCTGTTCAATAACAGTGTCATTTAAAGAGTAGAGATTGGTTCAATGTCAGATGTAAGAGATGAAAGCAGGTGAAGAGTAAAAGATGAAAGCGGATGAAGACTAAAACGTGAATGCAGTCAAAGCATTTGAGTTAAAAAGTTAAAGTTAAAAGTCAGTTGAACTTTAAGTCATTGAAGCATCAGTTTTTCCCAACAGCACTGAGAGCAGTTGAAGTGTCTGTTGACAGAGAGGATTGTAGATAAAGGTTTGAAGACATACCAGGTCTCTGAGCAGGTGGTGGGCTGACTGGACCAGATCTCCTTCCAGCTGACAGGTCGGCATGGCAGCCACCATCAGCTTGAGGCTGTAGAATTGCAAGAGGACAAGGAGGACTGAAGGGGACTGAAGTGTCATGGTTCTGGATCTGTTGATGTTTGTTTCAGGTGTTCTTCAAGTGGTCGTCGTGTATCAGCTGGTCTTCAGCAGGTCCTGGTCTTTCAGGTGGTCTTGAGGTTCTGAAACAGATCACAGGTTTAGTTCTACACGTGATCTTGGTTCTGGTACTGGTTCTGATACAGTAGTCTGGTCCAGTCTGAGCTGCACTGAGATGCTTCAGGTGTGCTGTGTTAGCCAGAAGCCTAAGGTGAGTTCAGATAACTTGGAACACAGAGCAGCCATCTGTCAGGACTGATCAGCCAATCAGAGGCTATCTACCTGTGTGAGTCATCACACCACAGCGAGTCTGATCCAAACCACAGCAGCCCAGACCTGGTCCAGGACCTGGACTCCTCCTTCAGGTGAGTCACTGGAGGTTCAGTCAGGTACTAAATCTTTTCAGGGTGAAATTCAGAAATCTTCAGACAAATTATTTAAATCAAATTAAAAGTTAAAAGTTAAAAGTTTTTAAACATTGAAACGAAATAAATAAAATAATTAGTTAATTTCGGATGTGACGCCGGTAATCGTAGTCAATGAAGTAACATTTCTATAATCGTAGATGAACTCTGACCTCATCATGACTTCCTGTTAGTCAGTTGTACTGATTGCCGGCGGTCAGAAACATCGAGCGTCAGAGACGCACAGATGGAAACTCAGTCATCGTGAATGCGACCACGAAGTTAAGTTTCATTTCAGAGCGGTGCGGGAATAAATGTTAAGTAAAGCTTCAACACATCTGACAGTTAATGAAACTCAGTAAGTTTCAACATTAATGACACGACTCAGAGTGAAAGCAGCGAGTCCAACATTGTCGAACCAGAACTCCAGTTTGGTTTGGGAGCTGCTTGCTGGCGCTGATTCACACTCACAAACATTTCCACCTGTACTGCGGCACTTTATGTTTCTGACCGCTGTGGAGCGTCGATACGTGGAAATCCTGTTACGTTATTCTAACGGTGACTCATCAAGCTTCATTACTAACATCAAGTTAATGTATTGTTTCATTATGAAATAATCCAAATTAAACAGTTTCATCTCAAATGTGACAGTTTGATGCTGTTATATGTTAAACATTGCAAAACAGGAAGTTCAGACCAAGTAATCTGATTGGACAAGAATTGTTCATGAGTGCTGATATATGGAATAACCGAACAGGGACTTTACAGCTGTTCTAATATTAACATTACATTAACGTTAATGACGTTACAAAACATTAATGCATGCTGCATTAATCATCTGTTAGATTGAACCAGACAAACATTTTTCTACACATAGTTTAAACATTTTCTGCTGTTAGAAACTGAATATGATCAGCTGATAATAAATCTGATCTGTCACCATCAGTAATCAATACACAACCAGTAACTGACATTCAGGCAGCATTCAGACAACCTTATCATACTGAAGAGTTAGCTAATGTTTCTGTAGTGTTGACAGAATATTCCAAAATAAACATATTATCAGTTTGAAGTAAACTAAAGCTCCCTGCACTGTCCCTTTAAGAAATATGATTTCAACAATTCATTTCGTGTCTGTAAAAACACAAGATAAATTACATCTCACGTCCATTGACTGACTGTCAGTTCAGCATCAATATAATCCATAAATATAAACTGTGTTTATATAATCTATAACGATAAACTCTGTTTATACAATCCACAAAGATATTGTTTATATAATATCTTAATATAATATCTGAAAACACTTGATTCAAATGTTTCCTGTTTGACGACATGCCGACCTTCAGTTAACATTTCATTTGATCAAGAAAAACACACTCTGAGGTGTAAAGGATGACAAGCTGCTGGTTCGTCTTGATCCATAAACTACACAAGCACAGCGGCCGGTCCAGAGTCTGAAGTTAGAAGAAAACATTAAAATAAGATGAACTCACGGTCAGTGTAAGTCTGGAGGTCCTGGTCTTTGTTGATCTGGTTCCTCGGCTGGTGGTTGTGTTGTGTTGTGGTTCTGATGAGTGTCTCTGTCATCTTGTGGTTTAAATAATGCTTCATCCTGGATGGTGAGAAACTGAAACTCTGATGTCTTCAAAGCAAAATCAAAGTAAAATTCTACGAAATTTGGAAATTTCCCTTTTCAACCCCGTCACCCATCTCACCCCAACCCAGCCCAACCCAACCCGACGCCTACAGGCTGCCATCTTACTATGACTGTTAGCATAAAACAACACGTAGCATGTACAATATGTTAATATGAGAAATAAACTGGATGATGACCTCAGAAGGAAAATGACTACGTGTTTATGAACGTGTTATAAAGTTTATGGACACTTGTGGGCATTTGTCCATTTATTCAGAAAAAATTGAAATTATAAATTAAATAATAAATTAACAAAATAAATTAAATGATAAATTAACAAATTAAACATTTGTTAAGTGGATTGCTCATTTCTCCTGAATTTCCTTGTTAACTGTCGACTTTGTTAATATGGAAATGACAAGTTTATTCTTTTAGACCTTTACATTGGTTACCATGGTTATGCTTCCCTATAATTATTATGGTGGACCCCATCCAACAGGGGAGTGACGCTGATGGGTCCATTCAATGTTCTGTACTTGAGGCTGTCATCATCATCGTCGTCATGAGTTTGTGATGACAGTTTTAAATTTTCCATGTGTTCATTAGTGAGATTTTCAATTAAACATCATTCATTCATCATCAACATTTAACATTTTTGGACAGAATGATGTTTGATGGTTACATGAATGTTTTCATGTTGCCATGGTTTTGGTTTTGTTTTCTTCATCCATTTTGTGTAAACATGGACTTGAAATATGAAGGTCAGTGATTTCTCTTTTTTTCTGTCATACTTCATGATACATCTGATGACATTCAAAAATAGCCATGGCTCACTTGTTAGTGCTAGGTAGTGTTAGCATACTCTCTGTGGAAAGACTGGAGATCCCTACGGAAGTGAGAAGGACACAGGGATGCAGAGCTGGATTTAAGTGCCAGAAGCAGAAAAGATGATATAGACCATGAGTACAGTCTGTTACCATGGTGAACAGAAGACCTCTTGACAGTAAGATGGAGGAGCTAACAGTGCTACACAGGCTACAGAGGAAGGATGGAGAGTGTAGCATCACAGAGATGTTCACAGAGTTTTTCAATATGTGAGAGACAGACAGCTGAAGAAGACACAGCAAAGGAAATATCCACAGGCCAGAGTCAGTACTCAGCCTTTTGTATACGTGGAGCAACTCTACCACCAGAACACCAACATTTATTTATTGATTTATGAGGATTTTATTATCGACCTCATGAGCTGCTGTAACAGGTAAAGTTACCCAGTGTGGGATCAATAAAGTCGATCTTATCTTATTGAATTTATGTGATCAATGATTGTCTCTATTTAAACACTTTATTCATTTATTCAGTAGTTATCCTGAAACCATCATTAATGTGTGAGCAGGACAGATGATTAACAGGACATGAAGGATGTTAAAACAGCTGACATCATCTGTGCTGACATGGAAAGACAATCAGGTTCCATTTCTTTGCGTTTTCTGTATGAATCAACGTAAAACCCGCGTGTTGTCACATTGAGACTTACGGAGGTTCAGGATGCGGTTCAACCCCCGAAATCTTCAGTTTACATTTACGGAGAAGAGGAGGACAGGAAGGCAGCATCGAGTATGAGTCGGACCCAAGGCAGGATGTCACATTTAGACAGAAAAGAAAGAAGGTTGGATCAGACCTAGCCGTGAATCTGAAAACAGGAAGGAAGCCACGTCCCCCTACCGAGGGTTTTCTCAACCACAGGAGTTTTTTTCTGAATGACTTTCTGTTTGTAGAGAAATGTGACGCTGCACACAGAGAGAAGGAAAGTCCTCCTCATCCTCATCATTCAGTTTCCACTTCACCTCAACCGCCTGGCATCCCGGCCCAGAGCCCCGCAGGCGTCCCTTAACGCCCTATCAGTCTCAGCAGCCTCAGCAGTGCTTTTTCCACTGAGTTACCATGAACCAGAGACACCGCATGTCCCATGATGCACCTGAGGATGTCTCATTTAAGTTTAGATTTAGATTTACAATAAACATCAGACACACCAACACACCAAACAAAGAGCTCTACCTGTCTTTGGTTCTACCTGTCTGTTTTACCAGGTTTAACTACCAGACGAGCCAACAGCTGCAAAGTTCCGCCAAATGATCAGAGATCTCCAGTCTGTCTGTCCCTCTATAAGCAGTCCACCAGTCTGTCTGTCCCTCTATAAGCAGTCCACCAGTCTGTCTGTCCCTCTATAACCAGCCCACCAGTCTGTCTGTCCCTCTATAACCAGTCCACCAGTCTGTCTGTCCACTGTAATGTACTAAAGATATAGCCCTTTACCAGTGCCATATATACCCCAGTGAGGATAAGTGATTACAAGTAATGTATGTTTGGTAGAGATTTGGTAATAAAGTTGTTACAATCATTTCATAACATATAAATATATAAACATATAAACTATAGATAAACTACATTTGTGTTTGATAGGTTATTTTCTTGTACCAATGTTTGCTGTCTGTAAATCTTTCTCTGAGCATGTGTTTGCGTGATGAGCAGCTCAACTCGCGGGTTTTTCTTCGCAGCTGTTTCAGGTCTGCCCCCTGCTGGCCGCAGGTGAACTCTTGATGCAGACTTGTTGGATATACGGGGGGCGGAGTTTCCTGCTGACAGGAAGAGACGCAGACAGGTGTAATAGTCAAAGCAGCGCAAGAGCCACCACACCACTTCCTGTGAGCAGAGAGATCCGGACCAGCACGTGGACCCGGTCAGCGTCTGACGTCTTTGATCCTGTTGGTCTTTACTGTCTTCGGTCCTTTTCCCGGGTCGGCTCTAGGCTCGTGCCTGACAGTGAGAAGATCAACCCGCTCTGTGGGTGTGTAACGTCACACACCTGTACGCTATCGACAAGTGGAGGTGAGCGCGACACATCAGAACTCAGATCAGCTGATGAGTGAAATCAGATGTTTCCTCTGTGGTGTGGCACGGAGAGCCGCGAGGGCACATACAAATAAATATAAAATCAGTAAATATGTAAATTTATTAACGTCTCAAGCTCCAAACCTCTGTCTGACATCACTTCTTGTTTATCTGAAACAGCTGTGTGTGTGTGTGTGTGTGTGTGTGTGTGTGTGTGTGTGTGTGTGTGTGTGTGTAATTTGACCCTCACAGCACTCCTTACTGAATAAACTCACCACACCCACCGTCTGTCTTCACACCCTGTTGCTGGCTGCACTTCCTCTAACACTCACGGCGTGTAATCCACAACAGACTGAACCTGCACCACGACCAACAAGACTAACTAAAGTAAAGATTTATTTCTGTGGTTTGTGTCGAGGATCAGGACCGTTCTGATCTGACCGTGAGATGTTGTTAAATCGTAAAGTGCTGATAGGGATCCTGCTGATCCTCCTGCTGCTGGGGTGAGTCCACCATAATACAAGTACTGCAATACTGCTGATACGACAATACTAGTACTGCAGAAACTACTACTGTAAAATACTGCTAAAACAGAAAGTAGAGCAACTACAAACACAACTAAACCTACAACAGTGATTGAATTACTGATCCTTCTCCTGCTGGAGTCCGCAGTATTGATGCTATAACAATACTACAGATACTTCTAATACTGCTCCTCCTACCGAGGTTCTGGTTCCACATATTTCCTGAAGTATTGATGGATCTACCAGCCAATCAGTGTGCAGTGTTTGGTTTGTACAAGTTGATGCAGAGCAGGGTGACAGGTTAGCTCAAAGTGGAAAAACTAGATCAACCTGTATTATTGTGGAGATTATAATGCCATTTTTGGCAGCCGCGCTTCACTTGGCCTCGGCAGTTTGTTGGCGAATTTTAATTCTTTGAGCACCGCCAGTGTATCTTTAGATTAGACAAACTGCCTTTTCCTTACACTGTCTCTCTCTCTCATCCACTGGTTAAAAAAGAAAGTATTCTGCATAGTAACACTTTTCTATTTGTCGGCTGCATATGGAGTCTGCCGAATATATATTTTTTGATTGGTCTTTGTCGCAGTGGCACAGAACAATAAGGAAGACACAAACCACACATCGCTGTTCTCAGCAGAATAACACAGAACACATCTCTCTATCATAAACATTTCAGAGATATTCACAGATATGTAAAACTTGAAACTTTTGGGCAAGCCATCCAAATCCATCCACAGAGGGTTAAAAACTCTACTCTGAATCTATTTTCCGTTTCCTCAAGAGTTTCAGCATTTTGTTATCTGGCTTTCTTCCATTAGCTTGCCTTACCCATGCCTCACCTGTGCACTAATGCACGAGCAAAGTCACGTCAGAATATACCATTGTGTGAGGGGGTGAAAAATAGCTATTACTGTAAATAGATTGTAAATAAAGTAAATTTTGATTGGAATGCCAACCATAATCATTAAGTGCGGATATTTTATAATAGGCAATTTAATAAAATAGGCCATGTTTGGTGATTGTTTGGGATCATTAAGTAGGGCCACTCCAGTTGTTCAGGTGGGCCAAATGTGGGCTGTTTTAGACAGTCTGCAGGGACTACGTCCAGGTTTCAGACTGTCTGCGGGGTCTGTGTCCAGTTTTTAGACAGTCTGCAGGGGATGTCACAGAGACTACGACCAGGTTTTGTAGTTTTCTGTGTTCAGTTTCTGTTGATATTTAATAGTTTCTGCTTCAATCCACAGAGTGCTGTACTGCTACATCTACATGCCCTACAGGTAACACACACACACACACACACAGGTGATAATAACTAGTGACTAGTGATCTGTGAGTGTGAATTGTCTGTGTGGAGCTGACCATTGTAGAGGACGAGGAAACATATGCCTTTTTCTGGTCTCTCAGCTGTGTTGATCTTCTTGATCAAGGAACAGGAAGTCCTTCAGGTGATTAAGGCGTGCTCTGATATCATCAGAGACAAAGTAACGTGTGTACGTGTACATGTGTTTCACAGCTTCGTATCTGTTGAGCAGGAGGAGCTAACTGTTGATAGCAGGTTAGTAACACTGCCCTGGGTGTAGACTGAAAGGCTTATCAGCTCAGTAACTGTAGTACAGTCCTGGTCTGAGTGAGTGTGTGTGTGTGTGTGTGTGTGTGTGTGTGTGTGTGTGTGTGTGTGTGTGTGTGTGTGTGTGTGTGTGTGTGTGTGTGTGTGTGTGTGTGTGTTGCAGACATGTTGAAGTCCATTTTCAGAGTCATGAGCTCCACCTGGTGGCTCCTGATCAGTAAGTATCTTTTCTGTCGTATTATTGGACGTTCAGTATGTCACTCTGAGTCATGATGAAGGGCATGTTTGTTGGCATGTAGCATCGTGATGATAATTATCATTTCCATCAGGACAAATTTAGAACGGAACAATCAGGATGTTTGTTCAGACTAACACAATAAAACTGACCTGTTTTTTTTTTCTGTTCAGTCTGAAGTACAACCAGCCCAGCATCGTCAGCGGGTGAATATCTCTCACTGTTGTTACTTGTGTTGCTGTTTGTGTTGTTGTTACTACATATAGCTCACACTGAACAATATGGATTTCTTTTTTAGCTTCATCATTATTGTTGTTTGCATAATTTCACACTATTCCTCCCAGGCTTGCACATTGTGATCAAATGTGACAATGTCCCTATTGTTGTCATCTCACCTGTCTTCCCCCTTCACCCAAGTCTTTTGTTCTCAGGGAGTCTTCAACTTGTTGCTGTTTGTGTTGTTGTTACTCGTGTTGATGTTTGTTACTCGTGGTGTTGTTCCTTGTGTTGTTACTCGTGTTTGTTTGTGTTGTTTTACACATGTTGCTGTTTGTGTTGTTGTCGTTCCTCGTGTTGCTGTTTGTGTTACTCGTGGTGCTGTTGTTGTTGTTTGTGTTCATGTTGTTACATGTGGTGGTTTCTTTTTTGTTTAATTTTTTTGTTCTTTTTGTGGTGGTGTTGTGTTGTGTGTTTGTTAATGGTGCCCTTTTGTCTTTAATCCCAGCCGTAATGACGTGGTGACGGTGACGCCCTGGTTGGCTCCGGTCGTCTGGGAGGGAACCTTTAACCCAGTTCTACTTGACAGCATCTACAAACCGCAGAACATCACAGTCGCAGCTACGGTGTTTGCTGTTGGAAAGTAAGTATGAAGTTATAATGTTGTGTGTTTCATACCACTCTGAACACAGCATTTCAGTTTGACCTTTGACGTGAAGGTGACCTGTGTGACCTTCTGGACAGGTATGTCATGTTCCTGAAAGACTTCCTGCAGACAGCAGAGCAGCACTTCTTCGTTGGTTTTAAGGTGCACATGTACGTGTTCACCGACCAGCCAGATGGCATGCCCCAAATCAAAATGGCTGCCGGCAGACAGGTAAACAGATCCTAAACAAAGCGGGTGTGCTTACGCCAACCTCAGCTCTTTGTCTGTCTTTGGTTTGGTCACTGCTCCTCCTCCTTGTCCCTGCCCAGCTGACGGTGGTACCTGTGCCCAGCTCTAAGCGTTGGCAGGAGATCTCTGCTCGGAGGATGGAGCTGATCCAGAAGTTAATTGAGGAGAAGCTTCGTAACAACAGCGACTACATCTTCTGTCTAGACGTTGACTCTAAGTTCCACGGCCGCTGGGGGACCGAGTCGCTGGGCGGACTTGTTGCTGTGATTCATCCAGGTTAGTAGATGCTGCATATCTAGCAAATCTGAGAAAATGATCCAGGTGACATTTGTTGCAATGTTGACAGCTGTATGTCTGCAGGTTACTACAGAGACAACCGCAGCAAGTTCCCTTATGAGCGGAGGCCCGAGTCCCGAGCCTACATTGCTACTGGGGAGGGCGACTTCTACTACTGTGGGGGGGCGTTTGGAGGCCTCCTGCAGGAAGTCTTCCAGCTCGCTAAAACCTGCCACGCTAACTTCGTGGCTGATGCGAAAGAAGGCACTGAGGCTGCCTGGCAGGAGGAGAGTCACCTGAACAGGTAGGCAGTCACCTGAATAGGTAGGCAGAGTCAACCTGAATAGGAGTTATTGTGTGTCCTCATGATGTACGTCCTGTCCCTGTGTGTTCAGGTATATGTGGATCAACAAGCCTAGTAAGGTGCTCTCTCCTGAGTACCTGTGGCAGGACTTCAAAGCCAGAAACCCGGAGGTTCACATCATCAGGTTCTCTGGAGTTATCAAGAACTATGCTGATATTCGACCCAATGTCTGAGAGGACCAGGCTGAACCGGACTGGACTGCAATGGACTGGTGGAGTTGTCATGGTTCGAAGGGTTTAGAGGTGCCTGGCTGACCCTCTGCACACCTCTGGAATGGTTTACAGCTGTTACCCTCAATTCACCAGTCATAGAGTCATACAGTTTCTGTTCTCTTAGTTTAAATGACACTTTGAAACTCAGGTAGCTGACGCTCAGTGCTGTGCTTGAACACATCATTTCTCTACACGCATGTTAAAAACAACATGCTATGAGCAGTCAAACAGGAGGTGCTCATTTTGAACAAAGGGAGTTATGCTAATGTCACCTAGCTATGCTAACTCTTGTCACCTGTTAATTGGTGATCGTTAGCTGTGCTGCTTTCTGACATCATTTCCTGTCTTCACTGCTTTCTTTGGTGTTTGTGGTTCCATGATGCTTTGATTAATTCATTATTTGTGATTGTTTATTATTGACTTTGTATGTAATGTCTGACGTTTGTCTAATGTTTGTTTAATGTTTGTCTGATGTTTCTCTGACATTTGTCTGTCTGACATTTGATGTTGTCTTTCCAGATTTAGACTTAGGAAACTGTTACATGGAGCTGAACAGCTCTACCTGCTCGTTCAAATGATGAAGTGAAATAAAAGAAATGATTTTTAATAAAAAAATATTTTTCTCAATAAAAGAAGCACAAATATGAAACACAATGAAATCTGATCTTTGATTCATTGACAAAAGCTTCTGTAACTATGACGGCCGTCCCACGTCCTGTAGCTCATCAAGACGTTCCCGTTGTTGATTAATCATACCTCTGCCATAACTTGCCAGCCAGAACACCGCAGTCATCTTCTCCTAACTCCTTCTCACCTCTCCTCTGGACACTCAACATCCAGGCTCAAGGACAAGTGTTTAGGAAAAGTCACTTTCACTCATTTTTCACACCCAATGTGTGGAAGTTTTCATCAGATCAGGTGTGTGTTGTGGTGTGACATGAAGCTTTCTGATAAGTCATAGCAGGAAGTCTTTTTAAAATTGCATTTAATGTTTAGCTCAGTGTATTTTGTTTTTAGTGTACTGTCTTGTATTGGTTTCCTGATTTGATGTTCTTTTTTTGTAAAGTGTCTTTGAGTACCTTGAAAAGTGCTTCTAAATAAAATGTATTATTATTATTCATGGGCTTGTTGAATCAAGCACAAAAACGTGTTCAAGAGCAGCATGAACAAGAGAGCTCTTTAATCAGATTGAAGAGAACTGTTGTCTCTGATTGGCTATTGTTAGTGTGACAGATAACATCAGATAATGTTTGTGTGTGTGATATTCTGTCTTTGTGAGGACATTTTGGTTGTGTAGTCATCAGGTGTCACTGTCAACACTGTCAACACACAGTTTGATTATCTATGATGGTTCATGCTCCGTTATAATGTTTGTTGCTAATTAAAGTGTTATGTGAGTTCATTATGTATGAACATACATGACCACTGCCCATCACAACCCAACCAACACAACCAACCACTATCCACCACTGCCACCACAGGACCTACCACTGCACAACATGACCCACCACTACCCAACACAATCAACGACTGCTCAACAGGATCCACCACAACCACAACCACTGCAAAACAGTGGTGGATTGTGTCTACCCACTACTGCCCGACAGGACCCACCATGACGCATCATTGCCCAACCAGACCAACCACTACCGACCACTGCCCAACACGACTAACCACTACCCACCACTGCCCAACAGGACCCACCACTACCCATCACTGCCCAACATGACTAACCACTACTCATCACTGCCCGACAGGACCCACCATGACGCATCATTGCCCAACACGACCAACCACTACCGACCACTGCCCAACACGACCAACCACTACCTACCACTGCCCAACATGACCCACCACTACCCAACACAATCAACAACTGCTTATCAGGATCCACCACAACCACTGCAAAACAGTGGTGGGTTGTGTCTACCCACTACTGCCCGACAGGACCCACCATGACGCATCATTGCCCAACACGACCAACCACTACGACCACTGCCCAACACGACTAACCACTACGACCACTGCCCAACATGACTAACCACTACTCATCACTGCCCAACAGGACCCACCACTTCTCAACACGACCAACCACTACCCACCACTGCCTAAAATGAGCCACTATGACCCACCACTGCCCAACACGACTGAGGTTTCTCCAAGTTGTCTTGCTCCTGGTGTGAATTGTTGGGTAGGTCTGGACCTGCTCCTGAATGTTTGTTTGATTTGATTTGGAGCCTTGCAGGGCACCTTGGCAGTGCTCAAGAGGTGAATGCCACCTTTCCAGTTCAAGACAAATCCTTACAGACTGAATTAAATGATTTCTGAACATTGATATGTTATCATCCAACATGATGAATGTCCCCATAAGGATTTATAAACACAGTCCATCTAATCTTCATGTGTTTTAAGGGAAGTCTTCACAAAGACAGGAAGCTGAAATCTGTGTGTGTGTGTGTGTGTGTGTGCGCGTGTGTGTGTAGGTCAAATACTGACTTACACACAAAACCAGGAGTGTGTGTGCAGAGAGAGAGACAAAACATTATGACCTGTGTGTGTGTGTGTGTGTGTGTGTGTGTGTGTGTGTGTGTGTGGGTGTGGGGGCGGGTTAACAGACATGATTTCATTTCATTTCAGAGAGAGAGAGAGAGAGAGAGGAGGCTCAGTGGCGAGCAGACGGAGGAGAAGACAGATGTTTTTCTGCAGAAGAAGAAACAAGGTTTGAATTTTTTCTTTAAATGAAGCTTTGATCATTTAATCAGTAATGCAGGGAGTAATTGTAATTGAGTACTCAAGTAAATCTTTGAGTACAAATGTGATGTTTTAATCTTTAAATGTAACATCAACATCTTGAAGTTGAAGTTTTTCCCGCACTTTTAATGTTTTAAATGTTTTTAATGTTTTAATGTTTTAAATGTTTTTAATGTTTTAATGTTTTTGATGTATCCAGTCTGAAGATTACAGTAAAATCTGATCAATTCACAGACTTACAGTATTGTTAGCAGCAGAGCTGAGAGACATGACCCTGAACAACTCTTAAATTCATAATGTTCAGTCAGATTTATGTTTATGTTTTTGATCAGATGTCTTCAAAACTAAATATGAAGTTTGAATATTTTAACATTAACATTATCATGGTTTCAGGTATCAGGTTCTTGGTTCTTCTTTACTGAGACAGAACCAGTTCATTGGGTTTATTTCATCTGCTGAGTGAAGGTTGAAGGTTGTCTGAAGGAAGTCTGAAGGTTGACCATGGAGAGTTTTTATGACTCAAACTGTCATCATGTGATGAATGAAACATTTAACCAGTCCACCATGACATCACCCAAACCTGCAGTTTGGCATCTTGTTCTTCTGATGCCATAATGAAAACTCACTTTAATTCTCTGTTTTAACTCTTTGGTGGGAAAACCTGATGGACATCAGCTGATCATCAGCTGTCATTTTTGTCCTTCAGATTCTTTTAATGTCACATTAAAGTGAAACCCAGCGGTTCAAAATGGTGTCATGCAGAAAAGAGAAGAGAGAACATTAACTGATCTGGTCATACTGCAAGTGGTCGTACTCTGAATGGCCGTGCTGTGATTGGTCATGTGATGACCCTCACACAGCAGTCAGCAGGTCATGTGACTTCATCAAATCATCAATAAACACTCACCATTACGTTTTGTGTCACCTGTACAGCTACTGTTTAATCTGACATGTTGCTGTCTTTTTAGGTGTGCGTCTCCATGGCGACAGGTGTGTGCATGTTGTTGAGTGTGTGGGTTGGAGCGTGCGTGGCGTTGAACCTCGACACATCGTTCCCGCTGCTAAAGACGGGTGGAGATGGAAGTCTGTTTGGACTGTCTGTTGCTCTGCACCAAGACCTGAAGACAGACAACTACCTGTGAGTAAACACCAACACCAAGTACAACATATTGCTTTGTGGTTGGCTGGCAGGTCGAACAAGGACATTTTTGAGTCTCTTAACGTTAAAGTTGATTTATGTCATGAAGGTGTTATCAGAGGACAAACGTGGCACTGTAACCATAGAAACGATCAGCATGGTCATAGTCATCATCGACCCATCTTCACTGGGCAGTCCTCAGTTGTTTAATCACTTTTGTTGATTTGAACAGCATTAGACAGCAGGATTTCTTCTTCTCCTGATCTAACACAGTGTTAGGTTATTACTGAGAGACAAAGGCACATCACTGGCATCACTTCCTGTCCAGCCTTTGTTCCACCATCTGTCATTCAGTGTTTCTTTCATCGGTCTTTGAGACAAGTTCCCGCAGTTTACAGCAGAAAACCAGAAAAAGATGTTTACTCTGTGAGCATAGAAAAACTAACTAACTAACTACAGCTCTGAAACGTCCTGAAGGACTCATGGAACATCTCAGAGACCTGTCTTGTCCACGCCATGTATGTGGTGCAGTGTGATGTGGATCATGAGGAGTCTGAATATCTCACTGTGTTACACCGGAGGAATTCAGGTCAGGTCGATGCCCTCCAGTGTTAATAATGTGTCTGATTTGCCTGGAGTCTGGAAACATGAGATACAACATGAAGTTCAAGGAGGCATTAAGGGAGTGCCAGGGTTATTAAGGAAGATGTGCTCTTGACAAAGTTCT
Organism: Nibea coibor; assembly: GCA_023373845.1. Taxonomy (NCBI): domain Eukaryota; kingdom Metazoa; phylum Chordata; class Actinopteri; family Sciaenidae; genus Nibea; species Nibea coibor. The sequence goes on from CM041727.1 coordinate 126,202, forward strand.
GGATGTATTTGAAGAGAGTATTTAGACCTCTCTCAAAAATTCTAGGAGTTCTTGGGGTACTTGGAGAATCAGTGAATAGATCACAGGAGTCTCTAGGATGTTCCTGGAGTCCTGAGCAGATTCCAGAAATCTCTGAGGGGCCTGTGCCACCTTGAGGTGGACTCATAACGTCTCGTGCCAGTACAGACTGGTAGACTACATGTATGTGATGCTGACAGATCACATGACTTAAGGGACACATGATTTTGGGGTCTGACAGTATAGTTTTGAAGCTAGAGGAAGTAAAGGTGTTGCCATGGAAACAGTGAGTCAGCCGTGGGCTGTAACATGAGCCATGTCCACACATGTCAGCTCAGTTAGCAGCTAGTACAGTTAGCAGTTAGTTGACTTAGCATTTAGCCGCGCCTGTCCTCCAGCATGTTGTCTGAGTGTAGAGGTCACTCAGAGGTCACTTAGCTGTCTATCTACAGTCCCCATGACAACCATCTTTATTGTCTCTAATTGGATTGACTGCTAATGGACCACACACATACACACACAGTACAGAGTTCAGCAGGTCAGTGTGTCCTCATCCCATCAGATGCGTCTGATCAATAATCACACGCAGCCTTCAGGTACTGATCCCTCACACACTGAGCTACCACGCTAACATACAGGACCAGAAAACAACCACCCAGCAAGGTCAGTTTTTTATTGGATAGTTTCTGGGTGAACACACAGACGAGTTGATGTGTTTCAGTCAGATGACGTCCTGACGGAGATCAAAAGTAATGAAAGTCCAGTGTGTGTGTGTGTGTGTGTGTGTGTTTGTGTTTGTGTTTGTGTGTGTGTGTGTGTGTGTGTGTGTGTGTTTGTGTTTGTGTTTGTGTGTGTGTGTGTGTGTGTGTGTGTGTGTGTGTGTGTCCTGGATGTCCTTCAGACTCAGACATCTCTTCATTTATTCCGGGAACATAACATCATTATTTTAACGAAATGCTGTGGTCATTCAAGGCATTTAAAGGTGTCCTTGAGGGAATTTCCAGATGCCTTAGAAGTCTTCTGCAGACTAAACGGCTCTGAAGTAACAGACTGTCTAACCTGTCTCATCCTGACAGGCTATTGGTCGGAGCACCCAGGGAGAAGGCAGAGCCTAATGTTCCAGCCAATCGAACAGGAGGAGTGTACAGCTGCCCGATCACTGCTGACCAATCAGACTGCAGCAGGTTGAAGCTGATAGACACAGGTGAGACTCACCTTTGTTTGAAGTGTGTGATATCATGAGGTGTGTATGAATATCATGTGACCACAGCCTGGCAGTCAGAGCTCAGGCCTCTCTGCTCCATCGGCCTGTGATATTATCTCTGTCCTGGTGCATTATGGGTAGTCCATCCCTCACTGAGGAATAACAGCTGCTGTCTGTTTTATCATAACAGACACCGTAAAGCTTTGTCCTGAGTGGGCCGTAATCAGTGGTCACCACAGCGACGACCAATCTGCAGAGAGATAAATCAGTTCAGACGTCCAGCCAAGATTCACCTTCGCATGGTGGAAACACTGAAGACAAACGTTCAAACAATGTCTGAATGATAAGGTTTAGACGGTAAAACGTCGGAATGAAGTGGTTTAAACGTTCAAACAACGTCTGAATGATGAGGTTTAAACTTTCAAACATCTGAATGACGAGTTTTAAACGTTAACACAACGTGACAAGGTTTAGGTCAGGTGACTGTGGAGATCATCATCATCATCATCATAGGTCATGTGATTTCAGGTCAAGTCATTGTGGAGGTTATTCCCACTAAATTCAGGATGTGCAGACATCCATCTGCAGCTGGATGTCTGACTTCTTGTTGGGGTGATGGTCTCAGGAGAGAATTGGTAGCCACACCTCCTCCTCACTGACCCTCAACACACAGGGCTGTGTGCTAAGCACCCTTCTGTACTTCCTGTTCACCTATGACTGTGCTGCCAAGCACAGCTCCAACATCATCTTCAAGTTTGCTGATGACACGACCATCCTGGGCCTCATCAGCACAGGCAGCACAGAACATCACTGGCAACAGACTCCCAGCCAAGGACATTCCCCATCAACAGTGCCTGAGGAAGGAACACAGCATGCACCATCAGACTGAAGAACAGTTTGTACTATCTGGCCATCAGACTTCTGAACACATAACAGGACTACATGCAAAATATATAATCCAGTTATATGAATGTTACTGCCACTGTACCAGCAATACTTTGTAAAGTTGTGGTTTCTTCTCACAGTCTCCTAACATTAAGACACTGAACATATAACAGTTGAGTAATTGTTTTATATTTTGACTACTAAATCCTGAACTAACATAAGAAGTCTTAGCTCAGGGTTTGTGTGGATCTTCAGACTCTGACTCTGTCAGAACTGTCACTCTCCTGTTCTCCTCTTACAGATCTGAACCTGTCTGAGGACCTGATTGAGGACATGTGGTTGGGCGTCTCAGTAGCCAGTCAGGGCCGACCTGGGGGAAGGATCCTGGTGAGTGGGTCGGTGCACTCATTGGCTGATCAAAGGTGCACTGTTTTTAACCACATTGTCTCAGTAAGTAACTTAACTAACTAACTAACTAACTAACTAACTAACTAACTAGCTAGCTAGCTAGCTAGCTAGCTAGCTAACTAACTAATGTAACTTAACTAATATAATTTAACTAACAAATTAATGCAATTTAACTAACTAACCTAAACTTACGTAACTTGACTAACTCACTAACCAACGTAACTTAACTAATGTAACTTAACTTACTAACTAACTAGCTAGCTAATGTAGCTTAACTAACTAATTAACTAACCAACTTAACTTAACCAACTTACGTAACTAACTAATATACCTTAACTAATGTAACTTAACTAACAAACCAACCAACGAACAAACAAACCTTAACTAACTAACATAACTAGCTAACCTTAACTAACGTAACTTAACTTAACTTTTACCTAGTTAACTTTCTCATCCCTCTAACCAGGCATGTGGTCATCGCTTTGTTAAACTTTATGGCGCATTCAAGCTCAGACACATGATTGGCCGCTGTTATCTCCGTGGAAACGACCTTCAGTACAATGACACAGACATGCACTGGCAGAACCCAGACCAGCCCTGCAGGTATGTCACATGACATAGGTCACATGACATAGGTCACATGATGTGTGCTGCCAGTAAATGTGTGTGTGTGTGTGTGTTCAGTCACCTGGGTGATGTCAGCAGCGAGGTCATGTGTAACATGGGGATTTCTGCCTCCATCACTCAGACTGAGATCATCGTTGGCTCACCTGGAAGCTACGAATGGCAAGGTGAGACTGTTTCCTGTTTCCTGTTTTACTTGAGACTGTCATAATGGTCTGATGTGTGTGTGTGTGTATGCGTGTGTGTGTGTGTGTGTGTGCGCGTCTGTGCGTGTGTGTGCATGCAGGTAACGTGCACGTCTCATGGATGAATCCAGACGTGGTGTTTGACATTCAGAGAAGCTCCTTCCCCAACATGGAGCACAGAAACATTTATACAGGTGTGCTCTCCCTTTAAATCTCATCAACATATAAACATGACAGAACATGTTGGAAAATGTTGGAAATATGTTCTAAATATATTACACTATTTATACCTGTGACACAAAATGGCAGCTGCACTGTGCAGAGCTAACTGTGGAGCTAACAGAAGGGATGGACAGTCAGGGTGGATGGTGATTATAAATATAAACATATAGATTGACTTATCATTAATATTAATTTGTGTGTGTGTGTGTGCAGGATATTCGGTGACTCAGGCTCATTGTCTTCTCTCTCAGGACGTTGAAACCATTGTAACAGGTGACCGAAATCAATAAAGACAAAGACTGATGGATGTATTGATTTACTGATGTATGAATGATTTATTGATGAATGTATTGATGTATAGATGATTTATTGATGGATGTATTACTTTGCTGATGAGTGTATTGGTGTACTGATGGATGTATTGATGTATTGATGAACAGGAGCTCCTAAGGACAGTAAAGAAGATGCTCGTGGCTCCGTGCTGTTGGCAGCGAAGCAGTCTGATAAACTGATGATTCAGCAAACTCTGCGCGGTGAACAGATGGGCTCGTACTTCGGTAATGCTGTCGCAACCACTGACCTCAACAACGATGGGTAAGGAAGGAGTTTACATGGAGCGCTTTTGTGAAATACTGTTCAGTTACCTGTGTCAGGTAACTCAAACATTCTGAAATGACTCATTCAAACGTGACTTTAACAAAGGTCATTTAGTCCAAACAGGTTGGACCTGTCCAGGTTCTGGATGTAAAGAATTCTGTCTTTTCTTGGCAGGTGGAACGACCTGCTGGTGGGCGCTCCTTTTTACTTTCACCGTCAGCAGGAGGCGGGCGGGGCAGTTTATGTCTATATGAACAAAGGGGGTTTGTTTGATTCTCAGCCCAGTGTGGTTCTGAGAGGTCCGGCCGGGTCAGCGTTTGGTATGTCTGTGACTGCAGCTGGAGACCTCAACCAGGATGGCTTCCAGGGTGAGCACCCGGATCATTAGTTGAGTGTGCCTGAAAGAGCACACTCATTACTATCCACCGCGCTTCTTCTTCTTATTATTATTATTATTATTATTACGCCCTTTCTTTGGTTCCCTAAGGCTCCCAGAGTGTTTGTCGCACATACACCATATACAAAATCAAAACGACCGGCTCAGCCGGGGCACGGTTGCAATGTGGTTTTCAAAAAGTTTCACCAAACGGTTTTGCCGCTATACGCCAAACACCGTGCCAAAAAATGAATGGGTGTGTATTGCGGGAATTTTCAAGAGCCAGAGTGTGTGATGTCATAGCTAGAGTGCAGGGAGAGAGAAAAATTTGTCGAAAAGTAAATTTGTAAACTGTAACTGCGGCCGCAAAGGTCAAGCTACAGAAATCATTTATAGCTAAAAAAGTAGGAAAATGTGTTGGCGTCGCATAGATACCACCGCTGAAGCTATCAGTATTATAGTTTTGGCAGGAGACGCAAAGATTCGGCAGCAACACCCATCTCCGGCCCAATATACTCCCATGTTAATTTGAGAGGAGAAATTTCCAGAAGCAGCAGGGAGCATCGGCTCTTTACCTGATGACCCAGACCAGAGTTTTTAACATTTAGCTCTCAAACTGGGCACAGAAGTGGTCGACAAGAAGCCCCCGATCACGAATATTACAGATTTTGGATACGACACACCGTTTGGCACCTCTTTGCAGGGCTTCATTTGGTTTCTCTCTCTCCCTCTCTGGGCATTTCCAACTGAAAGTCTAACAGGTGCTCTTAACTTCTCTGCTGATTAGGGCCCAGCAGTTGGCCCTGGTTGCTTGGCAACCTCAAGCCTGAGGGAGGAGAGAGGGCAGGGGCTAGTTTTTTGTATTAATACTGAATTTACTGAGCAGTGTCAATAATAGTGGAGGGGGACGACGGGGCCAGAGTCAGGCACACTCAAAATTTCTTTTGAAATTTTTCTAGTTATTCTTATGCCCTTTCTTTGGTTCCCTACACAAACAAGGAGTCAAAACGACCAGTTTGGCCAGGGCACGGTTGGAAAGTTATTTTCAAAAAGTTTCACCGAACGGTTTTGCTGGTATACGCCAAACACCGTGCCAAAAAATGAATGGATGGGTATTGCTGGAATTTTCAAGAGCTACAGTGCGTGATGTCATAGCTAGAGTGTAGGGAGAGAGAAAAATTTGTCGAAAAATAATTTTGTAAACTGCAACTGCAGCCGCAAGCTACAGAAATCATTTATTGCTAGAAACGTAGGAAAATTTGTTGCCATCGCATAGATACCACTGCTGAAGCTGTCAGTATTATAGTTTTGGCGTCAGACACAAAGATTCACCACCAACACCCATCCACAGCCCAATATACTCCCATGTTAATTTGAGAGGAGAAATTTCCTGAAGAGCAGAGACCACCTGCTCTTTACCACATGATAAATGCCAGAATTTTTAACATTTAGCTCTCAAACTGGGCACAAAACTGGTTGAGAAGAAGCCCCCAATCACGCTTATTTCGGCTTTTGGATACGACACATCGTTTGGCATTTAACGCCACCTGTTCGAGGGGCTTCATTCAAAGACTTTCTGTGTATTTCACTGAGGGAGACTGCATCTGCAGTTGACCTGCAGCTCACCCTGGTTGCTTGGCAACACACACACAGACACACGGACACACACACAGATAAGACAAAGGTCTTTCAAAATAAGAGTCCCTTCAAAATAAAAGACTTTGTAAAACTCTCTGATTAACAGACACACCACACACACACACACACACAGAAAAGGCTTTCAAAATAAGAGTTGGAATCCTTGGATCAAGATGAAGACCATTGCCGTTATAAGTAGCCAAAATTTGTAAAACTCTCTCATTGACAGACACAAGACCACACAAACACGCAAAAACACACTGACAGCTATTTAATGCATGGGGGCGACGGGGCCAGAGTCAGGCACACTCAAAAATTTTTTCGAAATTTTTCTAGTTGGTCTTAATGTTTACAGAATCTGTCATGAAAAGCCCGACCGTGTAGAACCTGAACTTTTCTCTTTCAGACTTTGCAGTTGGCGCTCCTTTCCATGAAACAGGAAGTGTGATGATCTGGACTGGGAGCAGTGATGGGGTCTCGACAGAACCTAGCCAGGTCTCAGAATAAACACACCTCAGTATGATAACAGGCAGAGTGTTGTCTACCTGTAACCTGCCAACCCACGTTTCTCTGCAGATAATCCAGGGAAGCAGCATCTCTCCTGGGTTCAGGACTTTCGGGTACTCTTTGACTGGAGGTCTGGATGTTGATGGGAATAAATATCCAGACCTGCTGGTCGGAAGTCTGGACAACACTATTGCACTGTTGAGGTACTTCTATATAGATAATGATTGAAACTGAATGAATGAATGAAACTGTCATTTACTTGGTAACTTGCTGTGAACCCACTGAGTTGATTGGACAGTGACAAGGACAGAGACAAGAACCAGTACCAGACCCAGACCCTGGTGAACCCGTGGTTCAGTTTCTTTGAGCTAATCCTCTGTGGCTCATCACTTCAGCAAACTGTAGTTTTGCAGGTGACACCGACTTTTATAATTCTGAGTCTACCATGAAAGACCGATTGAAACTGAGGTTCTGGTGCAGTTCCAGGTTTAGGTGCATTTTACTACCAGCACTATAAAATGTGTGTGACTTGAATAACCGGTCACAAATTTAATTCACTGTTACTATAACCTCAACCTGGCAAACTAACTCTGAGTAATTAGCGCTCGCTACTAAGTACTACTAAGTACTACTAGGTAAACTAATAATGACAAATCAAACTAGTTAACCCACCAATGACTGTTCCACTGACTTGTTCCCTCAGAGCTCGTCCAGTCATTCACCTCAACAAAACACTCAGAGTTTCTCCGGACATCATTGACCCCAACAGCTGTGACTCCTGGTGAGTTTCTAACCTGTTAACCTGCTAACATGATAACAGCTAACAACTAACAGACTGTGTGTGTGTGTGTGTGTGTGTGTGTGTGTGTGTGTGTGTGTGTCAGTATTCAGGTGGAGGTGTGTTTCTCATACATCTTCAGCACAGGAGCGACGAGTGACAGAGACGGCATCAGTGAGTTCAGCTCAGCTTTTACTTTGTGATCCTGAGTACTCCAAAATACGACTACTGAGTACTCTGAATGCAGTATTACTGACTGATTGAAGTATTTACCTCTGTGGGGTCATTGATGCCTTGAGAGACCCCTCCTACCTGTCTATCTGTGGGGACACCTTAACGACCCACAGGTGACCTTACATGCAGGTAAATACATTAAACTCTCCATCAGTCACTCGATCATGAGTCGCATGAGTACACGATACTAATAAGTCTGCTTATCGTCAGGGGTAGTTATCATCATCACCATCATCTGTGTGTGTGCTGATTACCAGCAGCCATTAATTGACAGCTGTATCCTGTCAATTAATTAGGTCACCAATTAGCAGAGAGCGCTCTCTGCACACGCACACAAACACACACACCACATGACATCATCTGTGTCCTTGTGTGTCCTCGTCTTTTCTGAATGATAAATCACATTACTGAAACTGATATTATTACATCACACACACACCCACACAGCTATGTGTGTGTCCTCATTCTCATTAAGACCAGTGAGAGATGAGGTCACACTGTTGCTATGACAACTGTTTGCTCTCTGAAGGGCAGCACCTGTATTAACGAGGCAGACTGACAGCACCGTGAATGATGATCATTAAAGAACAGACTTAATGTGTTAGCCTGTAGAGGTCACTACTATTAATTAGGGAAGAGCGAGTACAGCATTATCTGTAGCCGTACTCGGAGTGGGCGGGACCTAATCCAAGAGTGGGCAGGATTTAACCCGCACGTTGGTCAAATGTCTTTAAATGGGCAGGACTTTAACCAGTATGTTATTTTAAACATGCAATTGATATGGGTTGATCAGAAATTGTTATATGTATTGCTGATTAGAAATCTATTAACAGGCCAGCATCACCACTGTTTCAGATCAATGGTTTTGAGCACGATAGCAGTAGTATTTACATTTTGCAACAATAAATACAACATGGTTGCATGGTTGCAATAATGAAGTAAAAATGTAATGAACAAGAGTTTTCATACTCAACATAACTTTAATTTTTAACTTTTAATTTTTTTATGATCAGTGTGATGTTTTTTTTTTGTTTGTTTGTTTTTTTTTTTTACTTTTTTGGGCTCTTTGTTTTGTCTTTGATTGTCTGTGTGTGTGTAGCTTAATTTGTAATATTACTTATACCACTACTACCTTTATTTTTTTATGAAGTACAACAAGAAAGTGTCAAACACGCATTGTGTGTAGTCAAAAACTGCCAGCTTAGAGCCAGCTGACAGTTTAAAAAAGAAAAAGGAAAAAAATCTCTGGCAGGCAGAGATGCAACACGAGTCGCATTCTACCAAGCGCAACATCTGAACGAACCCACATTTACCAGAACTCTACTGGTTAATAAGTAGAAACCGAAGTAAAGTAAAGAAACCCTAAACATTAACAGAAATGACCTACAAACCTGAATGACTAGGGGAGAGACAGAGAGCTGTTCTGTGTGTGTGAGCAGAGTGGGACACAGCAACACATTACATCTCTGTGTGTGTAGCGGAGAGCTGCTGTGACTAGTCACAGAGCACAGCCATAGTCAGCTACCCAATGAGGAGCTTCATTCACTCTGAGTATTACTGATGTAATACGTTTGTTGTTTACGTTTGCGTTTGTTGGATATAAAAACTGTTGATATATAAAACAAATGATCTTTCTTTCTGTCTCCTTGTCTGTCTCCGTCTGTCAGCCATCCACTTCACTGTATCTGCTGATGTCACCAGCTTCAAGTCCCGCCTCCGTTTCCATGACAACGGGCAAAGTGTGTACTCTGGTTACCTGACGACACCAAAAAGACGATGTCAGACCCTGAAAGTCGGACTGCTGGTGAGACACACGACAGGGTCATACAGATTTAATGACTCATTACAAATCTAATGAGTCATTACAGATCTAACAACTCATTACAGATCTAACAAGTCATTAAAGATTTAATGACTCATTGCAGATCTAATGACTCATTACAGATCTCTTTTCAGTTCAGTGCTCGTGAACATGTTTGTGGCTCGACTTTGATTAATCAAAAGAGGTTCTGCTGTGAGATGAGACCGAGTGAGCTTTACTTTAATCAGTGAGTCCACATCAGTCCACATCACATCCTTTCTCCTGCTGATGGTGTCTTAATGCAGCAGAGGGACATCTGTCTCAGGGTGCTGGCAGAGGTTTCGGTTCAAAATGTTCTGAGCTCGTCCTGTCATGTCTCTAAGTTCTTATCAGCACTTTCGATGTTCATGATGTTCTTCTGTTCTGACCCAGTTCAGTCAGAATAAGAACAATGATATCATGTTACAAAACCATTTACGCCTTACGCTTTACCTGAAACCTGCAGAGATCTGCAGAGACCTGCAGAGACCTTAAATCTGCAGAGACCTGAACCTGCAGAGACCTGCAGAGACTTGAACCTGCAGAGACCTGAACCTGCAGAGATCTGAAACATGCAGAGACCTGAACCTGCAGAGACCTGTACAGACCTGAGCCTTCACAATTCATGTCCTGAGGGCTGAAAGCTCTCATTCAAATATTCAAGGACACGCCGGACTCATGTTTTGCACTGACAAGCTTTCAAACCTGGAAAACATGAAAGATCAGTCCCTCAGAGAAATGGTTGTTGAGGTTCTGTTCTGTGTGTTTGTGTTCTGCAGAGTCCAGTCCGAGACAAAGTGGAACCTCTGGTGTTCTCCCTGAACGTCTCTCTGTATGAAAAGCTTCCTAAGAAAAGAAACGCTGTTCAGGACCTGAAACACTTCCCTGTGCTGAACCAGCCCCCTCGACCCATCAGAACCCAGGTCAGAATATACAGAACCACAGAAAACAAAAAAAATCATAAGAAAGCATAAAACAGATCACTTCCAGGTTCTAACCCATCAGAAATAATCAGGTAAGAACAAGAGAACTCATTAACGTGTCTTCACTGATTTGTTTTTTTCTTCTCTCAGATCCACATCCAGAAGGCCTGTGGTTCTGATAACCGTTGCCATAGTAACCTGCAGATGACTGCCCGGTTCACTGATGAGAACCAGATACCACTTCCCATGTTAGTACCAGTTTAATGATTATCAGAATAATTAGATGACTAATGAGACGATGGGATGGTTCAAAGAAGCACTCTGTTACTCTGTGCAGTATTTTTGTTACCTTTTTTATTATATCTTCATACTAGGGGTGCAACAATACATGTATCTGTATTGAACTGTTCAATACAGTGGTCTAGGTTCAGTATGCACACAAGTTGAACAATACCCAATTTTATATTTATTTTATCAACTTCTGACGATGTGCTCTGTGCTGAAAGCTCAGTAGATGTGTGCTTGACTATTCCACCTTCGGCTGCATTGTCAAGTGCAGATCCAGTAAGCTGTGCCTCCCACATTCATTCAGACCAAGCTGCTGAGACAGAAGCGACATGCAAAGTTAGCTCATTGCTACATGGCTAATCCCCTCTGAGTTTTACATATCTGTGAATATCACCAAAACAGTTTATGATAGATAGATGTGGTTTGTTTCACTGTTTTCCTGAGATTCTGCTAAAGACAGAGATGTGTGGTATGATATATCGAATGGGTATTCTAGACAATCAAAGGACTCTGGGGTCTTGTGGGCTAGGGACACCAGAGACAGAGAGAGAGAGCTATGTGCATAGAACAGAGTGCAAGCGTCAGGGAGCACACAGAGCAGAGTGACAGAGGGCCCAAAGTGACTGTAGAGTGACAGAATAAATTCATAAATACTTCTTTTCTATTGAAAGGCCATTATTTTATTGTTCTTCAAATATTTGGTTGAAAAACTGCATATGTATGTCAGACAAAGGGATTGAAAAATAATATTTTCATTCAAAAACTCTTCACTAGTACTGTTTGATTTGAGTAAAAAATGACAAATCTACTTTTCGTTTTTGAAATTCTTTAGTGAATTGTAGATTTTTCATTCATACTTATTATAAGTACATTACATGAATGCCTAGGTTCTCCTGGATCTATAGGTACCGAACACATGTTCCATACATTAAGTATGATTGTGCACAATGGTAATTTTGTGATCTCAAACAATTTATTGAAACAAAAACGGTGTCTATAACACCAAAAGCCGGATATCCCTAACCTTTTGTGAGTAGCGTATATCTTTTTGTATCTATACTTTCATTCGTCATTATTGCTGTGTTTTCGCTCTCCTTGGTTCTGGTTTGTTTTGGATCTCCAGGTGAGTTCTGCACTTTATTTTAGCTGGTCAGTCCACCTACAAGTCTATGAGTAGCCAAGCTTACTGATTCTAACTGTTCAGCTCTAGAGTACCAGACCTGGAACAGTCTTAAAGACCAGTCATACTTTGACTACTTGACTTGGCTTGAGACTGAATTTACACTCACTCTAAAAGACTTGAGACCTGGACATCCCTGAAGGACTTGATAGGCCTTCACATGAAGGAGGACTTGACTTGACTTTGACTTACCGTACTGGAGCTGGGAGGTGACTTGTAGTCTGTCTCGTCTATAGATATGAAAATCTTATTCTATGATAATAGAAACAGAACAAGACTAATCTTATACACTGAACCTTTAGGTACTCCAGATTTGACTTTTACTTATCCTAAAGGACTTGACTATTTTTTTTCCAAGATATTTTTGGCCTTTTTAAGCTTTATTTATGTGGGGAGAAAGATATGGGGAACGACATGCAGCAAATGGCCACAGCTGAGCCTTCATACATGGGGCGGATGCTCTACCAACTGAGCTAGTTGACACCCCAGGACTTGATTATTTGACTTGAATCTCCACTTGAACCTGAATATTTTGGCTTTGACTTGTGTTAGAGGACTGTGTCTTGACTGGAGATTTAGCCCTTTAACCTACTGAGAGTGGGTGGATGAGAGGATCATGTCCTACCTTATTTGTCCCAGGTGACCTCAGACTGTTGCTGGTATGTTGTGATTTGAATATTTTTTTGTCTCTGTATTTCCAGGCAGAAGGACAGACAAGTGTTGTACTATAATGGCAGCATTAACCGATTGTTTCTGGAGGTTAACATCAGCAACACACCATCACCGGGCCAACCAGCAGAAGATGCTCACAATGCTGTTTTGAACATTAGCATCCCACCATTGCTCATATACTCCGGAGTCCGAGCCAAGGTAGAGAAGCTAAAGGTTTTTTAGCAGGAAGGGAATAAAGACGACGATGACTGTCATCTGCATCTGCATAGTGTATATTTAAGATGAATCTGTGAATAAAGTTACTGGGGATGAACATGGAGGTATGAGTAGTGGACTGAGCATTGAGTAGTATGGAAGGCTGCATTAGACACAGTTTACTAATAAATAAATAAATGAAAACTTTAATGAACCTAATTTAATTTAATGAACCTCCTCCACATCAGTTCCACGTCTCCTCAATGTTACTTCGACATCAGCTCCATGTCTCCTCCTCCTGTCTCTACTCCTGTGGACTGGTTCTGCTCTTCAGTCGTGTGTTTGTGTTTCAGGGTGATGTCCAGTCAGTGGTTGAGTGTTCTGCTGAGGATGATGTTCTTCTCTGTGAGCTGGGGAACCCGTTCAAAAGCAACCAGAAGGTACAACTGTCTGTATTGTCTGTACTGCTGTCTGTACTGCTGTCTGTACTCTTTGTCTCTTTTTGTTTCAGGTTCAGGTATCGATCATATTTCAGCCATCTGAAGTCAGTTTGGACACCAGAGAGATTCAGTCTGTGCTGCAGCTGTCCACGTATGACACACACACACACACACACACACACACACACACACACACTCACACACACACACACACTGAGTGTCTCTGTGTGTCTTCAGACTCAGTGTTCAGTCCGAACTGCTTCCTGTCTCTGTCTCCTTGTTGGTTGAGTTTTCTCTGCAGGCGTCTCTCACTCTGTAAGTGACACACACACTGACAGGTTAAATGTTGACCTCTAACCTTTGACCTAATGACCTCACCTCTGCTGTCGGTTAGCATCAATCCTCCAGGCCCCATCTCCTTCAGCGGTCATGTGATCGGCGAACTGTCCATGAAGAAAACGGAGGATATTGGCAGTCTGCTGCTCTTCACCTTACAGGTTTGTTATCAGTCACCCCCAAATTCCACCAAACGTGCAGGGCTCTGTGTGTGCCACGTGTCGTTTTGCGTTTGGCGTCCTAGAAACAGGCCTCCACTCTGCTCTGTTCCATGTTTGACGGACGCTGAAAGCAGCCCAAGTCAATTTACACAGAGCAGATTGAGCTGACAGCAAGCCAGACAAAGAAACAGCAGAGAATCCAGTGGATTTTCAAAATAAAACACCCCGTGCAAACTGCCAGTCCTAAAAACAGACAAAAGAGAAACTAATGAAGTATGCAGCATGTTTATAATGTAGAAACATATTTAGAAGAACATGAATCAAGAAAATGACCAAATCTGAGCAAGTCTACAGAGTCTACAAAAGAGAGATGCTTCTGAAACACTGCCGGTGGTTTGAAGTCGATGCAGGATGCAACGAAACTGATGAGATGGAGACATGTCCGGTGGTATTTCCGGGTCAGTCAGACTGTTCCTGCAGTGTAAACAGACCAGGTGGTCATGTCCCGCCTCCTCCCACAGGTGCACGTCAAAGGGAAGCCACTGGGTCGCCTAGGCAACTTGCAGGTGGAGTTTGATTGGCCAAGGGAGGTGTCCAACGGGAAGTGGCTGCTGTACCTCACAGAGATCCAAATAAACGGCACATCAGAGCCTCTCTGTTCTCCACCCGGCAATATCATCAACCCCCTCAACCTCAAGGTAAACATCAGCCTCACAAGGACTCCTTGTCCTGGGCTGGTTCATTTCAGAATAAAGGACACAGTCGAATCAGCTGAAGCATCTTTAGATGGATGAGGCTTTAACCCACAGTCTGAACCTGCAAAGAACCAAATCTGAACCTTCAAAGAACCAAATCTGAACATTTGGTGTCTGTCTTGATGGTTGATGAGGTCACTTTCTGTTTGCTCAGCTGTCAAACGAGAAGAAGAGGAGGAGGAGGAGTCTGCAGGAGGAGGAGGCACAGAGAGAAGACAATCAACCTGTCCTCCACCTGCAGGGACAGAAGAAAAAGTCCTATACTCTGGTACAAACTCATTCCTGCAGTACCTACAGTTGCCTGCAGGGGTAACATGTTTTCATGATCAGTGTCCTCACAGGTGTACCAGGACAGGTGTGTGTGTTTGTGTGTGCAGGACTGTGTGGGTGGAGCTAATTGTGTGACGTTCGTCTGTCCGCTGGTCAACATGAAGAACTCGGCAACTTTGACCATCCGAGCCCGGCTGTGGAACTCCACCATGATTGAGGTAACAGTTTAACTCTGCGTAGCTTTTTAGCCTCTCTTAGCTCTTAGTTTTGGTTTAGTGTCACATTTCCTGCTAGCCTTTGAGGAGCTGGTGAATAAAGTTGAGTATTTAGCAGATGGAGACTTCTCTCAGGAGGTGTGGAGAACAAAAACAGGCTAAGAGTGAATATTGGACACGACATGGAGAGTCAGTCTGATCTGTAACACCTCTATGTGGAAGCAGATAGCAGCGTGCTAACATGTTAGCTACAACTACTCAATATGCTGTACACTGTCTGGACGTTCTTGGTAGAACTCTTCTGCCGTTTCAGGATTACAGCAATGCGTGGAGTGTGTTGGTTCGAGGCCGGGCAACTCTGAAGCTGCAGACTGATAAATCAACCATCAACATGGAGTCTCACAGCACAGAGGTACTAACCTGTTCAACTGCTGCTAGCGCCCCCTGGAGGCTGCAGTGTTCTCAGTGATCACAGTGTCTGTTCTGTGCAGATTGAGGTCCACATTTATCCGGATGTGGGGCAGCAGCTGGACTCCACCACCCCCCTTTGGATCATCATGCTGTCTGTCCTGGCTGGGCTCGTACTGCTGGCTCTGATCTGCTTGCTGCTCTGGAAGGTAAAGTAGCGTGTAGCGTGTAGATGCAGCGTCATGAATATTTAACGTCAGCTCCTGGTCGGTAAAGTGTGTCGCCCCCTGCTGTTCAGTGTGGTTTCTTCAGGAGAGCCAGCACCAGAGAGCTGTACCAGGCAAAGACCCAGAAAGCCCACATGAAGAGCCAGCCATCTGAGAGCCAGAGGCTGGACCTGGAGCTCTGAGGCTGAGCAGGCTTCTGCCAGAGAGCCTGCTGTAAGGACCAGGACCACGGACTGTTCCTGACTGTTATTGTTACTGACTGTGACTGTTCTGTATCAATCAGCATTGATCATCTGCTTGTTTCTGGATTATCTTAACCTTAGCAGCTAACAATGCTCACATGCTGATGTTCAGTAGGTATCTACAGTGTTAGCTAGGGTGTGTGTTAGCATGCTAACATTCCTCTAGACTCGTGAGAGTGTCATTATGACGATGAAGGTAGGGCGTTCACCACAAAGCAACGGCAGCTGCAGCTTTAACTTCCTGCTTCCTGTCCACTGTCTCCATTTCCTGCTGCCATGTTCAACATACAAGGTTTCTGTGTTTTCTCTGCAGTGTGGTTTCTTTGTGCGGCAGAGGGCATGGCGTACCACGGAGCTCCACCAGGGGAGAATTATCGGTAAACGCGAGCAGCAGCAGTACATGGACACTGACGGTTTCCTGATCCAAGACAACATCTCCTCGTCTAGAACCAGGAAGTCACCGAAACACTGGGTCACCTCCTGGACTCAGACACACTAGGTATCCATGGAAACACATCCTGAACCGGACCAAACCAGACCAACACACTGCCATTTAATACCTGCTCTGTGAATGTGTGTGTGCTGTGATTTGAAAACCTCAACTTGTTTACATTCAGTTCAGTCAATTAAAACACAGAGATTCAAGGTTTGTTTATATATATGTCTGTTTCTTATTTGTGTGTATGTGATTTTTTATGCCTGTATATGAACTACATTTCCCAGCATCCTCTTTGCCTTTGAGTGAGATCAAATGTAAGGAAATTCAGAATCAATCGGTCAGGCTGATTATTGATAATTGATTACTAATTACTGATCTCTGTCTCTGTCTCTCTCTCTCTTTCTCTCTCTCTCTCCCCCCATCACCATTATCACCACCATCTGTAAACATACCTGTCTCATTAATGCATGTCAATGCATATTACTGACTAAATTTCTTCCCTGGAGTCTCTGTGCTCTCTCGTCCAGCAGGTTCTCATGGATCGTGGCTGCTGCTGTGGTCCTACATGACGTCCACTACACATATTATAACTGTCATTATTGCTCCCATATCTCCATCACAGTTTATAGTTAATGATTTGCTGCTGCTGTGCATCTGTGTCTCTCTGTCACAGGTTCCACTGCTGCTGTAATCATTCTATCATTCATTGTAATTGTACGACATGTTTGTGTTGATTGTTCTGTACATGTGACATCCATTGCACGTCTGTCCGTCCTGGGAGAGGGATCCCTCCTCTGTGGCTCTTCCTGAGGTTTCTTCCACATGTTTTCCCTGTTAAAGGTTTTTGTGGGCAAGTTTTTCCTCTCTGGAACCGAGGGTCTAAGGACAGAGGGTGTCACTCCCTGTACAGACTGTAAAGCCTCTGAGGATAAATGTGTCTGTGACTTTGGGCTGTACAAATAAAATCTGATTTGATTTATTGACTATTGATTACTGATTGGGGAAATGATGAATAGGAAGTAATCAGGATGAAAAGTGTTACTGCCCCCAAGGACTCCTCATAAACTTCAATGTTGTCAGGTGCTTAAGAATCCTGTAAAAATGTGTTTTAAGTTGTGTTTATGGTTTATTTGATGTTAATATTAAATATTTTTCATAATACTATTTAAGAATAATGCTTGTCAACATAAAATGACAAAGAATCTGTGGATTTCATCGTCTACACTTCTGCATAATATCGTTCAAAGATTCAGCCAATCAAAAGAAAGCTCAGACTGCACCAAAACTCCACCATGACTCAAGGCACCAAAGTTTTATGTTGTAGTGGTACAGACAGATTTTACAAACATTGTGGAGATATTTACAGTTTCTCCTTTAAAGTGACTCTGAGAGACTTCCTGCTGCTGACTGAACAAACCCAAACCTCTGATGAACTTCCTCAAACTTTCTGCAGCTCTGATGTCAAGTCATGACCTAACCTGATCAGAGGGAGATAAGCACTTTGGACACGCAAACATGTCCATGTTTGGTCAAAGCGTTTGTCTGTTAATGTGACATTGTCACAGCTTGATTTCCGTCATAATGATTTTATTAAAAATCAAGAAAACAACAGTTCTTTAACTAAACAAATGCTCTGTAATGCTCTAATGACATCAGATAAAAGACTCATTTCTTAGATCTTAATGTTGCATCAGTTAACTAAACTCCAAGCGTGCCTCAAGGATATAAAAAGTTGGATGACCTACAATTTTCTGATGTTGAACTCAGATAAAACTGAAGTTCTTGTAATTGGACCCAAACACCTCAGAAACTCTCTTTCCTGAGACTTGGCCACCTTAGACGGGACCACCCTGGCCTCCAGCTCCACCGTAAAGAACCTTGGAGTTATTTTTGATCAGGATTTGTCCTTTAATGTCCACATAAAACTAATTTCAAAGACTGCATTCTTCCACTTACGCAACATCACTAAAATCAGACGCATCCTGTCCCAAGCGGATGCAGAAAAACTAGTCCATGCATTTGTTACTTCTAGGCTGGACTACTGTAACTCTCTATTATCAGGCTGCCCCAATAAGTCTCTGAGGACTTTGCAGCTAATTCAGAATGCTGCTGCACGTGTTCTGACAGGAACCAAGATCAGAGATCACATCTCACCCATTTTGGCTTCCTTGCACTGGCTACCTGTTAAATCTAGAATAGAATTTAAAATTCTTCTCCTTACATACAAAGCTCTTCATGGCCAGGCACCATCATATCTAAAAGAACTCATAGTACCTTACTACCCCTCTAGAACACTGCGCTCTCAGAATGCTGGGTTCCTTGTGGTTCCCATAGTTTCCAAAAGTAGACTGGGAGCCAGAGCTTTCAGCTATCAAGCTCCTCTTCTGTGGAACAAACTACCTTTCTGGGTTCAGGATGCAGAGACGGTCAGTGCTTTTAATCCTCATAATCCTCGTATTTCCAATTGCCATACAACTTTTGTCCTCTGTGGTCAAAGAATAATTGGTTTGTGTGTGTGTGTGTGTGTTCATGTTCAGCTGGATAAACAGACCAACAACTGTCTGAAGTCTGAAGTTGTTTTTTATGAAATAAATATTGATGTGATGATGATGCCTGTCTCCTCATTGTGCTGCTGTCCTGTTGCTGCTGTTGAAGCTCTTCATGTTCTATATTGTTGAACTTCATGTTTTATGTTGTTGAAGCTCTTCATGTTCTATATTGAACATTTTTCTTTCTTTCTTTTTTTCCTTTTTTTTTGCATCAGGAAGACTTCCTGTGTGTTGTCCCTCATCTTCTTGGTCTTCTGTTTCTCCATCACTGCTGTCTGTACCACAGGCATCAAAGTTCGAATCTCGGACAGAGTGCAGAATGTTGGTAAGGTCTGCACACTGTACACAAAACACTGAATAAGCAATATAAAACATTAGGACAATGTTATCATTCATTCATACATACATACATTATTCACCTTTAGACCCAAAACATGTCTTCATGTTGTTCTTCATATGTTCTAAAACATAGGGTGCAAAGTAGTATTTGTTCTGTGTTTAAGTGAAGTAACAGCAATATTTGTACTGGATATTTGTACTGTGTTTCAGTAAAGCACTGGGAATATTTGTAATATGTGTGCCTTTGCAGTGAAAGATTTCAACCTGGCAATTCTGAACAGCTTGAACATTTTTTTAAACACTTTGGATTATGTTTGAAATGCACTCTGAAAAGGTGAGGTTATTATTATTACAACTTTGTTTTCTTTTATTCTCTGTTTTCTGTTTTCATGTGTATATATATATTGTAAATGTAAAAAATAAATTACTTGAAAGTAATATTTCTTTTTCCAAAAAAAAATGAAATCATGGAGGAAATGAGATGATACATGTGGATGTACAGTATATATGTCTATGGATTCATTCATAATGAAAGAAACAGATGATGATATTTAAATATTTAAAAACAAAATCAATTCAAGAGCATCCAGCAAATCTTTATTTTTATTATATTTTCAACAAATGCTGGTTGTTTGGTTGTTTCTAATGATTTCATCACTCATTCATTTCTTCCTGTCTTTGTCCTCTTCATCCTTTTGTCCTCTTCGTCTTCCTTTCAGGCTAACTCTGACTCAGTTTGAGGTGAATCCAGACCAGATTGTTCTCAATTTCCAGCAGAATTCAGGTCTCTAGTTTCTAATCAACAACACTTCACTGTGGAGTTTGAATATGATGTCAAACTGTGTTCATTCAAGTACGCATAAAACCACAATTTGTGTTTGAGTTTTTCAAGCTTTGTGCAGCTGACATCGTCTTGTCATCAGATTTATGAAGCCATACAAAAACATTTTTACACCTGGTCTAGATGATTTGAATGTAACACATCGTGAGGATGTATGGCTGAGCAAACAGACAAACATCTCAACACATTGAATCACTGAAGAAACAGTTCAAACTCACATGTTGGATGTTTTCTGTTGCAGTCTTGACAGAGGACAGACCACCTTAACAGGAAGGGGCTTGAGTGCTGACATCAATTTGAAATGTCTCACTGTGAAACCAGAACCCAGGCCCTCAATCTGCAATCTAATGGCAAAATAGAGTAACACAAGACTGTGTCTAGATTATGCCCCCTGGTGGCCGACTGCATACACTCTATTTTAGCAGATGGAAGAAACTAGTCAAGTGATTCATTTGGGTTTAATGAGTTATCTGATGTGATGAAAAGGATGTTTCACATAATGCCGGACAGCTGAGCCCTGACCTCGATACTGCGACTGCGAACCACATTCATCACAGTCCATCAGTTGTCAGCATGTTTGAGATTGAGTGAAGGAGTGACTCGTGAACAGGAGCTCATCACTTGTTATTAACAGCCATTGATTTGGTTTTCTTTGTTTTTACAGAGTGGCTCTTCAAGCTTTTGTGAACTATTTCAAAGATTTCTTTAAGACCCAGGTTTGTTCCAGCTTCAGTCTTTGACAGAACTAAACCAAGTAATGGACTGTGTTAGCTCCATGTTTAGAGTCCTGCAGGGGACATCAGAGGTCACCTGACTCACCTGAACATCCAGGAAGCAGCAGTTTGTCCTGAGCTCTGTTCACTGTGCCAACACATCATTCAATCAATCTCATTACAAATTCCATCCATCATGGCACCATCTAAACCTTCGTCAAATGAACCCACGAAACAAATGTGTGATGTCTGATGTACTTCTTGTTTCCTGTTAGTTTTTAATGACGTCGTCTTCTTCTGGGTTTCTGATTGGAGAATTGGTGCCACCAGAAACTGAAGTAGAACAAAGTTTACAGTGAAGGTCTATTCTGCAGGATTTAGTAGGTGTGACCATCCATTCATCCTCCTGTTCCAACTGTGAGCGAGGAACCACAGTGACAACGAAATGTCTCATCCCGGATCCAGAATTTAGTTTGTCTGTTCTGGCCTCCTGTAGAAACATGGCCAACTAGATAAAATATTCTATAATGAGTCCGATTTTCAGCTGATTAAACACTAATGAAAGTTATGAAGGTTAATATCATAATATGTATATTAGTTTACTTTAAGACAAAAAGGACAAGACTGCTGGCACTAACCACCACACATCCGTGGCACCAAACAAAACACCAGAGGTGTAGTTGATCTGTTGTCTCACTAAAATCTGAAGTATTAACTGACACCTTGCAGATGAAGTGTGAGCAAAGATTCACAGACTGGATCATTAATTTCTCACCTCCTGTTTGTCTGTTTGTACCACCACATGATGAACATCAAACTGCTGCCTTGTTGGCCACGACACCGAAAGAGAGTTTATCTTAACTGTTTTTTACCCGATTCAATAAACATCTGATACTCTGTCTGTGCCTGCCTGTCACTCCGTTTAAGTTTTAAGTTAAGTTTTGCCATTGAAAAAGCTAAGACCACCTTGGAGGTGAGCCAGATACTGATGCCTGAAAGTGCCACCACGATGATAAATCCACCTGCAGCCATCATCACTGATTACTCTGAGTGCCAACAGCGTCAACGTTCCTTTCAAAGTAAGAGAGAAACGTCTGATACTGTCATAGCTTAGCAAAGGAAGACTGACTGACAAAAGAAAAAAACTGCTATCATACAGATATTCAACATGTCAGCAGACAGCTAATCTACTTTGCCAGGTCCTTTCATGGCCAGACAATAAAGGTTATTCTTTATTAAGGATAGAAAGATAAAATGTTCTGTTCACATCTTCATGAAGTCCAGTTTGAAAAACACACACAGTCACATGTATGTCCATAAAAACATACATGTACAGACAGAACAAACATGGTGTTACATTTCCTGGTTGAACATTCCTGTCATAGATTTCATGGTGATTAAATCAAGTAACTTTATTTTGAAAAGTCGCCCCTGGGGCAGCCTCTGCAGCCCGTCGTCATGGAGACGGTTTGTTGTTTCTGAGCCGCGAGTAGCGTGGAGACACCTGGTCAGAAGAGGAGGTAAAGATACCTCAGGTAAGAAGGTTCACCTGTCTGCTAGCTGCCCTATAACTAATACTAACTAATACTAACTAATACTAACTAATACTAACGCAGCGTGTCGTTAGCTCAGAGCTAACGCTGCGTGTCGTTAGCTCTGAGCTAACGCTGCGCGTCGTTGTGTACTGTCGTATACTGACGGAGTGAATGACATCATCACCTTGTGACATCATCAGGTGATGGCGAGGTCAGAGCGTGACGTCATCAACTTCGCAGCGATGGAGAGAGAGCTGCGGGCGTCGATCGAGGCCGAGCGGAGATACAAGAGAGAGAACGAGGCGAAGCTGAGAGCCGTCAGTCAGAGAGTGAACTACAACCAGTTCAGGTAACTCCAGGTAACTTCAGGTAACTCCTACAAGGCATCCCAGGACTCCTTGAAAGACTTTCAGGATGTTTAGTAGACTTTTGGGTTCATTCAAGACGTTCAAAGAGTACTTCAGGGTTCCAGGGTGCCTTAGAAGGATTCCAGAACACTTTCCAGGATACTTTAAATACTGGATCTAGAATGGTTTAAGGTTTAAGATATTCCAGGAGTATTCTAATCATTTCTATGGTGCTTGGAAGACTCCTGGGTTCTTTCAAGACCTTCCAGGCATCCTTGAACAAGGTTCAGGCTAATTTAGTGTCTGTGACGACTTCTGTGTCGATGGGGTTCTTGTTGATGCCTCAGGTGGCTCCTGGGACCTTCCAGGTCCTTGAAAACATTCCAGTACTTGAATAAATTCTATGATACTCTAGAAGAGTCAAAGAGGCATCTTTCCAATAGATTTCACCGGTCCTTGAAAGAGTGCGAGGCCCTGTCTTACATGTAGGTGTGTCTCTGTCAGAGATCTGGTCCTGTCGAGTCACCTGAAGCCTCTCGAGAAGAAAGACATAGATGGAGCTCCACGGAAACAGCCCTGGAACCTGGTCGCCCCAAGCAACCAGTGATGTCCGGTCGCCCCAAGCAACCACTGGTGTCTGGTCACCCCGAGCAACCAGAGACAATTTCTTCTTCTCTTCTGTTTGTAAACATGGTCTCTGACCTGACCTGGAGATACATGGTTTCACCTGGCAGATTTTAATAAAATGAAATGAGAGCAGTGTTTCCTGTTGGTGCTCTTATTTTGGAAGGTTTGTGTTAATAATCTCATGCTTCAGTCAAACTGTTTGTAGGAGCCAAATTGGTCATTTTCTGTGTTCATGTGTGTTGTACACATTTATTATCTATAGGGAGGTGGGTTAATCACTATAGTGGCACACGATGGGGAATCCATACGGTTTCTGACCGTGCCATGGCATGTAACGCCACAGGTCAGAATTGTGTGTTATGGTGAAAGTGAGTACTTCTGAGTCGGCCGTATGTAGCCGAATAAACCTGCAACAAACTCAGTGTTTGGACATTGGCTGTGTTAGGCATTTACATCTGCATGCACCTACACTGGCACCAGCAAGTAGCTAGTGACAAAGGCCACGATACTTTCTACAGTCAGTGACGCAACTCCAACAGGACAGGACAGACACAGACAGGACAGACACAGACAGGACTGACTGACTGATAGAACAGACAGAACAGACACAGACATAGACAGAACACAGAGAGATACAGACAGGACAGAACAGACACAGACAGGACAGACACAGACAGGACAGAACAGTCAGACAGGACAGACACAGACAGGACAGACACAGGCAGAACAGAACAGTCAGACAGCACAGACACAGACAGGACAGACACAGGCAGAACAGAACAGTCAGACAGGACAGACACAGACAGGACAGACACAGGCAGAACAGAACAGTCAGACAGGACAGACACAGACAGGACAGACACAGGCAGAACAGAACAGTCAGACAGGACAGACACATACAGGACAGACACAGACAGGACAGACACAGACAGGACAGACACAGACAGGACAGAACAGTCAGACAGGACAGACACAGACAGGACAGACACAGACAGGACAGAACAGTCAGACAGGACAGACACAGACAGGACAGACACAGACAGGACTGACTGACTGATAGAACAGACAGAACAGACACAGACATAGACAGAACACACAGAGAGATACAGACAGGACAGAACAGACACAGACAGAACAGACACAGACAGGACAGATAGACAGGACAGACAGAACAGACATAGACATAGACAGAACACACAGAGAGATACAGACAGAACAGAACAGACACAGACAGGACAGACACAGACAGGACAGACACAGACAGGACAGACACAGGCAGAACAGAACAGTCAGACAGGACAGACACAGACAGGACAGACACAGACAGGACTGACTGACTGATAGAACAGACACAGACATAGACAGAACACACAGAGAGATACAGACAGGACAGAACAGACACAGACAGGACAGACACAGACAGGACAGACAGAACAGAACACACAGACAGAACAGAACAGACACAGACAGAACAGACACAGACAGAACTGACTGACTGACAGAACAGACATAGACAGAACAGACACAGACAGAACTGACTGACTGACAGAACAGACATAGACATAGACAGAACACACAGAGAGATACAGACAGGACAGAACAGACACAGACAGGAAAGACACAGACAGAACCGCCAGACACAGACATAGACAGAACACACAGACACAGACAGGACAGATAGAACAAACACATACAGGACAGACACAGACAGGACAGAACAGTCAGACAGGACAGACACATACAGGACAGACACAGGCAGAACAGAACAGTCAGACAGGACAGACACATACAGGACAGACACAGACAGGACAGACACAGACAGAACAGACATGACAGACACAGACAGGACAGACACAGGCAGGGCAGACACAGACAGGACAGGACAGACACATACAGGACAGACAGACAGGACAGACATAGACAGGACAGACACATACAGGACAGACAGACAGGACAGACACAGACAGGGCAGACACAGACAGAACAGAACAGTCAGACAGGACAGACACAGACAGGACAGAACAGTCAGACAGGACAGACACAGGCAGAGAGAACAGACACAGACAGACAGGACGGATACAGAGAGGACAAACACAGAAAGGACAGACACAGACACGTGTTTGTGAAAATATACATGTTATACATTATACACACACACACAAAGACGTATGTAAGTGTGTTGCATTCACTGGATAAAAAAACTGACAACTTGTCTCGTAATTACGAGATCCTGATATCCAGTGAATGCAATGCGCTTCCCTAAACACGATACCTAACAATATATTTGTTTCTTTATGTGGAGAGGAGAGGCGTCATCTTCCTGTTGAGTTTTCACATTTAGTCAGATTCAGACTGACTCTAAGCGTTCACACAGGAAGTGGTTTGAACTAAGAGGAGGAACCAGGTAAGAGATCTCACTCTGAACTGATTCATGGAAACTCACTTCTGCTGACTGTCACTGTAAGTCATTGAGAGGTCCAGGGAAGGTTCCAGAATCATTAAGAGGGCTCCTGGCATACATGAAAGAGAGAAGGGGTTAGGGTCCTAGAATCCTTCTGTCCTCTAGAAAGAGCCAAGGATCAATTTCAGGGAGCACCCTGCCCTTAAGGTCGTCCTGGAAATTGCATTTTGTGGTTACATGTTCTTCAACAGACGCCAAGGTCCTTGAAAATATTCCAGAAATCAAACAAAACTAGTCCAGATGGTCATTCTAAGACTTCCAGGATGATTGTGTGGGCTTTTTCAGGCTCTTTAAGATTCCATGATCTTTGAAAGATTTGAATGGGTCCTTGAAAGGGTACTAGCCGGCATCCAAGGGTCATGGAACTCAAAAAAGTTCAGGATGGTTTGAGTTCTCCGGAGGAGTGAGTCCTCCTCATGAGCAGAGAGGATCTTTGCTCACAGCTCTCTGCAGCAGCAGGAGGAAACTTCAGACTGCAGGTTGAAGTTTGTCTGACAGGAATCAAACCAACAACTCAGCCGGTCACACGCCGTTATTTCTTCTTTTGTGGTGAGTCTTTAAAGTTCATCATTGTTTAATGAACTTCATCAGAGCAGAGCACATTTTAAAAACAGCTGATCTGATGTTTCCTGTTTCTGTCTTAGATCTTCACAGCAAGTACTTAGTATTAATACCACAATACCAAGTACTGTCAGCTAAAAGTACTTCAAGTACTTTTCTCTTTGAATCAGCGATGAAGGAGCAGAACTTTAAAGAGGAGGTGATGAAGATCATGGAGGAGGCGCCAAATGCCAGAAAAGCTCTGCAGGAAAACTACGCCAACCTGCTGAGTGTGGCTGATTACTGCTACAACAACTATGTAAAGGTCTGTAATGCTACAACTACGTTAAGGTCTGTACTGCAAATATACTGCTAGAACAACTCCATAAAGGTCTGTATGACAAATAGTACTGCTACAACTACATAAAGGTCTGTACTGCAAGTAGTACTGCTACAACAGCTATGTATAATACTGCTGAATGTGAGTGCTTGTATGATCACAGCAACATCACTAAGCTAACTCGTCCTGTCTCCATGTGTCAGTCAGGAGATGCCAGTTTGAAGGCACTAGAGGAAACAAAGAACTTCACCACCCAATCACTGGCTAGTGTTGCCTACCAGATCAGCACTCTGGCCAATAGCGTACTGAGTCTGCTCGATGCTCAGACCAATCAGCTTCGTGATATGGAGTCTTCCATCAACCTCATTGGACAGGTGAGCCACATCATCCAACCCTACTGACTATAACTAATCAATCAATCAATTAATTAATCAATCAATCAATGTTTGAGTTTGTCTAAAACCTGGACGTAGTCTCCGTGACGTCCCCATAGACTGTCTGAAACCTGGACGTAGTCTCCGTGACGTCCCCATAGACTGTCTGAAACCTGGACGTAGTCTCTGTGACTTCAATCTGTAAACATGTTTATTTCTGCTGTGAAGTTGGACATTTTAACATGGGGACTTACTCGTGAGACTAAGTAAGAGTTTAACATGAGACTGACTCACTTCTGGAGCCAGTCTCAAGTGGACGTTTCAGGAACTGCAGTTTGTGTTTCACCTCACAGACACTTAAGTTTCTTGATGCTTTGGTGACCTCCACGTCACCATGACAACAGGTCCTTGAAAACAGTTTGTTATCTGCAGATAATTACTGCGAGCTGCTCCTGATGTCTTTGTCCTCACAGTCTGTGCTGAGCATACAGATTCAGGTCCTGCTCTGTGTGTGATAATAGCCTCCACTAAATGAACGGATGGATGAATGGAGCCTCTGTTCTCTGTCTGCTTTGCGTTCACGCATCATTAACAAACTACGACGTCCACTGCTGCGAGGTTGTGTTGAAGTTCTTCTCCTCTTTCTTCATTTGTCCCTTTGTTTGTTATTTGTGTCTATCACAGATTTTTTCCTCCTCTGGACTTGAGCTGCAGATATTTGTCTTCACTGATTGATTATTGTGAATAAACCATGTTTAAACGTCAGTTTCTTAGAGTGAACCCACAGAGAGTGATGAGAGAACAGAGAATGAGACAGATGATGTTTTGGTCTGATGGGACGTGGTGAGCAGATCTGTACTGTGAAGCTCAGCTTTAGATTAAATGATGAAACCGTGATCATCATCCTCCTCAGACCGTGGAGATGCACAAAGAAAAAGTTTCTCGGAGAGAAATCGGAGCCTTCACGGCGGTGAGACGAGTTCCTCGCAGCCACAAGATCCTCCCTCCATCTCAACCTCCTGCTGGTACACAGCCCCGCCCACCGTACAGCCGCCGACCAATCAACTACCAGCTGCTAGACGGCATGGGCCACGGCATGAAGGTATCTCACACACAAACACATCATGTGCATCACTGAGTGACCAACGCAGAACTTTCACAGAACTTTTCTGTTCACGTCACATTAGGATTTAATAAGAAGAATTTAATATGTTTGAGTTGTATTTAAAAAAAAAAAAGGTCTCCTCAGTTCTCAGTCTGTGGATGTGAATCAGCAGTTTCATTAAAACAAACAGGCAGGTAAAAAAAGGCAAAAGCAGAAGTTAAATTTTATTGTGAAAGTCTCAGAGATGCAAACAGGAAGTGTCTGCGGCTGCAGCGAGCCACAAAAACAGAAGTCAGAAGTAAAAGTTCATGTTCTGTTGCTGTTTGTGACAGAGCTGACTGCAGGATTATTTCCTGACAGTGTGAGACCTGCAGCTCGACTGCTGACTACTGTAAAGTACTGCAAAGTACTGTAAACTACTGCAAACTACTGTAGAGTACTGCAAAGTACTGTAAACTACTGCAAACGACTGTAAAGTACTGCAAAGTACTGTAAACTACTACAAACTACTGGAAAGTACTGTAAAACTACTGCAAACTACTGTAAACTACTGCAAAGTACTGCAAACTACTATAAAGTACTGCAAGAGCCAAACCCGGATAGTAAACAGCCTCTGTAGTCTACTGTTTCCCGTTAGACTGGACACTGCTAGTTTCAGTTCAGCATACAGTGACTACTAAAGAAAAAACTTTCCGTCATTCATCCAAAATCATTCAGACGCGACCCAAAAGCAACCTTCTCTCTCCTGTTCTTTGTTTTTTCAGTGCTCGGCTGTGTTGAATCAAATCAAATCAAATTTTATTTGTACAGCCCAAAGTCACAGACACATTTATCCTCAGAGGCTTCACAGTCTGTACAGGGAGTGACAACCTCTGTCCTTAGACCCTCGGTTCCAGTGAGGAAAAACTTGCCGAAAAAACCCTGCAAGGAAGGAAGCCTATGCCTGTCAAGGAAGGCGTTGTGAGTCCATGCACCAAGTTTTGTGGCGATACATCAAGGCATCGCAGAGATATTGGCCCACTTCCTGTTTGGTGGCTTTGCCGCCTATTTGGACTGGCAAAAGAGTTTGGAGTTCAGAAATGAACCATCAGCCAGCCATCGTCTGAAGACCATATCCATCAAGTTTCATGTTAATCAGACAAAGTGTAAAGTGTGTGCCCTCTGTAATCATAAGCGTGTTTGACTAAATGCAAAATGCCCACCAAATCTTTATGCATGTATGACACAGTCCTTTACCAAATGTACTGAGATGTGTGAGAGTCAACACTGGAATTAAGGTTAAATTCACAATGACTAGGTACCCAATAATAATAGGATAGGAAAAGCTACAAACACAATGGGTGCTTTGCACCTTTGCTGCTAGACACCCAATAATAGGAGAAAAGCTACAAATACAATGGCACCCAAATAATAATAGGAAAACTCAACTCAACTCAAATTTTATTTATAAAGCACTCTAAAAACAACCGAGGTTGACCAAAGTGCTGGACAGGTTAATACATATACATAAAATACATACAATACATACAATGCACAATCACAGAAAGTCAAAACAAGAGCCAAGATACTCAGACTTGGTTAAGAGCCAGGGAGAAAACGTATGTTTTTAGGCAGGATTTAAAAACCTCAACAGATTCAGCAGATCCGATGTGCCAGGGCAAGTTATTCCAGAGCCTAGGGGCCGCCGCCTCAAAGGCTCTATCACCTTTGGTCTTTAGTTTAGTTTAAGGGGCAACCAATAGCAACTGGCTGCAAGATCTCAGTGTTTTGGTGGGCGTGCGGATATTAAGAAGCTTGACCAAATACTAGGGGGCTAGGCCATTAAGAGCTTTAAAAACAAACAGTAACATTCTTGAAATCTATTCTAAAAGCAACCGGGAGCCAGTGTGGTTACACCAAGACAGGGGATATGCGGAAAGCAACAAACACAATGGTTGCCTTTGCAGCTTTGCTGCTAGGCACCCGAATAGACTGCAATGTATCAGAAGGGTTCACAGAAGGATTTGCAATGCAGACTCAGAGACAAAAGTGAAGGTTTCAAAAAAGTTTACTAGACAAGCTAGATAAACAAAAGAGTACAGGGGAAAGTACAAATACAATAGGCAAAGAAACTGTGATCAAAAAACAGGCTAAAGACAGCAAAAAACTAGGAAAGCAAGACAAAGAAATGCGGGGATGCTGTACAAGACAAGATGAACTGGCGACAAACAAAGGGGGCACAGAGACTAAATACAGAGGGGAAAAAGAGGGGAAACAATCAGGTACAGGTGCAACACATTGAGGGAGGCAGGTAATCAGGGAGCAGGGATG
Source organism: Nibea coibor (assembly GCA_023373845.1). Lineage (NCBI taxonomy): Eukaryota > Metazoa > Chordata > Actinopteri > Sciaenidae > Nibea > Nibea coibor. Next base: position 156,550 of record CM041727.1, read on the forward strand.
ACTCACAGAACCTGCTGGACGAGAGAGCAAAGAAGAAATTTAGTCAGTAACATGCATTAACATGCATTAATTACTAGTAATTAGAGAGAGATTTCAGTAAAGGGAGATGTGACTGATGTGAAAGTATGGAAGGAGGCAGGGAAGTAGTTATCCACACACACACACAGGCAGTCTTTGTTGATCGTGGGAAAATGTTTAGACAGTCTAATTAGAGCTGCTGAGGGCTGAGAGGGTCTATTGATGCTCACACACACACACACACACACACACACACACAGTAACTCTCTCCCTCCCCCCTCAGGTCTCTGGGAAACAGGCGGACAGAACAGGGACGATCCGTAAACATGGCGCCTCCATCAGGTTCTGTTGAGTTTCTGTTCACGACTGTTTCCTGTTTCACACCAAACATCTCTAACAGGAAGTGTGTGTGTTTGTTTCAGGTCCAACAAACCACCGGAGCCGGTCCAGTGCCCGGTGGCGCCCCTTGTCAGCAGGTAACACACTGTCCTGGGTTTTACCTCTCAGGATACATTCAGGTTTGTTGGTGAGGGCTGTCAGGTTGTACGCCTGCAGACAAAACTCACCTACACTGTCTCCATGAAATAGGAAGTAGGGTTCTGTTTACTTCCTGTCAGATAGTTAGGGACTTCTCATGGTTGGACCGAACTGAACCTCTTCCCTGTTAGTCTCAGAGGCTGTGCTCGGGTCCGTTCCAGTCTGCTCGGGTCCAGTCTGGTCTGGATTCTGAGCCCAGTTCTGCTGATTCAGTTAGCAGTAGCTAGTGAGCGGTTAGCTGGTTGGCATGTTAACAGAAGCTTTCTTTTCACTCAGCTCTAGTTTTGGGAAACCCGTAGCTCCACCCACCATCCCCACCACCTGCCTGGCTCCACACGAGTGTGACATCATCACCACGCTGCTGGAGGTGAGCGATGGTGACGCCCTGCCTCCTCCTCCTCCTACAGCCAATGAAACACCGGGTCATAATGATGAGGTCACTAACACCTCAGCCCTGCCCCCTCCACCACCACCTCCATCAGGACAGATGGTGGCTCCGCCCCCTCCTCCTCCACCACTTCTTTCAGAAGTTCTGACCAATGACAGCACTCTGCCTCCTGCTCCACCCCTCCCACTCGAGACAGGTAACAGCAACATGTTAGTGCATGTTACCACGACGACCAGACTAATTGTCATGGTAACATCATGTTAACCTGATTTCTTGTGTCTCATTGGTCAAACTGAATGACATCACATCTCCTCTGTCTCCTCAGTGGTGGAGGAAAACACCTTCCCCCCTCCCTCTCCTCCTCCCCCCCCCTCCTCCCTCTGATGATGATGGCTTCCCTCCCTTGACCAATGATGGCTCTGAGCTTCCAGCCCCGCCCCCTCCACCCAGCCAGGAAGTAGACGGTACCTTTCTGTCTCTCGCTGTGTCTCAATTCAGGGTGAAGGACGCATTTGAAGGCTGATTACATCACAACACTGCACGAAGGCTGTCCCAATTCGAAGGCTCCATCAAATGCAGCCTTCAAATGCGTCCTTCTTTTCTCTCTTTTTCGAGGATGCACCACAACTATCAGCCTCACATATCCCAAGATCCTTTGCGCGCCACTTTTCAGTTCCAGGAAGCATACAACAATGGCGACACCAAGCGGCGAAAGGTAACGGCTACGTTAAAAGTACCAACTGACGGCAGGTGCGCAGCTGGTGACGCAACCAGGAAAAGCTTTGAAGGCTAGACCGTCAGAAGGAGTCGCCTTCGATGGCCGCGAATACTGCGTCCTTCGAAGAATACAGCCCCTGAATAGGGACACAGTATCTGTCTGTCTTCTTCTGTGGTGTTTCTCCTCAGTTTCTTCTTCTGTGGTGTTTCTCCTCAGTTCCTTCTTATGTGGTGTTTCTCCTCAGTGACCCTTCTGTCCAGGAGGAATCGTCGCCACCGCTCGCCTCCAACTATTCGCTCCCTCTCTCTGAGGGTCCGCTCTGGCCCCACCTCCCGCTGCCGCTACACGCGCTCTCTCTTCTTGCCTGCTGTCCAATCATGTAAGCCGATGGAGGACACTGCTGTCATCCAATAGAAACATTCATTTTGTCTCCACCTCAAGAAGTCTAGTTTAGATTGGATTAGATTATACTTTATTCATCCCACAGTGGGGAAATTTACTTGTCACAGCAGCAAAAAGAAAAAGTGTAGTGCACACTACAGAAATTAAAGTAGAAAAAAGTTACAACACCATGGACAGACAGAAGTAACTTATAACCTACACAATAGACAAAAAACAGACATCTAGCAAACAACAGACAATGTACAGAAAGTACTTGAGGTAAGGTAAAGAAAGGTAGAAAATATTGCACTGTAAGTGACCATGTAATAAATAATATTGTAAGGCTAGTAACCATGATATAAATAATAGTGGAAAAAGAATGACCAAGAAATAAGTAATATTGTAAAAGTAGTAACTATGATGTAAATAATATTGTAAATATGAAGAAGTAATATAATATTCCTTCTTCATATTTACCTGTAGTGAAGGTTCCTGAAGTCTTTGAGGGGGTTACAGGTCCATGAGAAGGTTCCTGAAGTCTTTGAGGGGGTTACAGGCCCATGAGAAGGTTCCTGAAGTCTTTTAGGGGGTTACAGGCCCATGAGAAGGTTCCTGAAGTCTTTTAGGGGGTTACAGGTCCATGAGAAGGTTCCTGAAGTCTTTGAGGGGGTTATAGGTCCATGAGGAGGTTCCTGAAGTCTTTTAGGGGGTTATAGGTCCATGAGAAGGTTCTGAATTCTTTAAGGTGGTTATGGGTCCAAGAAGTCTTTGATTGCAGTATTGTAGGTGATGATTCCCTGCTACTGCTGCATAGTATATAGTACTGATACTGATCCTGTCTGTCTGTCTGTCAGTGATGATCCCCCCTCCTCCCCCCTACCCTCCCCCGAATGCTCCTCCTCACCCCTCCTCTTCCTCCTCGCCTCAGCTCTGCTTACCTGCCCGCCTTGAACACCTGGGTAAGACAACAGACTGTATTGTAGTATGAGCTGTAGTATAGACGTAGTATTGACATAGTTTGAGCTGTACTATAGATATAGTATAGGCGTAGTATGAGTTATAGTATAGGTGTAGTATAGACGTAGAATGAGCTGTAGTAAAGATGTAGCATAGATAGTATGAGATGAAGTATAGGTGTAGTATAGATGTAGTATAGACATAGCATGAGCTGCAGTAAAGATGTAGTATGAGCTGTTGTATAGAGGTATTACTTGTAGTTCTGACATCAGAGTACACAACAATCTGCTCCCATCAGCTCTGCTACTTTCTGTCAAAGCTCTGCCTCTTCAAACTTGGGTGGTCAATCACAGCTGTCACTCACCTGTGTGCTGGTCTGTTAGATCTAGAGCTCTCTGCCCTGCCCCCTCCTCTCCTATTGGACGATGAGGCTGCTTTTGATGACATCATGCCACCCCTCCCTCCACCGGTCGACTATGATACCAACGCCCCCTCAGAATACCTGGACAAAGGTACAAATAATACTACTTTTACTACCATAACTACAGATGATACATTGTCAGCAGAGCTCCGCTTGGTGTGTGTGTGTGTGGGGGTGTGTGTGTGTGCGTGTGCTGCAGTATGTATGTGGTCCTAACTGCAGTTCTCCTTTGTGTCCAGTGATGGCGCTATACGACTACGAGGCCTCGAAACCTGACGACCTTTCACTCACTGAGGGCGACATCGTCTACCTGACACGTCGCCATGATGACGGCTGGTGCGAGGGTATTCTCAATGGCAACAGAGGCTTCTTCCCTGAAAACTATGTCCAATCATGTGGCTAGACTGAAGCCCCGCCCCCTCTCCGAGGCTCCAGGAGTGTGTGTTTTTTTTTTTTTTTTTGTTCGCTGTTGCCATGGAGATTTTACAATCAGTGTTAATGAGGAAACTACCTGATTTACCTGCAGAGAGGTGATGACAGATTATTAGATATTAATTAGGCAGATATGTAAATATAAATAATGTGCAAAGGGTTTTCTAAGTAAATTTAGAAAAGCATCAATTGATTTGATCATGTAATCATGTAATTTGATTATTAAAACTTAAACCTCAATTTAAAACTTTTAATGTGCCACAATGAATTCTGAGTTGAATATTTAAAAAATAATCAGCAGATCAATCGAAGCACAAATTCACTGAAGATGAAGTCAAACATTAATTTAATGATTATTTAATAAATTCACCAATAAGACATTGAATGGTGAAGATGAAGGTGAGCATGTTTAATCTGATGACCTGTAAAATAAAAATTATTTTTATTCTCTGAATAGAAACGATGGACAGTTAAAAGTAATCAAGTATTTACAAAAATAAACAAATCATTGATGATTAACTATTAACATAAAGACAAATTCATTTTCAAATCGAATTCATTTTAAAATATAAAAACTAGTTTAAACTTCAACAGACAACTGAAAATATTCAAGTTTTATTTTTTGATTATTCATAAATTTTATCTTTGATTTTTTTAACACCTCTGTACTGAAAACTCAACTGTAAAAGTAATCGAGTATTTGAGTAATCCAGTATTCATGTTGATCTTACTGAGAATGATTCATGTGACGACATGATTGTCTTAAAATGAATAAACCAATGAAGTCTGCCACGTTGTCTCCATTTTGTTTGAATAAAGACAAAGGAAATCTGTTCATCACATCACTTTGGTTTGAGTTTATTCTGCTGAATGTAACACTCAGAGAGAAAGGACTGATCTACAAACCACAACTCAGACTGAACTCAGCCTTTGCCTCAGCCCTTCTGGATTGTTTGCTTATTTTCTGACTGGATATTTATGTACCAAACCTCTGGCTGCCATTAAAGACTGTTTACCTCTTGTACCTCCATCCTGAGTGCTTGTCTCCGTGCTGTGTAACCGTACAGCCATGGACTCGGCACTTGGATTCACCAACAGGAGGAGCAACTCTCTCCTGTTTGTGCAGTGGTCAGCAGACTCAAAGACTGCCAACAGTTTCCACGCCTCAGCCGGAGATGAGGTAGACCACCTGAGGACCTAGATCCAACAGCACTTAGGGCTCAGGCCTTCCCTTAGTTATGCTGCCATAGGACTAGACTGCCGGGGGACCCTCGCCCCCATCTCTTTCTGGGTTATGCCTAGCCAGGCACGGTACTGGTTGGATGTAGTCGCATCTCCCTTTACTGAAAACCCTCTCTCTCTCTCATTCTCTCTCTCTCTCTCTCTCTCTCTCTCTCTCTCTCTCATTCTCTCTCTCTCTCTCTCTCTCTCTCTGTCTCTCTCTCTGTCTCTCTCTGGGCACTCTATGGGCACTCTCCCATCTTCTACTACCTGAGTGAGGTCATGGACTCATTAAGTAAGATCTTCGACTCTGCTGCTCCCAGACGTGAGGCGACCCAGGCTCTCATGTCTCTATGGCACGGAAGATGACGGGTAGCAGATTATGCCATTGAGTTAGCTGCCAACAGCGGATGGAACTTGGTTTCACTGTTCATTTGCTGCTGCAGGAGAGTCTGGAGTGTGGTTCGGCACATCATGCTCTGTAGCACAGCTCAGAATAAGAGGGCAGCAGACCAGCACCAAATTCCAGCTCCATTGTATCACGTTTGGCTGTCGACTCAGGATCTGCCACTAAGGGTGAAAAACCGCAAGCTGGGCCCTCGGTTTGTGGAACCCTTCCTCATCTCCAAGGTCATCAACCCTGTCCCAGTCCACCTTTGACTTCCTAGATCTATGACAGTCCACCCTACATTCCATGTTATAGAAAGTCCTATGGTCCCAGCCTCCAGACCCCCATCACTCCCGCAGGTCATCAAAGGGGGCCCTGCATATGTGGTTAAGTGGTTACTGGCAGTTTGGAGGCCGTATACCAGTATTTGGTGGACTGGAAGGGTTCCGGCCCTGAAGAGCGGCTGTGGGTGCTGGCCAGCTAATGGCCATTAAAGACTATTTACCTATTTACCTCTTGTACCTGTGCCCCGAGTGCTGCATTTGAGGCCTATTCCTGTACTGTGTAACAGTATTACACTTGCTGTAGGATCAGTCTGTCTGTGTGTAATTAAACAACAGTAAATGTAGAAGTATTACACTCTGTGTGTGTGTTTAAGCTCATTTGCAGTGTTGAGCTGCAGATAAATGAGCTGTCTGTTATTCAAATCTTGTTTCAACAGTCAAAGTTTATCGTGTTCTTTTATTACTTTATGTTTTTTGTTGGACTAAGTGTGACTGCTCACCTGTGACACCTTCTCTTTGTCTTCTTGGTGTGAGTCCATCATTCTCTCTGATAACTGAAATCTCTCTCTCTTTCCATCTGGACAATATGTTTGTGTTGATTGTTCTGTACATGTGACATCCATTGCACGTCTGTCCGTCCTGGGAGAGGGATCCCTCCTCTGTGGCTCTTCCTGAGGTTTCTTCCACATGTTTTCCCTGTTAAAGGTTTTTGTGGGCAAGTTTTTCCTCACTGGAACCGAGGGTCTAAGGACAGAGGGTGTCACTCCCTGTACAGACTGTGAAGCCTCTGAGGATAAATGTGTCTGTGACTTTGGGCTGTACAAATAAAATCTGATTTGATTTGATTAATCGTTTCCATGTTAGCGTTTGTAAAGGATGCATGGAGCGTTTCTTTCTTCCAACAGGTCAGTTAGAAGAAGGGGAGGTAAAGACACAGTGTGACCTGCTGATCCAACCTGTCAGTATGAGGTGTGAGCAACATTTCAAAAAACTGTTTAAAAACCTTTAAATAACTGTTTAAAAATCTTCCTAGAACTGTTTAAAAACCTTTGGTGAACCTCTATCTTGTTTAAACAAAGGAGGATATTATAGGCTCTGCCTCGTCTCTCGGCCTCTTCTCCATACATGGTTAGGGTTAGGGTTAGCACAGCCTGCTCTGCCCTGCACTGCTGCTTAGCCATGCCCCTCATCAGCTGAACTGCTTCCACCTGCTGCTCAAGCCAGTATATATGCAGCTTCACCACCCTCACTCTTTGCCAGATTGTCTTCGCTCTCATGCCTGACTCTCCAGCACTTGTTTCCGGACTGCTTACCTGGTATTGACCCAACCCCGACCTTTGCTACACGTCTCTGCCCAGGCAAATCCACCAGCCTTCCGTCCCTGGGGAAGACCCCGACACCCTGCACGCTGTCGTCAGACCGACAAACCAGCCAGCAGCCCGCTGACCAACCTCAAACCAGGCAGACCCTCTTCAGTCTCAAGCTGCAGGTGAGTAAGTATGAACTGAGATGTAGAAATAGAAGCTATAAAAACACACTGTAGAAGTATACACTATGGAAACACAATGTAGAAATAAACTTTAGAAACGCAGATGTTTCTTTGGGTGTGCACGCTTCTTGGCCATTATAGTAAATGATCGATCATATGTTAAAGACATTCAAGACAGCCGGCCTGTGGCATGCAGAGAACACGCCCTAAACTTCCTCAGTGGGATTAATGTCAGTCTATGATAATATAACAATTATTACAATGTATGTAAAATAATAAATGGGCAATAAAACATAGAAAATAACCTGACAATAGTGGATGTATATAATAATCAATCATCGTAATCATAATGTTAATAGTACATAGTTATTTCATTATTTTGATCATATTGAACAACAGTACTGTTATTGTTCATGACTTTATTTGTATTGGATTATCAGATTTGGGTGTTTCATGAGCAATTCTTCCTCTTACAGCAAATTTACTGCCACTTCATATTTCTCATCTAACAACATCATGTATATTCTGCAACATGACTACTTTTTTTTTTTTTTTTTATTGATCTTTGGATGTTGCTCACATCATTGAGCATCCAGAACATGTAGAACACCCATGCAGAAAGAGGAAATGGTAGCTCATTTTAATGTGGTTATTAATTATCCTAACTGTATAAACTACATTAGGTCACTAAAACAGACACATTAGGTGGATTTTTAGATTTTCCAATGTAATAAAATTCTGAGTGCAAGCAGTGTTGTAAAAGCAATGATGTTTATGTTTATATATTTTCCTTATTGTAGACTAACTTCTGGCTGTAGTTCCTTTTTGGTATTAAGTATAAAAATGTTATGCATTGTTTGATGGCAGTATATTCATCCTTTCGACTGACTATTGCTTCCACTCATGGCATTAGTAAAACCAACAAAACCAAGATAAGGGATTAAGCCGGGATATGTTGGTTATCCTGGCTGAATCTAGCCTCAAGTTGGTTGCATGAAAGCAGCTCAAACTTAACCCGGCCAACTTAACCAGGCCAGCAGCCGGGCTAAGATTAATCCTCTTGATTCACCTGTATTTCCACCATCAATCCTGTGAGGAATTAATGTGTTTTACAGCATGTCCATGGTCTTTCTAAGCATGTTGCATCATTTTAATGATCCTGTATTAAAATATGACATATAGTCATTTCTCATCTCATTTAAATCTGTTTGTAACTG
>CM041727.1:170000-187500 GCA_023373845.1 Nibea coibor
CAAGACAGGCGGTGACGAGGTACAGGAGTCAGACAGCTCTCCCATGGGACTGGGAGTAGTGGTCAGGGTGGGAGTACTGGGAGTACTGGTCAGGATTGGAGCTGAGGCGGTCTCTGATCCAGTGAACCAGACAAATGATGTCAGTGTTTTCAGCTTGGTGTGATGTCACTCTGTGATGTCAGCAGGGACTTACCATGAGGGGGCGGATGGTCAGGACTGTACGGCTGAAATTAACAAATGAATAAATGAACGTATTAAAGGGATGGTTCATGTATTTGGAATTGTGGTTGTGACAAACAGACCTTTCCCTTGACCTCTAGAACTTACATATTCCTACACTTAAGCCAAACTGTATTACGCTGCATGACTGACAGCAGGGTAACGCGGTGAGAATATGCTCACTACAGCAAACATTTGATCTGATCTTGATTTTGGCTTTTGACTTCTTCAAACCCTGAAATATACTGTTAATGAAGGAATTAACTCTTCCAGCTTCACATCCTACATGTTGATCTTTCTTCTCTAAACAGTTCATGCTACTCATCCCAAACTAATCAACTAATCCACCACACAAACAGACAGAGTTCTCCACTGCACGTCAAGTGCTTCAACACATTTGTATGATGACAGTGAGTGTCCATGATGGACATGTCCAAACAGGAATCTTCTTGATCATCAAGTCGATTGGTCCCGGTTTCTGGAATGGACGTTTTATTTTTGTCTTTTCTGAATGGACACACACTTCCTCATTATACACTGCATCCACTCAGGTCCAAACCATGTCCTGTGATCTACAGACACCAGGTCTATATGATCCTTTACCTGGTGCAGGTAAAGATATTCATGGGCAGCTCTTGAACAAACCTTCAGGACACAGGTAAGCCCATATCATGTTTTAATAGAGGCTCACCTGTCCCTGATGCTCCTTTCTTACCTGAGGTGTGTCTGGCGTCTGGCTGGGTGGAACCACCTGGCTGTCGGGGGTGGGGCCTGTCAGAGGGGTCGGGGGGCTGTAGGACAGCCGGGAGGAGAAGGGAGCAGAGAGGGAGGCATGCTTAAGACCCAGGGAAGGAGACATGGGGGGAGAGAGGGGAGCCTGGGAGGAGAATGGGGGAGAGAGCGGCTGGGGGTGAAAGCTCTGATTGGGGGTTCCAGGTGGGGGCAGGAAGGAGTGGGCGACACTCATGGCCAGAGAGAGTACATTAGCCAGAGAGAAAAGAGGCTGGTCAGGGGGGGGCCAGTGAGGAGGAGGAGGGGCTGAGGAGGAGGAGGAAGAGGAGGAGGAGGAGAGGAGAGAGGGATTACTGTGGACGCGGGGGAGGCCAGTGAAGGAGTTCTGGGTGGGGAGGGGGGTGGTGTAAGGGGAAAAGGGGGAAGTCTGGAGGTGATACTGGGGAGGAGGTGGGCGGTGAGAGGGTGGAGGAGGGGTGGAGTCCGGGTGGGGGTAATGGAGGGGGTATGAAAGAGGCTGATGGGAGGAAGCTGGAGAGAGAGACAAGATACGAAATACGTCATTGTCCGTCTTTTTTTGTTATTAATAAAACTTCAAACATTATGCCGACGATTCATGTTTTTCACCAAAAGTTCAAAACTCAAAATGCTCTTCGCTTTTCCAGTTTAGCCTAGCTTAGAAAAAAGACAGTACACAGGGGGAAACTGACCGATAATGCTCACCAATAAAAGAAAAAAAATCACCATCCAGCAGCTCCAAAGTAGTTTGAGAGTAAAGTGAAGTTTGTTTTGTTTATGTTGGATCATGATTCAAGAAGAAATCAAATTACAGGCTAGCTGTTTGACCTTTAATCTTTGTGCTAAGCTAGCCTAAATATGTTCTTGGTCTGTACTGGAGATTAAACTCATCTGAAACATGAGGAGAAGAGAGAACTGAGCTTTAAATTTATACAAGGTTTAATAGAAACTACAGATGTCCCAGGATGCTCCCGTGAGGGAGGCCACAGTCTCCTTAAGACCAAGGTGTTCGTGTACCTGATGAGGTGTGGAAAGACTGTGACCTCAGTGGTCTGACAGACGGTGTGGCCTCAGAGTCGATGTAGAAGTCAATGCTCTTCAAGGGGGAGGGCTCATCTTCTGCAATGTCTGATGGGAAAACAGGCCATCTGAGGCACGTAAAGATAAAATGTCACAACGGTCTAACAATCTCTTTTCTTACCAGGAAGTGAAGACGAGGACAGAGTTCTGGAGAGACCCTGGGCTGGCAGGTTAGGCTGAAGATTAAAACAAAATGAGGAAAAAAGATTGATGTTACTGCTGATGAGGACAACTGACAACTCCAATACTCCATTTAATTGTTTCAGTCATTTAAATCTCATGTCTTCCTTCTTCCAGCTGCTCGATTTTCTGTTTTTCTCTGTTTTCTGTCACAGTAAACTGTTGCAGTGTTTCAGTCCTCATCTTTTCTGTGATGAGTCCATCAGTGCTGCTGGAGCTGAAGATGTCGAGGTGGATACTTCAGTATACAATAGTAAGCTGGACACATGATTTATATTTATTATGGAGGTTAACACTTAACACTCTGCATGTCTACAATTCAGAGAAGAAGAAGAAAAAGTAATATGTTGCAATATGAGTCTCACACACTCACTCACCGTGGACTCGGACAGCATGGCTGGCTGCTGTTGATGCATCATAGACTCCGCCCTCTCAATGATGTCATACATGCGGAGGATGAATCCCTCGCGCTCAGATGGCAGGATGAAGTCTCTGTGGATCTGAACACAGAAATAAAAAGATATGAAGTGAAATCCAAATAAATTTTAGACCAAAGAACCTTTTAGAACAAAACCGACAAACATGAATCACAGAAACGTTGAAGCATTGAAACATCAACACAAACATCATGAATATGAGGTCAGGTGTCACTCAGCCACATGAAACAGCTGATAATGTAAATAATGTAATCATAACAAAATGTTTCCCGCAGTGGGATTAAACAGCAAACAGATTTATACGTGATGGTGGTTTAACTACATTATGTTCTTTCTATTTGCATTTCATTCAAGATGAACCACACACACACACACACACACACAGTGTCATGTCAAATGAGTTACTGTCATAACAGTGACTACATGGACAGTGCTGTGTTCTGAAAGAAAATTTATTTCATCTCCCGCATCTTCATTGTCTGCTTAGTATCAAAAGCTTCTTCATCCATCCTTTACATTTCTGTTTAATCTTCTCTTTTCAAGAGGCAACATGTTGCTTTTAGCTGCTAATTTCAGTGTCAGAATGATTCATGCAAAATAAAAATATACCCAGTGTTTTCACGCAGGACAAGACCTCAAAATGTCACCTATCCAAGAAGAAGCAACAGGTGTAACCGCGGTGAATGTGAATGTTTGAAAGCCAAAATGTTGTGTGACTGAAGTGAGGACTGACTGGTGGCTGCTGGTGCTCACCATCACAGAGGCGATGTCCTCTGGATTGTCTCCATCCAGGTCAAACTTAAATGTCACCATCTTACTGTTGTGAGTCTGCAACTGACACTCCACCACCCGGTCCACCATGTCTGACACCTGAACACACACACAAACACACAGACACAATAATGTTTATAATAATAATAAATAATGTGTGTGTGTGTGTGTGTATACAGACACACACACACACACACACACACACACACACATATGTACGTTATAACTGGATGTGATGATTGAAGTGACTGAAGTGGTTTTCACCCCTGTGATTTTCAGACGAGCTCGCGCTCTCCTCCTGAACTGCTTCGTAGCTGCCCGTTTGGTCATTTCCTGGTTGCCTTTGTCTGATTGGCCATCATTGCCGTCACTCAAACCTGAGGTCACGTCAGAGGCATAGCTACAAATGGAGAATCACAGGAAGTGAGGACACAAAAGTACAAAAAGAGTACTTTCATGTGAAGCCACCATTGACAGATCTAAGTACCGAGGTGCAGTCAAATACTCAAAAAATTATCTCCTAAGTCCTTTCCTAAACACCTTTCCTAAACACCTTTCCTTGACCTTGATGGAAAACTCACAAGGTTATAAGGAAAGATATGAAGGAGAGGTGATAAGGAGTTAGGAGAAGTGGACTGCTCTCACACTTAGACTCCGTCATGAAGCGACGGTGAATGTTATTGACGTGATCTGTGGTAAAACTACAAAGTCCAGAAGATGGACTACAAACGCTCATCTGAGATACTTCCTGGATCCTCCCCGCGCTCTGACCGTGTTGTTTCACGCAGGAAATATAAAAATGTGACGTCATCACCGACGTCAGAGTGAAATAATAAATGAATATTGTCCACCTGTCACAGTCAGGTGAAGTGTTTGTTACCTGGTCAGGTCGCTCACCCTCCTGTCCACTCAGATAGAAACATATTAGCAAGTTATGGCAAAGACGCTGGATGGCACAGTTCCAAACAGTTTGTACTGTGTGTGAACGCAGCAGGACACACTTCATGATCAAAGTTTTTACATCACGTCAACACGTATGTTCATATTCACACACTCTCTCTGTTGCAGTCTGTCACACTGTTTAAATACACTGATGGTTTTAATGACTGAACATCTGTGCAAAGTGAGTACGTCTGTGTAGTGAGGGTGAGAAGTGACGACGATGATGAATGTCCTGACAAATGCAGAAATAAACGTGTATTTTTGTGTGTTACCTGTCGACAGGTGAGGAGAAGCCACTCGCTGATCCAGATGGAGGTCGCTCTGTGTTGTTGGACACAGCAATACTCTGAAGACAACGCACACAGAAGTTCAGACTGAGCTGATCCTGATTCGGCTCTACCCACGTTGCAATGGTAAGATCAAGACACGTCTCAAGAAGTGTGGTTGGGACTCAAGGTTATAGCCCCACCCACTGCTCACCTTGGGGAAACGGAGCACGGGGAGAGGCGGACCTTTGGATGGAGTCCGAGTCAGAGGGCGAGGAAGAGCCTCTCGGTGAGGGGTTTCCTGAGCCATGAGAGCAGGGGCGTGGACAGACGAGATGGGCGCGGGGTTTGTGACTGCAGGGGGCGTGGATTCAACATTATCTGGGACACTGGAGGAACTGAAGGGGCTGCCAATCTCACAGTCTGCTGCCATGGCAACCAGAGGAGACAGAGACAGATATAAAGGATACATACTATACACAATGACTTTACAAAAACAAATTATTCTAGACAAATAAATAATATAATATAAATATAATACAAATATATAAATATAATTGTAAAATAATATAAATTATTGAGACTCTGTACTGACATGTAGCGGAGGAGTATGAGGTGTGTTTGGCAGCAGCCTTGTTGTCATTGTCGTCGTCTCCCTCTGCCCTGCTGGAGACACTGCTGATCCCAGAATCCACTGGGCTGCTACTCGATATCATCGTCAGTGATGTCACCATGACCGAGGGCGGGGCTTGTGTCCAGGTAGGGGCAGGTTCTGAATCCAGCTGTGAGTTTAAAAAGATTTGCATCGGACGTCATCAATTATTGTTATTGTTATACAACACAAGTATTAAAATCACATAATCATCATCGGTAGACAGACCTGCTCAGCCCTTACTGCACAAGAAGGAGGCTGCTTTCCCGGGGGAAGTGAGCCGTAAGTAGTGTGTGTGGAGGACTCTATCTCATTTTTATTTTTTTAAGTTAAGTATTTTTTAAGTTATCAAAACAGTTGTGACGTTTATTTGAGCTGAACTTTATTGCCATAAAATCTTGTTGTGTGGCCCTCATGAATAAGCAGTTCATGAGCACAAACACTGCCAGCAGGAGGCACTATGTGTCGCCATCCTGCCATGTTTCCATGGAAACCGTGTCAAACACACCTTATTGGCCACCTTCCCATCAGCAGATGTGCTTGTGGCAGCTGCAGGCTTCTGATTGGTCCGTTCAGGTGGTTGTGGGGCGGGGTCTGACTCTTCCTTGATGGCCGCTTCCTTCTGACAGCTCACTGCTTCCTCCAGCAGGCGACGCTGTTTCTCTCGTTGATGCTTTATGGTTGTCACGCGGTGTCTGATCGCCTTGGCAACCAGCTTATAGTCTGCCTCACACACGAAACCCAGCACCACCTGAGATACAGACAGAGAGAGAGACAGGTGAGACCAGGTGAGGTGATGTCATCAATGTGACGTCATCAGCATGGCAGTGCAGGTACCATTTCCTGGGCCACCTCCTCAGGGACGTCTTTGTACAGCTCGAACAGGAACTCGATGGCATTGTTGTCTTTGTATTTCCCATGAAGTTTCTTGTTGTGGTCCATCCTGAGCCAGAGCTTCAGTGCCGCCTTCGAGCCGTTGTCGTCTTCAGCCAGATCCACGTGGACCCCGAGCTGCTCCTGGAAGAATCGGTGATCCAGCAGGTCTTGAACCGTGAACCTGCCAGAGGATATCAAGAGAGTAATGATCATGACGCTGGGATTTCAGATACATGAGCCAAACCCCATCTACTGACCCGTCCCGCCCACAGACCTGCCTACTGATAAATAAATGCTGCATTGTGATTGGTCAGGTTACCTCTCGCTGCTGTTAGTTCGAATGCAGCCTTCAATAATCTCCTTCAGCTCTGGAACTTTGACTTTGGAAAAACTGTTGGGTTTGATTCCCTAAGACGGAGGCAGATAGTCAAACGGCATCAAACATCTGGACAAAAACAAAAAAAAGGAAGTGGACAGAACTCTCGTGGGCGGAGCCTTACATTGGTGACTTTGCGGTAGATCTGGGCGGCGTTCTGACACTCCGAGTATGGGTACTCTGACGTTGCCATTTCCAACATGCACATGCCAAAGGCATAAACATCCACAGCCTCATCATACTTCTCCTCATACATCTCCGGAGCCATGAACTCTGGGGTCCCTGAACGCAGTCACAACATGAACATCTTCAAACAAGTGCATCCGACAGCCAATCACAACTCAGTTTATAGATTTGTTAACCCTACATGACCCGCTCAGCAATTTTTCTACATTTTCGGAACTTTTTTTTTTGATTTGATCATTTTGTCTGTTTGAGCTGGTGGCATGAATTTTTGCATGAACATTTCTCTAGTAAAATGTTTAAATGTCTTTTCCTCTCTCTCTCACACACACACACACACACGTGTACATTTTTACCATGAAGGTGTGAGAATCTGGGGAGGAAACGAGGGTTAAACAGTTTAATGTTGTGAGGTTAAATGTGCAGAGTTCTCACCAATTACGCTCTTGGCGAATGAAGCCTTCTTCAGCGTGGCAAGGCCGAGGTCTCCAATCTTGACGGAGGCGGAGGGTCCAGTGATGAAGACGTTGTCACACTTGAGGTCTCGGTGCAGGATGGGGGGGCAGCGTGAGTGCAGGAACTGCAGCCCCTTCAGGATCTGGAAGCTCCAACGCTGCAGCAGCTTCAGCTTCATCTGACGAAATCTTCGAAGGTACCTGAAGGAGGTTTAAATAAGACATACACCGTTGAAGTCAGGTGAGCACAGTCAGGGTGGGGCGATCAGTGTCTAATGTACTTTGTAACTTCAGAAAGTTCCACAGTGAACAAGTTTTCAACAGGACAAACAAACAGGAGGAAACAGCAATGAAAGAAAGTATGAAGAAAGTAAAAGCAGTCGAGTGATCATGAAGGTCGATCGAGTTCAAGTCCATAAGAATCCTGTTCAGAGTTCCACAGACGTCATTCTGTTGTGTGAAATGTAAAGGAACAAACTGAAATTCTAAATTTTATTAAAAACAGCACAAAGAAACTTGTCAAATGTTCAACAGATACATTTCATGTTTTTGTAAAATTATATGAACATTTTGAATTTGAAGTCTGTAAACGAGCAGCTGAAAGCAGCTGGTGGATCATTGGTGAATGAGGTTACCTGTAAACAGGTCAGTCCCATGTCAGAGAAGCTGAGGCTGTGTCTCAATTCAGGGGCTGCATGCTTTGAAGGACGCAGTCTTCGCGGCCTTCGAAGGCGACTCCTTCTGAGGGTCCTTTGAAGGCTGCATCAGCTTTTGTTAAATGAGACGGTCT
The DNA here is from genome assembly GCA_023373845.1 of Nibea coibor. Classification (NCBI taxonomy): domain Eukaryota; kingdom Metazoa; phylum Chordata; class Actinopteri; family Sciaenidae; genus Nibea; species Nibea coibor. The sequence goes on from CM041727.1 coordinate 177,978, forward strand.
ACCCTTCAAAGCTCTTCCTGGTTGCATTACCAGCTGCACACCTGCCATCAGTTGGTACTTTTAACGTAGCCGCTTGGTGTCGCCATTGTTCTATGTTTCCCCGCACTGAACAGCGCGCGCAAAGGATCTTGGGATACATGAGGCCGCGAATTGGGACATCCTTTGTGCAGCGTTGTGACGTAATCGGCCTTTAAACGCACCCATTCGAAGCATGCAGCCCCTGAATTGGGACACAGCATGAGTGTTTGTGCAGTAAAGATGTGGAGGGGCTCACTAATCTGTGAAAGACTGCTCTGGAAAATAGAGCAACAATTTAAGAATAATGTTTGTCAGCATAAAACGATAAAGAATCTGTGGATTTCACTGTCTACACTTCATAATATCATTCAAAGATTCAAGATTTGTTGGTGATGTTCAGGCCCTGCAGACCGCAACAGCAACAAACACAGACATGATTCTGTTGTGGACATCACTGCATGGGCTTCAACAACCATCAACCACTTCATCCCTGCTCAGACTGCACCAAGACTCCACCATGACTCTTTAAAACTCCAGCTCTTTAAAAACAGGGTCATAATATTTAGTACCTTCACATCATACAAGTATTCACTGTTTAACTTCAGCTCATGTTCACATGTTTATGAGTTTAGTAAAATGTATTTTAGGATTGTTGTGTGCTATAAATTATCTTCAGATAAACTTTAAGCTCTGAACCAGGAGGAAACATCCAGCCTGGCAGGTCTTGTAGTTTGTCATTCTAGACTCACGTCTTGAGAGTCCCAGATGTCATCAGCTCCGTCACCAGGATGGTGTATTTGTGGCCCCTCAGCGTCGCCTTCCAGGAGTCGAAGAATCTGACGATGTTTGGATGCTGCAGAGCTTTTAGCATCTCCACCTCCTCGTTGAACCTCTGACGCTCCGTCTTGTTCAGACGATGAGTCTGATTGGTTAAAGAAGATCAATAAATACTTAAACATAAAACAACTGATACTGAACACCTAAAGAACATGTAAAGAACAAGTGATGGGAATAACAGCGTTAGTAACAGTGTTACTTTTTTCATTAACAAGTAATCTATTTGATTATTCTTCCCATCATGACGCCATTACTGCCAAAAAATGCGTCGCATTACTCTGATTGAAGGCAGCTGTTTTTCATCAGACCAAAGCCGAGAAGCAAAGATTTTTCTTGTTCCTCCTTCCTTGGTGAGGACGGAGACAATCGCATAAATGATGACGATTGGCTGAGGTTGAGTAAAATGCCATGGTAGGCCAATCAGTTGGGCAGATGTTGCTTACATAAATTATCAGACAAACAGAGAGACAAACAGAGAGACACCTAAAGAACATGTGAAGAACACGTGAAGAACACTGAAAGAACATGTGAAGAACACGTGAAGAACACTGAAAGAACATGTGAAGAACACATGAAGAACACTGAAAGAACATGTAAAGAACATGTGAAGAACACATGAAGAACACTGAAAGAACATGTAAAGAACACATGAAGAACACCTAAAGAACATGTAAAGAACACATGAAGAACACTGAAAGAACATGTAAAGAACACATGAAGAACACTGAAAGAACATGTAAAGAACACATGAAGAACACTTAAAGAACATGTAAAGAACACATGAAGAACACCTAAAGGACATGTGAAGAACACATGAAGAACACCTAAAGAACATGTGAAGAACACATGAAGAACACTGAAAGAACATGTAAAGAACACGTGAAGAACACTGAAAGAACATGTAAAGAACACATGAAGAACACTTAAAGAACATGTAAAGAACACGTGAAGAACACCAAAAGAACATGTGAAGAACACATGAAGAACACCTAAAGAACATGTGAAGAACACATGAAGAACACTGAAAGAACATGTAAAGAACACATGAAGAACACCTAAAGAACATGTAAAGAACACATGAAGAACACTGAAAGAACATGTAAAGAACACGTGAAGAACACCAAAAGAACATGTGAAGAACACGTGAAGAACACCAAAAGAACATGTAAAGAACACGTGAAGAACACTTAAAGAACATGTAAAGAACACGTCAAGAACACCAAAAGAACATGTGAAGGACTCAGAGAGTCACAGGTGGATGATCTGTTCACATGATAACACACCAGTGTCTCATATTGCATACTGCAGAGCATAATGGGTGTACACGCGCGCACTGTGTGTGTGTGTATGTGTGTGTGTGTGTGTGTGCGCTGTTATCAACATCAACCAGCAGCCGTCTGTCCAATCAGATACTATGTATGGAACAACAAACTGCTGAGTCACCACTAGCACTTTATCACACACAAACACATACACAGGTTTCGTTTCATTCAAGTGAAATTAAATGTATTAATTCATCAATTAATCAATTAATTTTTGTTATTTGTTATTTTACATTATACAGTTACTTTGTGACTGATGAGTTTGTTTGACTACATTTACAGGTGAGACAGGCGAGTCAGGTTCACACACAGATCAGAGCTCACGGCCACCGTCCAATAAAACAATAAAATCTGCTTCAAAGCTGAGAAACACCCTGTGACCTCAGAAAACACTCTCTCTCGCACGCACACACACTCTTAGAAATAGATGTAAGTAACTATATACTGTACAACTATATGTATAAGTAACTAGCCAATCAGAGTAGTACAGTCTGTGTACAACGTATACAGTGTGTGTGTAGTACAGTGTATACAGTGTGTAGTACATATATACAGTAGTTACAGTGTGTAATACAGTGTACTACAGTGTGTATACAGTGTGTAGTACATATATACAGTGTATACAGTGTGTAGTAGTGTATACAGTGTGTAGCACAGTGTATACAGTGTGTACAGCATGTATATAGTGTGCAGTACAGTGTATACAGTGTGTAGCACAGTGTATACAGTGTGTATACAGTGTGTAGTACATATATACAGTGTATGTAGTGTGTAGTAGTGTATACAGTGTGTACAGCATGTATACAGTGTGCAGTACATATATACAGTGTATACAGTGTGTAGTACAGTGAATACAGTGTGTAGCACAGTGTATACAGTGTGTATACAGTGTGTAGTACATATATACAGTGTATACAGTGTGTAGCACAGTGTATACAGTGTGTATACAGTGTGTAGTACATATATACAGTGTATATAGTGTGTAGTAGTGTATACAGTGTGTACAGCATGTATACAGTGTGCAGTACATATATACAGTGTATACAGTGTGTAGTACAGTGAATACAGTGTGTAGCACAGTGTATACAGTGTGTATACAGTGTGTAGTACATATATACAGTGTATACAGTGTGTAGTACAGTGAATACAGTGTGTAGTACATATATACAGTGTATACAGTGTGTAGTAGTGTATACAGTGTGTACAGCATTTATAGTGTGTAGTACAGTGTGTAGCACAGTGTATACAGTGTGTATACAGTGTGTAGTACATATATACAGTGTATACAGTGTGTATACAGTGTGTAGTACATATATACAGTGTATACAGTGTGTAGTAGTGCATATAATGTGCAGTACAGTGTATACAGTGTGTACAGTGTGTAGTACACTGTGTACAGCACTGTAGTACAGTGTGTACCTGCAGCTCACACCAGGCCACCTCCACCGTGGTCTCCGTGTCCAGTCCTCTGTAAACCGTCTTGAACGATCCTCGTCCGATCTCGATGTTGAACTTTAGGAATCGTCCGTCGGGCGACGAGGCCACCGCCTGCGTCTCCTCTTCATCACGCTCCTCCTCATCCTCTTGTGTCTCCCGTTGCCATGGTAACGTCTCCCTGTTGGAGTCTGTAGCTGTTGTCTCCTCCCCCGAGTCCGAGCTCATGTCCTGATTGGACACAGCTGATGATAGGATGCTTTCTGAGGTTGGTATGGCAACAGGAGGAAGAGGAAGAGGAGGGACAAACTGCTCCCCCTCTTCCTCCTCCTCCTCCTCTCCTTCAGGTTTTTTGGTTTGGTCGTCTGTGCACCACGGCAACATCCTCCTCCTCCTTCCTCAGCAGGCTGTGATGTCAGAGGTGATGTCACAGCTCACATTTGATTCAAACTGTTTTATAAATAAACAGAATTAATAATTAATAACTGATAAACAACATGATGATTAGTTACCAAGCTGTTTCCATAGTAACAGGAATGACCCTGCCTCTTTATCTTTAATCTGTTTTTTCATAATTTTGTTTTATTATTATTTGATATTTTGATATAAATAATAATTCAGCTTTATTTGAATTCAGTGATTAAAACATTTAATGTTGAATTGAACTACATGTAATTATATCAGATAGTTCAGAGGTAGGTGACTCACCTGTCACCAGCAGCGGGTCACTAATGAGGCTGAACCAGCAGAAACAGCAGGCCCGCACAGGATCTCCACAGACCGGGTTTAGTCCCGGTTTAGTCCCGGTTCAGCACGGTGAGACATCTTCAGTTCTCCCCCTTCTTCTTCACGTCTGCCACAAGTCATGTCTGCACGCGCTGCTCCCTGTCAGAGGGCACGAGTTCTATCAGCAAAGAACAGACAGCACGAGCGGCAGCAAGCCCCGCCCACACGACACCTGTCACCTGACAAAACACACCGGATATACGTCACAATGAACTGAAACTCATTAAACTTTGTCACTGACTTGACTTTTTGAACTTTTTAAACTTTCTCGACTTGTTCCTGGTGACTGCGGCATCATCACCGATGAATAAATAATTAGCTGATGTTAATTCAACTCCAGTATTTGACTGTCACAGACTCTGCTCTCTGATTGGTGGAGAGTTCATCTACAGCTTGCAGACAAACTCAGGGCTCATGACGTCACTGCAGAGCGTGTGTGTGTGTGTGTGTGTAGATTGTAAAGATATGAAGATAAATATAGACATAAAGAGAATTGTTTGATTGATAATAACTATAACTTTTTGTTTAATCTGTATATTATATATATATAATTTTCATTCCAATCATTCCAATACAATGTGTAATGTTATTTATAATAATTAATATTATTTATAATGTTTAATATTATTTATTTATTTAGAGAGAGACAGAGAGAGGAGAGGGGGCGTCGGATAAAGAGAGAGGGGCAGATATAGAGACAGAGAGACACAGATGCACAGCAGCAGTAAATCATTAACTAACTATAAACTGTGATGGAGATATGGGAGCAGTAATGACAGTAATAATGTATGTAGTGAATGTCATGCAGGACCACAGCAGCAGCCACGATCCATGAGAACCTGCTGGACGAGAGAGCACAGAGACTCCAGGACGTGTCTGTTGTTTGTCTGTGTTGTATTGTACAGGCTGAGGGACTCTCTGTCTGTTATAGTGCTGCTCTGCTGGCGAGTGAATGTCCCCACGGTCAGAGAAATATAAGTGAAGTATAATAGGAGTATAATTATGACGTATAAAGTATAAATAAAGTGTAATCTAATGTAATTTAAATAAAGCGTATCTGTGATCGATGTATCTGTGATCGATTAGGTATTCGGCTGTTTTCTGTGATCTTCTTATAATGCCTCAAACTTCCCAGAATGCTTTGCGCTGCAGAATAGTTGCCAGTCATTGTCGGACGGACGGAGGTGAGTGACGGAGCTGACGGAGCTGACGGAGCTTCTGTGTTTCTGTGCCCTGACTCTCAGCCCTTTGTCTTCCAGACAACATGAAGGAAACAGCGGCTAAGCGCCGGGACAAGGCGGGAGGTCGGGACCGGGACTCCAAGGCGGAGAAGCCGAAGGAGACGGGCCCGGGCCCGGAGCCGCAGGACGTGGAGATGCCGGAGGAGGACGCGGCTAACGCGGCTAAACAGCCCAAAGAGCTGGACAGCCTCACCCTGGACGGTAAGACTCACATTACATGGTACTGTTTAACCCGGCCCGGCCCGGCACGGCCCGGGAGCTGTTTACTGTCGGTCCGGTTCACCGGAGATGACGTTAGTCAGCGGGAATTAGCATGTTAGCATGAAGCTAACTATTGATGAACGGGTAACGGTCGTGCTGGTTCGGTCCTAGACCACATCAGACCACATCAGACCAGGTCTACATTAAACCCCTCTGTGTGCACAGGACTGGGCAGACCGGGTCCAGGCTGGTTCTGTGGGTCAGTTCAATGAGTGTATAATTAGAAATAAACGAGAGGTCACCTGACAGAAAACATGGCTGATCATTTTCCTCCTCCTTTCTCCCCTCTTTTCGTCTCCCCCTCCCCTCTCCTCTCTCCTTCTCCTACCTCCTCCTTTCTCCCCTCTTTTCGTCTCCCCCTCCCCTCTCCTCTCTCCTTCTCCTACCTCCTCCTTTCTCCCCTCTTTTTGTCTCCTCCTCCCCTCTCCTCTCTCCTTCTCCTACCTCCTCCTTTCTCCCCTCTTTTCGTCTCCCCCTCCCCTCTCCTCTCTCCTTCTCCTACCTCCTCCTTTCTCCCCTCTTTTCGTCTCCCCCTCCCCTCTCCTCTCTCCTTCTCCTACCTCCTCCTTTCTCCCCTCTTTTCGTCTCCCCCTCCCCTCTCCTCTCTCCTTCTCCTACCTCCTCCTTTCTCCCCTCTTTTCGTCTCCCCCTCCCCTCTCCTCTCTCCTTCTCCTACCTCCTCCTTTCTCCCCTCTTTTTGTCTCCTCCTCCTCTGTCCTCCCCTCTCCTCTCCTTCTCCTACCTCCTCCTTTCTCCCCTCTTTTTGTCTCCTCCTCCTCTGTCCTCCTCTCTCCTTCTCCTACCTCCTCCTTTCTCCCCTCTTTTTGTCTCCTCCTCCTCTGTCCTCCCCTCTCCTCTCCTTCTCCTACCTCCTCCTTTCTCCCCTCTTTTTGTCTCCTCCTCCTCTGTCCTCCTCTCTCCTTCTCCTACCTCCTCCTTTCTCCCCTCTTTTTGTCTCCTCCTCCCCTCTCCTCTCTCCTTCTCCTACCTCCTCCTTTCTCCCCTCTTTTTGTCTCCTCCTCCTCTGTCCTCCTCTCTCCTTCTCCTACCTCCTCCTTTCTCCCCTCTTTTTGTCTCCTCCTCCCCTCTCCTCTCTCCTTCTCCTACCTCCTCCTTTCTCCCCTCTTTTCGTCTCCCCCTCCCCTCTCCTCTCTCCTTCTCCTACCTCCTCCTTTCTCCCCTCTTTTTGTCTCCTCCTCCTCTGTCCTCCCCTCTCCTCTCCTTCTCCTACCTCCTCCTTTCTCCCCTCTTTTTGTCTCCTCCTCCTCTGTCCTCCTCTCTCCTTCTCCTACCTCCTCCTTTCTCCCCTCTTTTTGTCTCCTCCTCCTCTGTCCTCCCCTCTCCTCTCCTTCTCCTACCTCCTCCTTTCTCCCCTCTTTTTGTCTCCTCCTCCTCTGTCCTCCTCTCTCCTTCTCCTACCTCCTCCTTTCTCCCCTCTTTTTGTCTCCTCCTCCCCTCTCCTCTCTCCTTCTCCTACCTCCTCCTTTCTCCCCTCTTTTTGTCTCCTCCTCCTCTGTCCTCCTCTCTCCTTCTCCTACCTCCTCCTTTCTCCCCTCTTTTTGTCTCCTCCTCCCCTCTCCTCTCTCCTTCTCCTACCTCCTCCTTTCTCCCCTCTTTTCGTCTCCCCCTCCCCTCTCCTCTCTCCTTCTCCTACCTCCTCCTTTCTCCCCTCTTTTCGTCTCCCCCTCCCCTCTCCTCTCTCCTTCTCCTACCTCCTCCTTTCTCCCCTCTTTTTGTCTCCTCCTCCTCTGTCCTCCCCTCTCCTCTCCTTCTCCTACCTCCTCCTTTCTCCCCTCTTTTTGTCTCCTCCTCCTCTGTCCTCCTCTCTCCTTCTCCTACCTCCTCCTTTCTCCCCTCTTTTTGTCTCCTCCTCCTCTGTCCTCCTCTCTCCTTCTCCTACCTCCTCCTTTCTCCCCTCTTTTCGTCTCCCCCTCCCCTCTCCTCTCTCCTTCTCCTACCTCCTCCTTTCTCCCCTCTTTTCGTCTCCTCCTCCCCTCTCCTCTCCTTCTCCTACCTCCTCCTTTCTCCCCTCTTTTTGTCTCCTCCTCCTCTGTCCTCCTCTCTCCTTCTCCTACCTCCTCCTTTCTCCCCTCTTTTTGTCTCCTCCTCCTCTGTCCTCCTCTCTCCTTCTCCTACCTCCTCCTTTCTCCCCTCTTTTTGTCTCCTCCTCCCCTCTCCTCTCTCCTTCTCCTACCTCCTCCTTTCTCCCCTCTTTTTGTCTCCTCCTCCTCTGTCCTCCCCTCTCCTCTCCTTCTCCTACCTCCTCCTTTCTCCCCTCTTTTTGTCTCCTCCTCCTCTGTCCTCCTCTCTCCTTCTCCTACCTCCTCCTTTCTCCCCTCTTTTTGTCTCCTCCTCCTCTGTCCCTCCCCTCTCCTCTCCTTCTCCTACCTCCTCCTTTCTCCCCTCTTTTTGTCTCCTCCTCCCCTCTCCTCTCTCCTTCTCCTACCTCCTCCTTTCTCCCCTCTTTTTGTCTCCTCCTCCCCTCTCCTCTCTCCTTCTCCTACCTCCTCCTTTCTCCCCTCTTTTTGTCTCCTCCTCCTCTGTCCTCCTCTCTCCTTCTCCTACCTCCTCCTTTCTCCCCTCTTTTTGTCTCCTCCTCCTCTGTCCTCCTCTCTCCTTCTCCTACCTCCTCCTTTCTCCCCTCTTTTTGTCTCCTCCTCCCCTCTCCTCTCTCCTTCTCCTACCTCCTCCTTTCTCCCCTCTTTTTGTCTCCTCCTCCTCTGTCCTCCTCTCTCCTTCTCCTACCTCCTCCTTTCTCCCCTCTTTTCGTCTCCTCCTCCTCCTCTCAGACATTAAGGAGCATGTGAAGCAGATCGAGAAGGCGGTGTCGGGGAAGGAGCCTCGTTTCGTGCTGCGTGCTCTGCGTGCGTTGCCGTCGACGAGTCGCCGTCTGAACACCAACGTGCTGCACAAAGCCGTGTTCGGCTTCTTCACCAACAACACCACCACCAGAGACTTCCTGCTGGGCTTCCTGGACGAGGTGATGGTGTTTGTCATGATGAAGGACTCCAGCTCTTTGTAAACATCATGTGACTTCATAAGCACCAACCAAGCTCCTGTCTGTCTCTCTGTCTGTCTGTCTCAGCCGATGGAGATGGCGGATGGAGACGTCCAGTTTCGTCCGAGGACGGGTAAAGCAGCGTCAGCTCCTCTGCTGCCAGAGGTGGAGGCTTACCTGCAGCTGCTGCTGGTGGTTCACCTGACCAACAACAAGAGATTCACTGAGGTCTGTCTATATTACTTACTACAACTTCAGCAGCCAATCATCATCCAGGTCAGCAGCAGCAGACCCAGCAGCAGCTAATATCACTGACTAGTCCAGCAGCAGTCAGCCCAGCTCGGCGTCTGTCTTTCAGCCTTTTATTTCACCAAGCTCTCACCAACCACTAAAAGTCAGTCCCAGATTTACTCTTGTCCGGCGGCTTCTTCTTCAGGCGTCCTCTTCACTCACGTTGCCTCGCATTTGCCCACGTTGGTGTGTGTTTCTGTTTCAGGCTCAGAAAGTGTCTGACGACCTGCTGCAGAAGATCGGCTCTAAGAACCGCAGAGCTCTGGATCTGGTAGCTGCTAAGTGTTACTATTACCACGCCCGAGTGTACGAGTTCCTCAACCAGTTTGATCCAT